>BHDV01047274.1:28999-44288 GCA_005406045.1 Adoxophyes honmai
TTCAGGTGCATTCAACTCCTAAACATTAAGAAGTTGACCTTCCATCATCAGCTCAGTCATATTTTTTTACTGCCAAACGTAAATAGTTAAATACTGGTGTGGCTTTGAAAAATGTACTGAAAACATTACCTGTGCCTATAAAATTTGAGGGTTGCCCTCAATTTCCATCATCAGGTCAAGATCTGCTGACAATGGGACCACCTGGAAACTAGGTAGGTATATCCTTTCAAACAAAAAAATAACCTTTTTTGAAGTCGGTTAAAAATACCCTTTAACTGCAAAACCGCACTGCACGCCAGTCCACTGCGCTGCACCTTGGCTAAACAATCCTCACAAATTTCAAGTCAAAACGGTAACACTTTCTCGCTCCCACGCGCAACCGTTGGAAAAATATTCAAATTTCAAATTCAAAATCTGCCACGGGACACCCTGTAGTTGTGCTTTAATTATGCCGCAATAATAACCAAATTCCACGCGGGCGAAGCCGCGGGCGGAAAGCTAGTTAACAACTATCGCGACGAAGTATTTTTTTTAATTGTTTGCATAAACATTTTTTAATGTCTGTTACATGCAGTTTCTAGTTTAACGTCCAGGTTTTTAAACAAGATTTGGTTGAGCCATAGTGAATGTGACTCATTATAGCAAGTTATTTTGGTAACCGCCCCTATGTCAAAGATACATACGCTTGCACCTATTCCCAAATGGGGTAGGCAGAGCATACCTAATGTTAGAACAAAACCAAAACCGTTTCACGTGTTGTAACCACTTCTATTTTTTTTAGGTTACAGTGACAGGTTGCTAGTCTAATATCAAAGATATTCATTTCCTTATACCTTTTTAAAAAAAGTGTAATATTTTGTGTCACTTTCAATTACTCTCCTCACAGTTAAAATTTTCATCTTATCTTGTAATATTCTTGCCTAAATTTTGCTTTCGGTCCCATCACTATTTCACTAAACACTTGACGATAAGTGTATTTCAAATGATCGATGGTCTATACCTACATGCAGTTACTTAATCGTATTTACATAGTTAACACTTAAATTTGACGTTTTAAAAAGCGCGGGTGGCCAGCTACTGTTTGCCTTTCAACTGATTCGAACGAACCTTCGAGAAAAAGTTCAACAAACTGAGTTCTTATGTCTTTGTCTGAGGGTACATTTTTCATTTTCGTTTTGCTGATTTCTGGTAGTCAAAATGAAGTGTTTTCTTAGTGAACGTGTGGGGTGATGTTTGATGAAATAATATCTTGTTCAAACAATACTTTGTCGAAAAATAATAGAGCTGATGGTAGAAGTGCATTTGGTATTAAAATGTTTGCTTTGCCTTCTAGAGATCAGCAAGAACAGATAAAAGAAAAAAAAAGATTCGGTTCTTGGTATAATTTTAATGATCCCGGAATATTTTCTGTCATTTTCCTATTCCTTTAATTATTATTTAGTAATGTTTTATACCCAGGATGGGTAAGAATCGATACCAAATGGATTCCAAAGGATGGCCAAAGGAGCAGAGGTAGACCTAAGAGGAGGTGTTAGGATGACCTGAACAGTGAACACTTTTCTCTGGATATATAAAGCAATTGTTTTATCCTTCCTTCCTTGTCGGTGTCGCTCTTGACAGCGGTCGTGGTCATCATTTCAGGTGTTGGTGGCAAGCTTCACAACGCGCCGCCATTCCTATCTGATGGCCGCCTTATTGTTTTATCGGGGGGCACGGCAGTGCCCCCACCAAGTCGAGCGCAAAGCAAGCACTGCCGTACCATCCTTTACTGGAACCATTTCGCGGCATTTTCAGGCCCCTATTTGAGAACCTCTGGATAATACTAGGAAGCTGAAATTTTCGTCATCTAGTGAGCTATAACCACATACTTAAAATCCAAAATTTCAAGTCTGTAGGTAATTCAGTTCCGAGGTTAAGCGAAAGCAAAGTTTCGCATTTTCGACACTCACTCACTCATGATCATCAAAATAGAACTAGTACTTCCCATAAACTCAGAGAGCTGAAATTTGGTACATGGTCAGGTATTAACGGCTACATAAAGGGAAAAATGTACAAACTAGGATAATCGAAGATCTGGAGTACCTGGTGAAAACACTTGAGCCCAACCAAACTACTATAGAGATCGACATACTTCCTTTACAAAAAATATTCAACTTAGTGGGTCGCTTCATTTGATGTCAAAAATCTGAGGTCTGAAGTATCTGATGAAGACCTTGAGCTGCTCTGGTACATAAAAAAAATCGACTGTAATTGCAAAAATCCAGCGTAGAGAGACACATCTTCTAATTTAAGGAACGCGAATGGGCAATACGAAAAACTGTTCCTACTGTACGAGATCAAAACCGGAAAAAAGAAAAGAAAGATAATTTGCAAAAAAAAGTAAATGTGTAAAATAAGAAAATCTAACATAATTAATGAATATGCTCACGTTTCTACAAAAAGAAGTGAAATCCCATCAAAAACATTCTGTAAAAAAACTACCCAAGTCTCGTTGAAGCTGCTTGTTTATCTCTAAAAAGTAATGAAATCTAGACATAGTTGTGCCAAGTCCAAGGTTCCTTACTGCGATTTCTTTATTATTATAGTTAATGTTGTGTGACTTGGCCGTTGAACACTTTATACCAATTACCTATACCAGTATGGGCTATTATCTCGCGCAACAAACAAGGTAGTTGCAACATTACACGTTAACAAAATTGACTTGTACCCACTAACGTATAAAAAATGTTCAACGGCCAAGACACTCAACTTTAACTATAATAATAAAGAAATCGCAATCAGGAACCTTGGACTTGGCACAACTATGTCTAGATTTCATTACTTTTTAGAGATAAACAAGCAGCTTCAACGAGACTTGGGTAGTTTTTTTACAGAATGTTTTTGATGGGATATAATATACATGTAATGGGGCCGTAAAACAGTGAACATTTTGTCTCTTTTTTCCAATTGGAACTTTTTTGTGTAATGGGCCCTCTTATACACTAGTAAATTTGTTTTTCGTGTCACACGTTTTACCTGTCAAAGGGAACCGACAAAAAAAAAACACAAAGTAAAAGAACTAATGGTAGGTAACCCCGTGAGTGTTCGGGATCTGGAAAACCTAACATATCTCCATTTCTTCTTTGGAACATGTAATTTAATGTTAAGTTAAATTATCATTCGTCACTGTTTTCTTCGATGTTTCGTGTGTTCTAAGGGTTCTACCTGTCATTTCTAGGAGTAGGCGTGATGTGTTGATCAATTAAAAAAATGAGAATATCATTTAAAATATTGCTGATGTTTAAATAAACCTTCAAATCGACCAGCCCAGTTAAAATACAATCACCTCGTTGCTCTCAAAATCTCATACCGATACACCAAAGAGCAATTAAAGCCCCAATTCGAAAGATAACAATTACGTCACAGATAAAGCAAATTAAGCGGTTCTCACAGTGCTGCCAACATAAAAACCGAACACTTACACTTGACTTTATCTTTAAACTTGGAACATAACTTTTGTTTTATCGCTGCGTCGACACATGCGCTGTTAGCGGTACTTTGACGCTAAAATCGGTTAAAAAAGGTAATTGCCTGCTTTTGAAGCGTTTAAGTGCTTTTTTTTAAGACTAACTGTCATTGAAATGTTTCTTTGCAGCCTAATCTGCCGCTCTCGTTTTATGTTGAACGTTTGTAATTAAATTTTAATTTGCAAGTAAAAGCACGTAAGATACTATGTTTAGAGAACGGATATTTTTTGAAAGGATTGACAGAAAGGATTTTGTGATCACTTTTACTAAGTTTCGATGGCCGATACATAGGTATCTATATAGGTATATTATCATTTATCACGCTTGCATTCACAAACAGGGTAATATGAGTCAAATCATGACTATTTCACGTTTTATAACTTTTGGTGCAATTTTAGGTGAAAAGTAAGATAGCAGAGGCATAGTGAGAGATTGCTAAGCAGTCACAAAAACATGCATTAGGCTTCGCTGCCTTTATTTGAAATTTGACATTGTTAAGTGCGTCCACGATTAAAGTAAAAAAGGCTGGAATGACTAAGAATAAAATAGCCAATCTTTACTCTAGTTAACTTGTGTCCCAGACATCTAAAGTTGCATTTTATTGTGCAGTAACTAAAGTATTTACCTCATCCAAAAATTTACGAGTATTCCTTAAAATAGTATGCTACTCGCGTTTGGTGGCTGCGGCCATATTTGCAAACAAATGCAGGACAAAAAACTGTCCGTCAGGCCCATGGCCCATGACAGCGCGGGGAATAACGTGATTCGCTTTTGTTTTCGATACCGGTGACTGGTTGCATAGACTAAGGTAAAGTTTTAAATCGATAGGCGAGCTTCTAAATTTAAATAAAGAAGAGCAAAATTGAAAACATACGGTCTGTTAATAATGTTGTTTTTTTTTTCATTTAGCCAGTTGAAATAAATACTAAAACACGAAAGCTTTCGCTTTCCGAAAAATTATAATGACGTTATTGTAAATGCTAGTTACTCTGATTAAGTTAAGGTAAAGTCGTCACCACTTTTTTCTTAGTAAAACCTTAAACATGCTAAAACTGACTACGAAGCGTTCAATAGCTTTTATTTTGTTATCGCAATATTTTGTGCGTTCTGCCGAACCCATAAAAAACAGTAGGTGCATGTATATTGAATCGAAATTACCTCGCAAACATATCTTAGGATGAAAAACCTTTTATACCACGTATAAAGCTAAAGTAAATAAATCGATTCTTGCAACAATGATTTCCACATTAATATTTCAATAATACTCATCCGTTTTGAATGATCAATATAGAATTAACACCAGACTCGCATCCATCATCGACGTCGCAAAAACTTACCGAGTCATGTCTTTCATTGTTTGCAAAGTGCACGGCAAACGGCTTCTTACCACAACAAAACGAGAACAAAAACCAACTTTAACGAAGTACACATACGACTCGAAAACGCTTGACCGACAATTGGAATAATCGCTTGACCAGTACAACGGATTTTACACGTTATGAGTGAAGATATCCAGACCAATCATGTCTATAACCAACACGCGATACGATTATCAATTCTTTGTTACATCGATTGTTCTATTTATAAACCATTTACGTGACGCGTGGCAAACGCGCGATGTATATCGAATTTACTCAATACGTCGCCAGAGATGTTAGAGTTGCATTTCGCGTGGTCCAGCCCTAGTTTGTTAAGGCGATATATTCACGGGCGAAAAAGTGTTATCAATCATTTGTGACGATGATGGATGAGGCGATGAGAGCTAAAGGCCAGTGACAACACGCAACATGTGGTTCGCTTTGCTGTGTGTACTCGGCTTTATTATAACCCGAAATCTGCGGTCATTTTGGACAATGTCCGGATTTTTTGAAGGATCGAATTATCCATTGGTTATTTAACTAGCTGTGCCCGCGACTCCATTTGCGTAGAATTCGCTTATCGCTGTACATCTCAGATAAAATGTAGCTATTGTGAATATAGTGGTTCGTCTGTGTGGTGTTGGGTTTGGAATAGCACCTCCTGTGTAAGAGGCGACTGAGTAAATAGTTTCAGGTATGGTTAGGCGACAGGCTAGCAATCTTGAACTAATACACCTCTTCTATCTAACTTAATTTTAACATTGAAACTAGAGATCATCACACCTCCATTCCCAAATGGGGTAGTCAGAGCACACAAAATGCTGCTCAGACAAAACCATGACCATTTCACGTGTGGTTGCTACTTCTAGCATATTTCGTTTGAGTTGGCAGGTATAATAGTGACAGGTTAGTGTGGGCCGTAAATGAGCTAGTAGCCACGAGACATGTAATAGTCATGGTTTTCATTATGTTACTTTTTGTGTGTTCTGCCTACCCCACTTGGGCATACAGGCGTGATGTATGTATGGTTTCCAAGTTCACTCCCTTTACATTAAATAGCCCCAGAGCTCAAATTAAGCATGCGCACTTATGATTATAAAAATGTAGTTTTCTTGAGATTCAAAGTGCCCTATGTCCTTTTTCGAGTCTCAAGCTGCCTCCATATTAAATTTTTAAACGTGAAAAGGTATAAGATAGACATACAGAATATCTTTCTCATTTAAAATAGGTACTTACTCTTTTGAAGCATCAACACAGTTTTTTTCACCTTTGTCTTTGAAAAATTAAGCCTCAATTGGGAGAACTTTAAGGGTAAAGAATATTAAAAACTATTCGGAAATTAATGCATTTACATTTACCTATATTTTGTCACACGTAGAAGTTGGATTAGTACTTACAGCATAACAAAAACAGAATGTGCGTTGTTCAGGACGCAAGCGCAAATCAGGCGATCAGCAAATTTATTTGATTGCGAGAATAAAACTTTCAAAAATGTTTCAATAGGTGATTCAAAATAACGACTCGAAATTTCCGACGTCGCCGCTCAAACAACGTTAAACTCTTATTTATTCCTAAAGACTAAAACGACCATATAATTCAGAGGGGCATCAAAAAATATCTATCCGAAGAATCCATCGGTGCATTCCCGACATCCAAGACGCAACGCGCTGAATGTCAAGCTACCAGCTTCAGAGGAATCCAGCTTTTTGCCGACACCCACCCGCGAACACTTTGACGGCCAAACTTGACGGCAAATGACGGCCAAACCTGACATTACTCGAGGCGGCGGTTCTGTCGGCGGAATGTGCGGTGTTTCCGACGTGTTTTGCCGAATATTTATTCAGGCACGGGCTAGTAAAAAATGGCGACGATCCGAGAGAATGGAGTCGCGCGGCGGCGTTTAATCATGGCTGAGAAATGTTGATTTATTGTTCTTAACCGACTTCGGAACAAAGGCTCTTAATTTGACTGGTATTTTGGCTTCGATTTATACCTTTACTAGCCGTTTCCCGCTACTCCGACTGCGTACAGTTTTATCGCAAATCTCACGGAATTAGGGAAAAGTGGCCTATGTGGTAATCCTGGGTGTAAGCTATTAGCTTACTAAATGTCATTAAAATTGGTCCCATCGTTTGGGCGTGAAGAGGTAACAAACACATACAAACTTTCGCATTTATAATATTAGTGTGATGTGATGTCAGCCTCTATTCTCTATTTTATTATTACCATCGGCCTGTTATATCTATAGAAGATGGCTTAAGAGATTTTTTACACGTACGCACATCCACACATGGCTCGTAAGGCGTACCACTACGACCGCAAAGCTGGTAACACAAATCTGTCGAGTTTAGGTGTAGACATAAGAGTAGCTTGCTGGTATATGAGGCAATTCATAAAGCATTGTATACTTCCTTTATTTTCTCAATACAAAGTTTTTTTCCCTACTCAGATTCCGTATCATAATCAATGTGTAGCTATTTAAAGTTTAAAAAAAAACAAGCAACTGAAACTGTGTCTAATCACTTTAAAAATGATCCTTGTTTTAGGCAGTGTCTTTGGCATTTAGGTCCCTGTCACGACCCGTAGTTTAAGTTTATGATAAGTCTCAAAACCCTTAATACATATTTAAGCATATGACCGCTAAAATATTTATTGAAACTCCGCCATTGTTATACATATATAATTATAGGCTTATGCCCAAGAATGGAAACAAGTGAATAGTAGACTTTGTATTCGATATGCAAACTCGCTTATTTGCATGCATATCTCATTGCCGTCACACTGACGGAAATCTGATTGCTAGCAACCGCCCACATCGTTGTATAGTGGCACGACACCTGTATTTCTTGAACAATAATATAGTAAAAGTAACAATATCTATTTTCTGGCTGTTGACGTAGCTACCTTTAGAGAGTGATGTTGTTAGTCATGTTTAGAACTTTGTTACATAGGTACCTACATACCTATAATCACACCTATGTTCCCAAATGGGGTAGGCAGAGCACACGAAACGTGAAAAAGACATAACCATGATTATGACTATTTCAAGCTTCGCAGCCAGCTTGAAAACAGATGTAAGAGGTAGTATAATAGTGACGGGTTGCTAGCCTGTCGCCTAAAAATTGTCTAAACCCATTTCCTTAGTCGCCACTTACGACATCCATAGAAGAAATGTACGGAATAGAATAGGGTCTAGACCCGACACGACACGGGAACAGCACTTATGTAATTATTTTTAGAATATCCACTCGTGACCTCACGGTCGAGATAATTAAAACCATACATACAAACATTATCACGCCTGTATTCCAAAATGGGGTAGGCAGAGCACATGAAACGAAACAAAAGCAGGACTCTTTCATGTAGCCCTTCTGGCCAATTTTTTAAGTTTTTAAATTGACAGGTATAATATTGACAGATTGCTAGCCTCTCGTTTAGATTTCCTTAGTCGCCTCTTACGATCTCCACGAAAGAAATGCAATCTGTATTTCTTGAAAAATAATAACAATACCATTTATTGTTTCGACGCGCGCGTTTTGAGTCAGTAGGTATAAACGCGAAAAGAGAAAAAATCTCCGCATAATAATTATGAAATATGCGAGTTTTTTTCATAATTTTGCGACGACATTTAAAAAGTTACAAAATTTTGACCGAAAAAATTAATAATATCTCTGTAGACATTTTAAGCGCAGTTGTTACCTAGATTATTAAAATTACCCCCATTATAATGTTTTTTGTTTTTCGGTAGGTACCTATTTGTGCGAGAATTACCAAATCTGGTTAACCAGAGTCCAGAGCAATAATGAATCAAAATTTAATCATTTGTGTCACATTCAAATGTGTCATCCTGTATTTACCTTGCACAACCCTTCTAAAAACGTTTTCAGAAAAAAATGGTTGTAAAATCAAAAAAACACAAGTACTCATACTTTTCAAGCGGTTTCTATCAATGACGTCGTAAATGGGTTATTTAAAAAAATAAGTTAATAACCTGCCCACCCAGGAAGGTAACTTTTTACAACAGGTAAGGCAATCAACTAACAAGGGTGTTGGCGCCGTGCCTCGACTTGCCTGTAATAACAGCGTCACGAACATTCGTCAAACATTTGACACATGATTTGGCAAATTGGCGCCGATGGCCAATGGGTTGGGCCAACGTCACGCCAATGTTTGGTCCAGATAGGTGTAATTTAGATCCCGCGCCGACTTTGCTTTGTGTTCGAGATTAGGTACCGCCCTTGGAGTTTAAAAATTATTTTCGTTTCTGTTGGATACTAATTTTTATACTGAGGTGTCGTTTGATCTTCAGACGCATCATTTTTCAGTTTTTCAACAGTCTTAAGAGGATAGGAGTCGCGCCGCTTCTCCATTCAAACGTAGTCCCCTGTTTTCTCCGTGAATAATGACATTAGAGCAAAAAAAAAAAATTACATTATATTTGTATCTGTTGTGGCTATGCCCCTGTGATTTGCTTTTTTCGATTTTAATTTTTTTTTTTTTTTCTTATTTAGAAAATCGAAAAAAGCAAATCATAGGGGCATAGCCACAACGGATACAAACATAATGAAAAAAAAATTTTTGCTCTAACGTCATTATTCACGGAGAAAACAGGGGACTACGTTTGTATAGAGAGGTGGTTCGACTCCTATCCTCTTAAAAGCTTTAAGTATGGGCATATCACGGCTGTATTTGCAGAGGGTAGGTAGAGCACATGGAACGTCTCACAATAAACACACCGGAAAATACACCGCCTTAGCAAAAAAAAAAGTCTTTAGCGTGCGTAACTTGGACCCATTATTTAAAAAAAACTGTAAAATAAAAAAGTTTCAAAGCCAAAATAAACCTACTTTCAGTAAAAGCGAGCTACTGCAAATTTTGCTGTAATTGGGGCAACAGGTAACAAAAAAACGTATAAAAAAATGTGCAATTTAAAAATGAAATAGTTCAAATGTTCTTTTCTAAAGAAAATTAGCGGGGGTTCAAGAAAGTCAAGCCTGTAGTGAAGCCAGTTCTGTACGTACTTACATTTTCGAATGAGAAACTCGATACGACATTGATGCCTAAGTTTTCTACCGTGGTATAATCAGACAATGTTCAGTTTGCACCGTATCATTCCATAGTTGATGATGTATTATTAGTGCCTTTTTAGAAAAAAAAAATACTTAGGTACAATTCCTTTTTTCTCAAACTATAAAAAAAAAATCCTACTCAGAATGTTAATAGTAAAACAAAATACTAAATCGAATAAATCTATTTCGTTACTTTTTTCTCACTTAGCTGTTATGGAACGGAGTCGTAAAGTTTGCATGAAAAATTGGGGACATGTTTTTTATTTTTATAGAAACTGCTCTTAAACTCTTTCTGTGAATGAAAAATACTTACAATTCCTTTTTTCTCAAACTATGAAAAAAAGTTTACCTACTCAGAATATTAATTGTAAAACAAAATACTAAAACGAATAAATCTATTTCGTTACTTTTTTTCTCAAAATTTAGGAGTTACGGAACGGAATTGTAAAGTTTGCATGAAAAATTGGCGACATGTTTTTTATTTTTATAGAAACTGCTCTTAAACTCTTTCCGTGAATGAAAGGTCAATTTACATCATTGTTTTTTTTAATGGCCTATTAGGTACCAATTATTTGCTAACCAGCCGATTATTTTTATTTGAAGCTGTATTTTTTATCAACTTCCGCTGCACTGACCGCCAGAACAAAAACCACCCGCCGACAACAAAGGATAACTCCAAATTGCTGCAGCGTTACCATAAATGGCATCAAGATTTGGCTGTGGTTTGAGCAAATTACATATTATTTGAAGGCCGAAGCCGAAAGCCGGCGTTGGCGCCTCGTTGGTCGGCCATCGGCCATTAGTCATTATGTTATTGAGGGGTATGTCGAATCATGATTGTCGGACAGGGGCGGATTGGTGATGATCGGTTTAAACTGACGTTGCGTTTTTGGGTGGCTTGGTTACGGGTAAGAATGAAAATTGCAAAAACAGACATGGTTTTTTGTAATTAATTTAGACTTGTTGTTCAATGTAGGTGTGTTTGGTTAAATATAATGAATACCTACTCAAATATGTACCCACATCAATCATAGGTACATGTTTTTTTAAATAGCGTAGGCAATCCAACGTTACTTAGACAAAGCCATGCCTATCTCGGTTCTTAGTCACTTTCAGTACAATTATTGACTTTAAATTAAATAAAATAGATTTTTTTTAATGGAATAAACATTTAATGAGAAGAGAAAAACTCTAAATATTGCAAATTTATAATCAAATAAATACTACCATCAGAGAATTTTCAACATAGAAATAATTCAATACCTAAGTTTAAGTCAATTGTTAGATAACTGAAAGAAATAAATAAGCACAGTAAAAAAATACGACATACTTTAAATTTATATGAGAACAGGCGGCAAATTCGTCCCTGTATTCAATAGGGTTCGTATAATAACTAGAATTACGTGATTAGACCCGTCTGTAGTTAACTAAAGTATTTTTACTTAGTATCGGAACGGGAACCGCAATGTCCATCACTTAAACCCAAATTATGCTTAACCATAGCTTAGATAACTATAGGTTAGCTAAGTATAGCTTAGCTTCGACAGTTTTGTACGCAATTATTTTATGACTAATGTCAATCAGCCGCCATGCTATATCTCGTGGACTAACAATTTCCATCTCATTTTAAATAGCTTAGTGTAAAAGAGAAAGAGTTACAATATCCTTCGTGAAAATTTGCGTGCTAAGAATAGAGGGTACGAAGTCGATTTCGTTTTATGGATTGTGTTGATTATGTGTTATTATGAGGTAGTTATTTAAATGAGGAGCGACCTTGCAAGGCCAGGTTTGGACCTTACCTGAGTTTAAAACCTGAATTAATAGTTAGGTTAATAAATTGGTATTTAATGCGAATTTTATTAAAGTCGGTGCTTAAGTTTAGTTTTCTACTTTGCTTTTAAAATCGTTTGAACTATAACTATGCCGCAGGATTTATGTACTTAATAGGTATTAAGGGATAATAGTAAAATATGTTAAGTATGTCTCAACGTAAAAAAATACCCTTGAATTATTTTGCAGAAAATACCGTAGTAATTAGGTATCAATATGACAACTTTACTACACTAATTTACTAAGAATAAGTTTAGTAGCTAATTATTAAATAATACAAATAATTAAAGGACATCCATTTGACAAATTACACCCATAGGTAGTACATTTGGCAAAGTCATTTTGTAAATAATTACATTTCTATTTAGTTGTTCCCTGAATTGCTGCTCCTCTCTACTACTTAAAGGTTGACTGGCTATCCCTTTTGGGAAAAGTCTGCTTTTGTACTTTGTACTTTTATTTGCGACTCTTTTATTTTTGTACAATTAAGCCTTTTTTTACTTAACATCCTAAGCGATAAGCGCTTGATCAAAATCATACAATGGCGCTGAGACGTCATTCTAATGTGGCATCAAACGCTGTCAACGCTATCAATATCCCCACCGTATGCGACGGAACCAAACGTTAAATCAAACGTTATTGCACGTCGAATGCAGTTGTGCAGCCGCCATCTTGCGGGGGGCGGGGCGAGAGCGGCCCCGCCCCCCGCCCTGCAACTTCACGACTTCTCTCGTGAAGTTTCAAAGTTTGGTGTTTATTGTTTAGTTTTGTGACCTTCGTTTTTCAAATGTAGGTAAACGGGTCAATCAGATTCTGCGCAATGACAGGTTGATAAATCGTACTATGATTTATTTTTTGTCATGTTTTATTTATCAGGTTACTTATACAATACCTGTGTCGGGTTTAGAATCACAGCTCTCCATTTCTTCCGTGGATGTCGTAAGAGGGGACTAAGGAAAGGATAAGGTATATTTTAGGCGACAGGCTAGTAACCTGTTACTGTTATGCCTGCCAACTTAAAATCTAAAAAATATGCTAGAAGTGGCCACGAAACGTGAAATAACCATGATTTTGTTTGTGTAGCATTTTGTGTGCTCTGCCTACCCCTTTTGGGATTACAGGCGTGATCTATGTAATACAATTAGGACTGAGCTGTCTGGATCTTGTGATATCTGAGTTTTTTGCAGCCATTCTTTTTATCATATCACGTTTAACCATCTGGTTACCCTGAATTTGCTAGACGTGGCACTGGATTTTTGAATCCATGTGCTCTGCCTACCCCTCATGGGAATACAGGCGTGAGAATATGTATGTATGTATGTATTCTTTTTATGTGTCCTTAATTTAAACATTGCTTTAAGAACTGCCATTGCCTAAGTGTCATAGATAATATTTACCTATTTCTAAGTATTTTTATTCAAATGTCATTAACATAATCTGAAGGGATAACTAGTGACTAAAATGTTCAGATCTGTATAAATAAACTAAAGGCTGGTTTTTACATTGATTATTGCGAGTGCAGGTGTTTAGTGCGAATACAAGGCCAACTAATCACTCGCACTAATCAGTCGCTGTTCACACCTAGACAACTAAACACCTGCACTAATCACTCGCACTCGCACTTATCAAAGTGAAACCCGGCCTTTAGACAAGAAACTCGCCACTGAAACTAAATTATGTAATAAATACAAGTAAGTAGGTATATTTTTTATCGCAAACATAAATTTGATTAATCAGTTTTTCTACCTATAACAACAAGTTACATACAAAACCATGAATATGTTCACGTTTTGTGGTAAATGGTAAATTTTAGCACAGCTTTTAGTTATTTATTGAGACTAAAATAAAAACAGACAAATTGCAGTCAGAGGATCAGTCCTCAGGGAAGTGACTCCGATTTATCCAAGCGATTCTATACTTTCAAAACTAAGTATTATTCTGATTTACATTGCCCAGAAGACAAACCAGCGTACGCTCAACTTTTCCGCCAACCCACTACATCCGAAACAAAACAACGTCGCAACATTTCAAAAATCACTCAAACCCCCAATAGCTGTCAAAAACCACCGGGGCAGAGTTCCGAAAACAAATGAGCAACGCACCACGCAGAGCGGCGAGATCAAAGCGGCACCAAATGACTTGTTTCCCAGTTAGCTTAGTGTAAACAGCGCGGCGCGTCAAAGGAGCCGCCAGGGCTGGCCGGGGAGTGGGCGCTGGCGATAGCGAAGGCGAAAATGGGTCTTTTTTTTCGCTTTTAAGGCCCTTCTAAACGGGCTACATTTTACTACAATTTGTGGCCGGGCAACTATAGGAATTTTGCTTTAGTGTATGAAGTAAGAGCAAGCTAGCAATAATTGCAGAAAAATATTGCCCGTTTAGAAGGGCCTTTAGCGAAATACAATTGACTGGGTTTTTGTTGTAATGCTTTAAAGTTTTTGTGGATGTGTCTTACGGAAGTACGAATGTTGGGGGATAAAACTTCTAAAAAGACTGTTCATTGTTGATTTCTGTTTAACACAATTAAACGTTATTCTGCGTTAAATGCTCTTATGTCACCTGTGACATGTATTGTTGCCTGTTTTCTCATAGGTTTCAAAGTTATATTTTTTAAATATGTTATGTATGTGTTAGGTATGTTTATTTCTTATGTTTTGATAACATTAATACTGCAAAGTCTTTTAATTGGACTTGAATTTCAATCATCCAACGTCAGTGAGGAAATTCAAAATTTTATTATTTTTTGATGTCCCATAAAGAAATTCTAATTCAAATTCAAAATTTCTCAATGGTCGTTTTCGATTTTCATTTGAACAAATCGCCGAATCGAATCCTCTAGCGATTTTCGACTCCGACACCCGGCACACCACACTCCCGTCAACCCCCGTCTATTTACGTCTGGGCGGACGTTGCGTCGGCACTAAATTTTTTACAGCTTCTTCCGTTAATTTGTTAGAAATACAATATTTATTCACCACCAGGGGGCTCTGGGCCCACTTTAATGAGCGCCACAAACTATCAATTACAAGACGCCCGATCTCTGATGACGGATGGTCTGATGTGGTTATGCTTATAATCTATTTAATGATACCGTCTGGTACGGTTCGCCGTTTAGTTTAATTTTGCGGCTATTCTTAAGTGGTTCAAAGCGCCGGTTTCCGGTTTTTTGGCCTAAATTATCGGTTTAAATCGATTGTGATTTTTGGGTTATTTTTGAGCGTGATTTCATGCTTGGGAGGTTGCCGTGTCGGCCGTGTGGCATGATCTAATGTAACAGAAGATTTAAAGAAAACAATCAATTAATAAACTATGGTAATTTTTATAACAAACTTTGAAGCAACTTAACTTTTGCGTGCACCTACACATAACAGGCTGCATAATTTCTATTGGTATAAAATGTATCTATTAACCAAACCGCTGAAATGTATTAAAAAAATATTTAATCATTTTAAACAAAAAAAAAACCGACTTCAAATTAGCAATATTTTGAAAGTATTCTGTTTACTGAATGTAAAATCTTGACTTCATC
>BHDV01047274.1:46631-65230 GCA_005406045.1 Adoxophyes honmai
GGACGGACAGACAGACAGACAGACAGCGAAGTCTCAGTAATAGGGTCCCGTTTTTACCCTTTGGGTACGGAACCCTAAAAATGAAATAGATGTTATAAAATCCGAAAAATTCCAAAAATGTCCGCCATTTTGTAGATTTAAAAGAAGAACTACCTACCCATTTACTCTTAAATTCATACAGCATAAAACATTTTATAACATTTTTTAAGCATTAAAAACATTTTAACTCTTTAACCACAACCACTTAAACAATTTTATAACCACCGCAACCTATTCTTATTAAAGAAAAACATAGTGGATTACAAACATATTGCTCGTACTAAGCAGAAGAATTCATACACATGTGTTTAATTAACTCTAATTCGCATCAAATTCTTGCACACATCCATGCAAATATCTTGCATTTATAACAATGATGGTTACACGGTAAAACATTGTTATATCAAGAAATATCAGTCTCTCTCAAGCTGGTTCTAGGAACTGGCACGGCAATCTAATAATAGTAAATACTGCATACTAAAGTGTAGTGAGTGTTGTTCATGAAATAAGCCTAAATGGCAAATTTCATAAAGAATATAATTTTAAAGTTTTATAATGCGATTAGAGCGGTTGACAAAACATGCGAAGTAATGGTTAACACACAAAGGAAATTGTAAAAACAATTTTTACTTACGATTAACCTAAACAAAATAAGTAGGGGAAAAGAGGGTAATGGGAGTCAGCGGGCAATGGGAGTCAACCACACCACCACGAAACACTACATGAGACCGACGCGTAAACAGCGTCCGCAGCCCCCGCTACGAGCCCCCGCGCAGCCACGAATGGCTCGCACCAGTCGGCCCACGAGCCTCTGAGAAACAAACGTGTTTTGTTTTTGCGCTCCGCTGATGTAATTTTACGTAAATGCAAATTAGAAGGTAACTGCCTAAAATCTTGCAGTATGCGATTATGACATTTACATTTACTTAGTTAGACGTTTCAAGTTGTCATGTGCAGTTCAGATTAAACGAGTGCATTAAAGTTTTTTTTATTTTAATTTTTTGGTCATTAGTGTAGTTGTGGGAAATGAGAGTCAGATGACTCCCATTACCCGCAAATGGTTACCATTACTTACAACTGGCAAAACAACGAGATGTGGTACAGGTGTACCTCGTGTGGACAATGGGCTCACGCGGAGTGCACTGGGTGGGAGTCAGCTATAGGTTATGTTTGCGATGTATGCTATATTTTATTTGACTCCGATTGCCCGCAAGGGTGATCACCATTACCCCGATGTCAGTGTAATGAGAGTCAAATCTGTTTGTTTTTAAACTTTTATAATTTCCAAAGTTGATTGCCAAAGTGACTGAAATTGATCTCTAATGATAGTTAAATAAGTAAATTATGTTTACAGGCGGTTGCAATAAGTACTTTCTTTTTAATTGAAATTTTATTTGAGTTTTCGCTTAAGTGACCCCCATTACCCTCTTTTACCCTAAATTTAAAGCACTACTATAATCCCGAGATCCGTGTGGTGTCGGGTTTAGGATAAAAGCTCTGTATTTCTTCCAAGAATGTCATAAGAGGCGACTAAGGAAATAGGTTAAGGTATATTTTACAGGCAAGCCAACTGGCGCTACGAATATTATACCTGCGAGCGAACTCGAAACCTAAAAAAAAAATGTTAGAAGTAGCCACAAAACGAGAAATATGTACTTAGTTACGATTTTGTCTTTACCGCGTTTCGTGTGCTCTACCTACCACATTTGGAAATACAGGGGTGATGCATGTATGTACAATAATATTAGTAACTAAGCAGTTATAGTTTAGTCTACGCCACGTTTCATACGCGCCACCCAATTTGGAAACAAAGGCGTGATTGTATGTAACTATCACGGATCAGAATAAAGAAGGTTGGATATGCAAAAGTCACACTTTTGTTTGAAAACCAGCCCACCAAAGAACTCCACTACATACATACATACATATTCTCACGCCTGTATTCCCAAGAGGGGTAGGCAGAGCACGTGAATTCAAAAATCCAGTGCCACGTTTAGCAATTTCAGGGTAACCAGATGGTTAAACGTGATATTACAGTGACAGGTTGCTTACCCATCGCCCACAATACACTAACCCTTTCCCAGAGTCGACTCTTACGACACCCATGGGAAGAAAGGGGGAGGTGCTATTCTAACCCGGCACCACACGGGAAATCCACTACATCAACAATAATAATAGATACACAATTACGCACACTAATACACGTAGAATAAAGAGCTGCAATTGGTTCGCACACTCCGTCGAAACTGCGTACGTACGAGACAACTACCCGCACAAGATTCACTACAAACTCAACTCCGGCGAGGCCGCGATCGAGTTGAAGAAGCGTGGTTATTTTGCTTACTTCGTTACCCATTGCGCGTCAAATGTATCTTCACCCGCAATATTTGCGTACTTTAACAGCAATGTACATTCTCCGTGTCTCTTGGCGTAATTGTTGTTTCTACTTAGAATTTCATAATTAGAAATAGTTTTTTCGAAAAATATACTATAAAACGAAGGTTTTATGCTTATCGGTGAATATAAATTACTCCTTGCTTGGTACTTGACGTCTGACTCTTTAACCTACTCGTAACAATCGTATACGGCATTTTCAAAGGATTTTAGCGCAGTTCCGCACTGCGATGCAAACATCATGCCACTAAACAAGTATGAACGCGTGGTTCTTAAACTATGATTCTCTAATCATAGCTGTGGTGCGCCTGCCGTGCGCATATTGCCAATCCAACCTTCTTTATCTAATCCGTGGTAACTATAAACGCAGTGACTCCACGAATGCAGTAACGCATCTACAAAAACATGAAATGCATTAAAAAAGAGTAGGTACACAATCTTGTCTCGCGTGTCAAAAAGCTATAACTCACAGCCGCCGGCGCACATTCCCGACGTTCTGCTAAACATAATTGCGCGTTCCCAAGTCGGTTAGAGCAATTAGTAAGTCACCAGGGCCTGTTGCAAAATGACTTGTCTCTTGTACTGCTAGTCACAATGTCAGTCTCAATGTAGGTTCGATTCGTTGTCACTTGGTTTACTTTTTATTAAATAAAGGCTCCTGTGGAGATTAATTTTATGATTTTTTTTTTTGATGAGTAGTGGCGTGGTGGGTTTAGAGTAACACCTCTCCATTTCTTCCGTGGATGTCCTAAGAGGCGACTAAGGAAATAGGCTACCAACCTGTCACTGCCAAATTAAAACCTAAAAACATGTTTGAAGTGACCATGAAGCATGAAATCGTCTTGGTTTTGTCTATGTGGTATTTCGTGTCCTCTGCCTACCCTGTTTGGGAATACAGGCGTGATGTATGTATAAAACAAGATAGTAAAGAGTTACATAAAACAAGCCCCCGACGAGTTACTAGGAAGATGGTATTTGCAATTTACAATTTGATGTACTTGTTGTTTGTTAGAATAATTGCGATGTAATTGTTTTTTTATGGACACCAGTTAGTGTACAAATGTCTGCATGTTTGTTACTACCTTGACGATATAACACTTTAAATACTGACGAAGTACCTTACATGTTTGCCATGGTTAAATAGCTTCGTAGCTTTTGAGTTGGTTATTTAATGTGAAACTTGTGAAAGTGAATTTTATTGAGTTTGGTTCGTGGCAATATTTTAACAAAATTTCAATAAATATCTCGCGATATTTAACACCAATTGGCCTAGTCCCAAACTACGTTTTTGCTTCAATAAATAAACTTCCAAAATAAGATAATTAAACACCCAAGTGACCCAAGCACGGATAAGTAGGCAGATCAGAACTTTCTGTACCATTGAAGTTAGAAACAGAAACAGAACAGAGAACAAGAACATAGGTACCTTTAAAAACAAATTTTAAGAAGAAAAAGGCTTCCTTAATTTTATTCTACAATCAACGCCAGCGCTACTTCGGATAACACCTCTATATTTCTTCCGTCGATGTCGTAAGAGGCGACTAAGGGAATAGGTCTAGGTAGATACGTTTAGGCCATAGGCCAGCAATCTGTCACTATACCTCTTCCATCTGTTTATAAATCTAAAATTATGCTAGAAGTGTCATGGATGTCACGTTTTGTCTGGTCTGTCTGCTCCGTTTGACACAGGCGTGATTGTATGTATGTGTAATTGACGTCATAATTCCAATATGATCCGGCTAAAATATCCATTAAACTTCTGTAGTTTTCCCATAGCGGTAATTAATAACACTGATAATTAAACTTTATAGTGCCTTTAGCGTCGGACGTCACACGAATCGCGTGACGCCGCCACATAAAGAACGTGTTTGCAGTGAACTGCCGTCCGTCGCAGTGTTGTGTCGTGATGAATGGTCTCTCTTAATGTTTTAAGGTGCAGTTTCGTCGCCAACACTTTGTTAAAACTATAGAGGACAGAAAATAGAGAAAAAATGTGGGCCACCCAGGCCCGCAAAAGGTTAGATGATTTCAACTTACTAACGTCTACCGTCACTGTTACAGAAACTGTACTTACAGAGCCAATAACCGTAGAGAAAAGAGAGATATTGGACCGGCCAATAAGAGCATAGCGATCGCTTCAATTGTTTGGCGGAATCTTTTCCGAACAACCAAAGTGACATTAGTACTCTACGGGGTCTGTCCTGTATGGTTCAAACAGACGATTTGTTGCTGATAACAAAAACCGCCATATAAAGCTGACGATTGCTGTGAACTGCCGTCGGTCGCAGTGTTGTGTCGTGACGAATGGTCTCTCTTAATGTTTTAATACAACTGGATAGAGTGGATAAGTATAGATATCTTGGGTCCTGGCTTACTGAATCATGGGAAAGTGACACAGAAATTAGAACACGCATTGAGATAGCTCGCGCGGCTTTTGTAAATATGAAGAAGGTCTTGTGCAGTCGGAGACTTTCACTGGGTCTCAGAACAAGAGTGCTTCGATGCTATATATGGGGTTTTGTATGGCTGTGAAGCTTGGACTCTCAAAGAGGATCTTCGTAAAAAATTGGCGGCTTTTGAGATGTGGTCATACCGTAGAATGTTGCGCATCCGTTGGGTGGACCACGTCACTAACATCGACGTCCTCAAGCGAATGGGTAAAACAGCTGAACTTGTTCGTTTGATCAAACAAAGAAAAATCGCTTATTTGGGCCATATTCTCCGAAACGATCGGTACCATCTTCTCCAAACAATAATGATGGGAAAAATAGCTGGTAAACGCACGGTCGGGAGACGCAGATTGTCGTGGCTCCGGAACGTCAGGGAGTGGACAGGCATCAGGACCGTGGAGGAGTTGTTCAGACTCGCCATGGACAGGGTCAGATTTGGGGAGCTGACTGGCAACCTTCAGTAGTGAAGTGGCACATTAAGAAGAAGAAGAAGAATGTTTTAATGTGCAGTTTCGTCGTCAACAGCATGTCGCACAACTTGATGTTGACGACACTACGTATATTTATGCGTTTCTTTGAAGTACAGTGTTCACTACTGCTACTACTTAGCGTTGCCCAGTTAAATACCACGGATTGTACCATTCACAATGGATAACAACTAATAGTGATACGATATGGAAGAGCTGGCTGGTAGCAGATCACTTATATTGATATCAGAGCATTGACAGATGTCATACTGCATGTTATAAAAATCCTGTACTATTTTTAATACAGATCTGATAATGTAGTAAAACGCAGAAGCGTAGGCAAAAAAAACTTGATTAAATTGATGCAACAAGAACCTTAACATGAAAAATATTGTAAAATAAATAGATCGGCTAGCAAAAAAATAGCCTTTTTTCGTGTAAGTTCCAAGCTAATAAAATACAATATGTGTACGGACTTGAAATATAGTACACGATTTTAATAACACCTGCATCCCCACTGTTACTGTAAAAAAAAACATGTCACACTTTTTTTCATAATTTTTAATTAAGAATTTCAAAAGACAATTTTTGCTTACCCAAAAGCCCTGAATTGACTCCGCGGCGCGACAAAGTTTACTTTATCAAATAACGCGGTAGACATAATCATCAACAAAAATCACTCAGACGTCACCTATCCGTGACAGAGCCATTACGAAGGAGACGGTAACATAAAACAAAAAACTGACAAGCTGGGTTCAAAAACTCAAGAAGGGTTCCGTCGCTAAGGATTCGCTTTTTCGAGAATATTGGAAACAAATTTATTAAACGATTTATTTCAGCAATGCCTCTCCATTTCTTCCGTGAATGTCGTATGATCATCTGAAAAAATCACAGTTTTGGTTTTGGCTGGTCTGCCGAAGTCAATAAGGACAAGCGCGATGTGTTTGTTTACGTTGTATTTGTTAAGCATTCTGAACACACCCTCAGCAAAAACTATTGTAGGTAGGTATTATGGTTTCATTTCAACCATTCCTTTTTTTCTAGAATAAAAAGATCTCGTAGAATTGAGAACCTCCTCCTTTTTTGAAATCGGTTAAAAATGGTTACGAGGCATGTTTGAAAATTAAGGTGTTTTAATTGCAAATACACAACAGGCTTTATTTGCAAATAGGTACATAACAGTATTTTAATTTTTATGTTCTTTTAAATGTAGTACCTTGCCATTAACGAGCAAACCGTTGTATAATATTTTTTACTAAACCCTACTTATTTTGTAAGTGTCATATAATTTTGTCATTTGTTCTTATCAATTTGTTATACTGTCCTGCACGTTTTTTATGTCCTATAGTTTAACAGGGCCCTATAATTTATAGGACAAGGAACCCTAAAAAGATCAAAGCCCTTGCAATTAGGTCGCTGCAACGCGAGCCGGCTTCAAAGTGCCACGGCTAATTTCTGGCGAGCGTCGTCAATCCTTTTAGCCGCCGATTTGTGAGAGATCACCCACGGGTTAGGGCTGTCTTGAATGTTTTCTTATGTTACAGAAACATACATCACGCTTGTACTTCAAATAGAGCGTAAGAAACGTTACATATTCAAAACTATGACTTTTACATTTCGCAGCCACTTCTTGCCAATTTTTAGGTTTTATGTTAAAAAAAGCCCCGTGTGGTGCCGGGTTAGCCCCGTGTGGTGTGGCACCTCTCCCTTTCTTCCCGTGGGTGTCGTAAGAGTCGACTCTGGGAAAGGGTTAGTGTATTGTGGGCGATGGGCTAGCAACCTGTCACTGCGATATCACGTTTTACCATCTGGTTACCCTGAAATTGCTAAACGTGGCACTGGATTTTTGAATTCGTGTGCTCTGTCTACCCCTCTTGGGAATACAGGCGTGAGAATATGTATGTATGTAGGTATGTATGCATGTTAAAAAATAGAACTTCTAAGACAGGAACAAAAACAATATTTTCATGACCATGCAGCTACGTCAAACTTTGCCAGCAGAAGAAATAATATAACATTCATATTGCACTAAAGTTAACTAAATCTATATTATTTTATCGACAAAAGGACAAAGTGATTTTCACATTTAGCAATATAACTAAGAGTAATATACTTTTTATACCTAATTGACAAAATATAAAAATCACAAATTAAATCATTCGAGTAGGCTGAAGGCTCTTTTGTACGTCTTTTGTGTAAGTTTTCCAGAGCTTCGTAATGACCATGATTACCAACAAGAACGCTCTGCATAACACTTAGATCAAAGTTTTTTTTTTCTAAAAATAAAAATTCACATAACTGTAAGTCACTTTGTTGGTGAATATTATGAGCTGGGAATTGAGGCGTTTTTCCTCTATAGCCAACCCTGTCGGCGCGTCAAAGCTAACCACGGTCTCCGCGTGAAGTTGCTTATAATTGAAAAACGCCATTGCCATTCGCGCCGTTGGGAATCTTAATTATACACACTTTTTACTAAACGCTACACTTAAATAAGGAATACGGAGGATTCTGGAAAATAGCGACAAATAACCTTATAAGGGAATGTGACGGATGACTGATGTGACTTTACTTTCTGTAAGATCAGATCACTAATTAGAGAATCTGGTTTTATACTAACCTTTGCGCTAGTTACGCTTCAGGACAGTGATTATTAGGTACTATCCTAAAAAATAATATTAATTTCAGGATAGTTTCAAAATAATAGTATGATTAAGGATACAATGTATTTAAAACTTAGTTTTCTAATGCATCTTAATAGTCAGGCAACATGGTTTTTGTTTTTTGCCGTAAATTGTACTTGCTCGTATTAACTGCACATAATTGTTATCATTTGATTCACAAAACAAATCGCAACAAAAAAATAGATCAAAAAACAGAAACTCGATAATTGAACACGTTCGACATAAAAATCAATCTATTTTTATTTTAAACACGTTTTTCATGTACCTATTCATCCACAACGAGTCGAAAGTATTATTTCATTAAAAACGCACGATAATAATTAAAATGGACAACATGGTTGTCATGCCGGGCCCGTCTGGCCGTACCTTACAAGAAAGGGTTAATTATCGGGAATGCGGTGTCATTATCCCGGGTTTTGCGTCGCAACGCCATGTGGGGCTGCATTATTAATTTATATGGGATATTTATATGGGAGCCGTGGTGTTGTTTAACTGGAGATCCTTTAGATACGTGGTTTGGTGGCCGTTTCGGGGATTTTTGGTTTTGTCTATGTTTGAGCTTTAAAGATACAAACAGAACACGTGAAACTAAATTGTAGCTTGTAAAAAATGACTGTATATTTTTATTTAAGAAAATGTATTTTTTTTACTACGGAAAATAAAATACTGAAAGAGGCTTATCCATGGATTATCTTGAACTCTGTCACATTGTTTCGTTCTGCAGTCTCAAGAGCTCAAATATAATTCTGAAGATCGCTAACGTTCGATAGAAGATTGCAGTGGAAGATATTACAGAGAATGACAACCAGCTTATAAGTAACAGTCGCAAGTGTCGCAACACTCGACAGAATGTAAGCCATCCTCTAAAAATGTACAGAACCGTAAGAAATTCAGATACAGTCTTACAAAAGAAATTAATAAACAATTCTTAGCGCGATCGTTAAGTCCAAAATGGCTGCGTTATGTCGTAATATTGCAGTGTCGGATAATTTGTGGTGCCTTTTTTGTTCACATGTCAAACAATGTTAATTATTATTGCAAATAAATTAATCAAAATTATCATGTACGTAAGTGCAGTTATTTAAGTGCATTTGTATTTACGATTGCACTTTTTGCGAAACCGGTGGGTCGACCGTTTTATGTGTTTTGACGGTTGATTATGCGATTGTGTTGTGGCATATGCGACTAAGGAAATAAATTAAAATATATTTAAGCAACAGTCTAGCAACCTGTTACTATACTTGCCAACTCAAAATCTAAATAATGGGCTAGAAGTGGCCACGAAACCTGAAAAAGTGATGGTTTTTCCAAGTAGCGTATCATGTGCTCTGCCTATCCCTATTTGGGAATACAGGCGTGATGTATGTATGTATGTATGTATTATTTTTTCTAAATTAAAACTATTGTTCAGTTGGAGAATGGAAGTAGTGAAGAGAGGGGGAGGGGGGAATCGGTTTGCAATGGCGGCAAGCATGGTTATAATTAGACCCCGCTATCGGAGGTGCAAAACGGTAGCTGTCAATTTCGTTCCATTACTAGGGAAGGGTAAAAATTTTTTTGAATGTCGATAAGTAATTATAATGACAGTCTAATGACATTTAATTTCTATTGTATAAAATATTATTAGACGAATACTCGTAAACACAGGTAAATAATCGAAGAAATGTTGTAAGATGACATGGACTATCTATTGACTTAAAAATAAATTATTATCAGTATAAGACTAAGTGGGCAGTATTAACCTGTACTGAAAAGTTTTATCTCAAGAGTGTTCATGCACTATCCTGCAACTTGAAACATAAGAAAAGTAAGATTTTTTGTTGTACTAGTAACGATTTATATTTTTAATGCTAATGATTATTATAGATCCCAAAAAAACATTAAATTGTGTACAAACAAACGGTACGTGTGCATAAAAAAAATGTATTGAAAAATCAAGTATCGATATCGACATCACTAAATATGATTTGATTACCCGTCCCTTAGAATTTGACAGCTACCATTTTGCACCTCCGATAGCGGGGTTTAGTTATAATATAACATAATTAGGTAAAATGCGAGGTTTCATTTTTAAATCCTACATGTAGGTTTATCTTTTTATTGTACAAAATACGTGCAATAAAAGTAGACACACAAAAAAAGTTAGATAAAATCAAGACTAAGGTACAAAATAATAAGATTTATTTACTTATCTGAATATTCCTACCGTTTACGTAAAATTACCCACCGCTTCTATTAAGAATACAGTGATTAAGTTTATAAATGTATCTATTCACAAATAAAAAGGAAAAAATTGGGTAAGTAGGTAGGTACATCAAAACCAGTGAGCAAAGATGAAATTCTCAAAGAATGAGAAATGTCCGCTCCTTTAATTATCATTGACACGTCCCAAACGAATTCTTGTTTATAAAAACAGAAAATAACTAGAAAAAAGCCTAACAATGCAATAATAATGATACTTTAATTATTCGCATAAAACATTAACGTTCGTTGAATTAATTAAATATACCAATTTATTCTTTTCTGTAAATTAAATTACAAAATCGAATCGCCAAGAGATGGCATTACTTATACGTAAAAGGTTCTAATTAATTAATTAATGTTCTATTGTGCAGTTTTTTTGTGTCTGCAAGTAATTATGATAGAATGTCTACTAGCTTCTTCACTGAACTTTAAGTGCTAAGGGGCTTAATGCCCGCGTGGTGTTGGATTTATAAGCCCGTGTGTTGTAGATATAGTTTAAAATAACACCTATCCATTTCTTCCGTGAGTTTCGTAAAAGGCGACGATGGAAAATAGTTGAAAGTCTTAGGCGATAGGCTAGCTGAGCAGCCTGTCACTATTATATCTTTTTTTTGTTTTACTTTACCCTTACCGTTAAAATTACGCATAATCCCTTCTTAGGAACTATTTGTGTACCAAATTTCATCTTAGAGCCCTTACAGATGAACTGCAAGTTGTGAACGGCAGAGGCCACTTCAGCCGTTGCCACATGTCGACGGCAGCCGTCAACGTATAGACTGCTGCCGCCGACGCGTCGGTGTTGTCAATGAAATTATAATAATATGTGTTTAATGCTCATCTTACCTTTTTTAGTAATACAGGCATGATAAATGTATGTATGTGCTTAAAATTACAAAATGGCCGGACCCTTTACTGTCCACATAATTACCGACCATCTTGAAATCATGGCGGCGCGCAACGCGCATTCTGACCTCACGAGCCTTATTTGCAAGCCCATCTTTAAATTAAATACAATTATAGCGACCTAATGGCAATTTAAGTGAAAATTAGGCAACTTCCCGCAATCAATCAATTCAGTAATTACAAAACCAAATCGGCATAGCAATTATCATTCGTAAGGTAAATCATTACGGCGAAAGAATGCACATAACCATTAAAGCAATCCGAGTGTTGAGCGTCGAGTGCCTTCGGTGGCGTTCACAGACTTATATCGAAATAGATACCGTAAGTTCCTGCATTTGTATGAAAACCAAGCGTGCCACTTTTTATCTACCTACTGTAACGTCACATGAGCGCTTTAGTGATGGGAATTGATAGTCCGAGTGAAACCGATTTAAAGATGACGAGCCTTTATTCAAGTTGTCTTGTCTCTAGGCAGTTAAACCTAATCTAAGTGCTACATAATTAAATAAAATCGCGTCAAAGGAAGAGAATGGCTCTCCTTTTTGGCTCCGTTTTGAAACGCGAAGTATATACACTTAAGTCATCTGTTTCGATTTAAGTCTGTGGTCGAGTGCCTTCTGCGCCGTTTTAATTTCGACGTATTCAATGAATTGATGAGCAATAATGCTGCCAAATATGGGTGTTGATGTGATGACAGTTACGTTGTAGAATTATGGATGGTGCAAGAAACCGTGAAAGGTTCAGGATTATGATGTTTTTAATGTTTTAAAGATAAGCGTTACGCTTGACTAGCGAACGAGAGTTTTTGTGGCTCGCTGCGTTCTACTTTTAGACAGGTAGATAATAACGACACGGGATACATTCATACATACATTCGAGCTTGCCAAATCGGGTAGGTAGATACCGTAACCATTTCGCATAATTTTTGGTTTAAAAAATAAATAAAGGAGGTATAATAGTAACAGGTTGCTTGTTTGTCGCCTAAAACGTACCTACACTTTCCTTTACCGCTTCTTAGGAAATCAACGGATGAAATTGAGAGGTAGATATTATGAAAAACCCTACACCAAACAGAATTCACAATAAGACAAGGAGACAGAGGAAATTGATTCCGATTTCTTATTGAGGAGACATAGCTACACTTAATACCCTTGTTCAAAAGTTGCTGTTTTGTAAATGTTATTGTGACATTGCATTGCTCGTTTGTGTTTAAAAAGACTTTGTGCCAAATTCGGTGCATTCTTTTTTTAATACCATAATAATTTTATAATGGTCTTGCCGAAGCGCTAGTAGCCTAAAAAATTACATGTAAAAGACCTCCTTACGGCCTCTAGGAAGATGTTATACTGTTGAAGTAGTAAATACCAATGCTCTCCATACTTATAAAAATGTAAAACAAGATACAAATTATGTAAATTCTTTGAAAATCCTCTTATAAAACACACATCAAGTCGTGACGATGGCAGAGCGCTTGACTGCCAGAGCCTCCTAACACCTTGCTCATATGAACATTGTACAGGTTGCGTACCTACTACAGTAAAATTTTATGTCATTGTATCCTTATCTACATCTGTGCGTGTTTATGGTATTTTGGCTCACTTAAAACTGCACCAAATCGTAGAGATTCTTAACAAAATTGAGCGAAAGTTTAATAGTTTTAAAACTAATTGAAGTTAGAAACTGAAAATGTCAGACGTTCTTCATCTTTTTAACTTAGGCAATTAGTAACACGTCCACGTACGTTGTAAAGTAAAAGCGACAATGGAAAGCGTCAAACCGGCCCAAAGCATCTTCCACTCACAATAAAACTCGAGCCGTCATACCGTTTCCCAGCAGAAGAAACTCCACTTCAACTTTGTAAAATCGAGTTTCAACATCATTGAATTAGCTTACATTGTCTGTACTCTGTGGCTCGTAAATTTACTTCTTCGCACCGTAAATCTCGTACAATAGTGCAAAAACGCGGGCTTACCATCGCGTGTTATAGTGCTGAGCTATTTGTCAAGCCTACGCTACAAGCAAGCTACGCGTGCTCGTACCTTGCAAATTGCTTCACAACTTGAAGTAGATTATTTATCGAATCAAGTGTTTCTCAGCGGACATACAGTAAAACTATATTAACAAAGAAAAGAAAAAACCCTGCCAAGTGCGAGTTGGACTCGCGCACGAAGGGTTCCGTACCAAAAACTGCAAAAAATTAGGTTTTTTGTATGGGAGCCCCCCTTAAATACTAATTTTATTTAAATTTAAATTTCTACTTTTAAAGTAGATATTTAATTAAATATTCTGTGAGCATTTCAAGTATTCACTTTCTATGGGAGCCCCCCTTAATTATTATTATTATTTTGATTTTAGTATTTGTTGTTATAGCGGCAACAGAAATACATCATCTGTGAAAATTTCAACTCTCTAGCTGTTACGGTTCGTGAGATACAGCGTGGTGACAGACGGACAGACGGACGGACAGACAGACAGACAGCGAAGTCTCAGTAATAGGGTCCCGTTTTTACCCTTTGGGTACGGAACCCTAAAAAAACAAAAGAAAAAATAAACAAGATTTCGATCATGAGACTACGGTGAGACTCACTTTGAAAATTATGGACAAGTAACATCTTAAATCGAGTCTAACTAATCTGGAATAAGCGGCGGCTTTTGTTGAGCTGCGCTACAGCTCTGTTTGCGACTGCTTGTACTCGATGAAACATGGAAATTTCATTCGATTTAATACGTGACTTGTCAGCATTTTTTCGTTGTAAACGATTAAAATGAAGAAATTTACTTTAGTAACTGTCACAGTAAACGTACGTAAAGATGTCCTTGGGCAAGCAATGCAATTTCACTATGAAGCTTCTTGTAAATAATGGTGGATTAGGAATCAATTCGTTCGTTAGAATGTTATGAAAGAATCTCTGTCAATGCATAAGTCAACACATAAAGATTTACTGATTATGTTTTGAATTGACTATATTGCATCCCTAATACAAACAAATAGTTACCTCTGGTCGTGTATAAAGCTAAAAACAATCAACGCGCGTGCTCACAAGCAAAAATACTCCCCATTTGCCACCACCGTGTGTTAAACCAACAAAAGGAGAATTACCAACACCTACGAAGCATTAACACGGCGGTCCGATGGCGATTTATTACCGATCCCGATAAAATTATAATCGTTATTTATCGGCTGGCTTGCCGTGTTATTGCATTATTCATCCGATCGCTTGTTGCGACGTCTCCCAACGATTTACTATGCAATTGTTCGATGCAAGTGTTGCGCCGGTCGCACGGCTTCGAACCGTTCTAGAAGGTCTTTGAGAATATTTGTAAACTCTTGACTGTTAATTTCTGTATTGTTGGGAAGTAGACTGATGACTGACGACTGATTTCATATTTTGACGTGACAAAAACTATGTATTTGCGGCTTTTGTGACGTCACTCTCTAACACGCAATCTACTTTTCCGGTGATTTAAGTTTCTCGACAGTTCCTTCTCTGCATATTAATCAAGATTTATGTAACTTCTTCAAAACATATCAAAACCATATAAATGGAAAAATCAAGTGATTTTTTTTACTTTAATACTATAGAATTAAGTAACAAATAACAACAAGTAACAATGGAAGTTAAAAATGTGATTAATATACTATCTAAAATCCAAATAAACAAATATATTTTGCATAGCGTCGAATTTGGTTAAACATGACATCGTAGGTAATGGCAGAATATCTTTTAGGACACCGTGTCTAAAGAAAATAAATAGGAAACGTGGTTACGAAACTCGAAATAGTCATGGTTTAGTCCATGTAGCATTTCGTATGTTCTACCTGCCTCATTTGGAAATACATATAAGCGTGATGTAGGTATGTCTGTATCATTTCATTTCATCTAATTTCATTTCATTTGATCTCAATTCAATTCATTTTACTCTATCACTCGTTAACAGTAAAGTATGCTTAGTTGGTTTGGTCATATAGAGAGGATGGATGAAAGAAGATTTACGAAACATTTATACGGGGAATGTGGATGGGTGCAGTGGGAGGGGAAGACCTAGACGGACGTTCCGTGACCAAATCGCGGACGTTTTATAAACAGGTCAGGTCAAGAGTATCCGGAACCGACGAGCTTGTATGAGGAGATTAATGAATGTGGATGAAGCAAAATGAGGTATGTCAGGATCGTAGCGACTGGAACAAAGTAGTCCCTGCCTACCCCTGTGGGAAAGAGGCGTGACGATATGTATGTATGTATGTATGTACTCGTTTACTCGTTAACATATTCCCAGGAGGAATAGGGAAGAGCAATCCCACACCCGACTACACAAATGAAATTCCTCGTTCAAATATATAAACCTGCCTTAAAATAACAAGGTCACTTTTTAAAAACACTGGTCAACCCGTCAGCGGGGCCTCGCGTGCCAATTAACTTGTCGGCTTGACGGAAGCCGGGCAGTGTTAGTGTTATCGCGAATGTAAATAGCCTTTGCAAGTGAAGGGTTTACTGAATTGCTAAGGATAGGCTTTATTGTAGGTTCGATGTGATGGTAAGGTACGAAAGTAAACATGTTTGTTTTTTTTTTTTAAGTGTCTTAGTATTTTTTTATTTTTAATAGGCTTAGCGAGATGGGAAATTCTCACACGGCATCAAATAGCTTAGTCTCTGTGTGCAAAATTCCTCCGATGTTTTCCCTCATCAAGTAAACTTACAGTAAATATTTAATTTGATTTTAACTTACGTAAGTTACGCAATAAATTGCTTCCAACACGCTAGCACTATGACGCATATTTTCTTGAAGACAAAAACACGAAACCTTTTGTGTTCGCGGAAAATTTAAGTAAACAATAATCGCTTTAAACAAGCGAAGCGAAAACAAAAAGAGAATCGGAACCGCTAACTGTTCGACTAATTAACGGACACCTTTCCGCCATCAATCAAACTGGCAAAGTGTAAAAAATTGGGGCCAAAGAAATGACGGAATACTTGCATTTGGTCATTAAGCTTGAACTCTTTTAAATACTTAAGTCGACTTTTCTGGATTTCTACCATCCATTGCCGTTTTTGCCTGAATATTTTGGAGTTTGAACCATTGTAATGACAACAATGAGAACAATGGTTCTAAAAACTTTTTTTTTAAAGAAGAAGACATCTTTTAAGATACCTTCAGATTTTTTTGTTCTCCAATAGGGTAGACGGAGCACTCGAAACACTATAGGAATCGCCTCCAAATAGCCTCCACTATCGAAAGTCAACGATAAATTGAATTCAGTACTGATATTTGTAGGTCTGGTAAGTTATCTCATAAAATATGTAGTCTAATAGGTAAATTTAAAAATGGAGTTGATTACGACCGTCGTAATTTTTCCTATAATAGTAGGACTATCCACCACTCTAATAAAACCACACTACAAATTGGACAAAACATCATGTACATACGCACATAACATTCTTTTAAAAATTCTCGATGGTTTCGAGAGCACAATGGAGTGGCAAGGTGATGGATTTAACCTTTACGATCGTATTATTGCCATTGGTAATAACCAACTTTGAAACCTTAAGCTAGATTAAACCTTGTAATCTTCTTGACTCGCGATCAGATTTCTACGAAACTTGAATTTACTTAACAAATAAGGTAAAAGTACCAATGCTCGACGTCTCAACGCCCAGTAGAAGACCCCCATCTGTCACCTGTCTTACTATGACATAAGATTGCAAATGCTAAATATTGGGTCAGTATCGAACACAGGGACGTTTACCTTAGGTATTAAACAAAAGAAAAGTAGAATATAGTATATGTATACCAAAGTATAAACATTTCGTTCTCAAGCAGCAATGAATTTGCGGACAGCGATGACACCGCGGCCGAGTACGATAGAAAACTCGTTTGGTGTCGGGTCAGTTTGACAAGTCAAGTGGCCGGCATGGGGTGATGGATGAGTCAGCTGTCCAAAGCCTGACAAATGAACACAGAGTGCTCTGAAGAAATGGGTTATGTAACGCACCTAACGACTAGGCCTTGTCGGGAAAAAATGTATTTGAAAAGCCTGTGCGCAATTGACTTTAAACATTTACATGTCTACTTGTGTTTGGATTTACAAAGCTATAAATCCTTAAGTTTTTAAAGAAAAACTACTGTAACATATAAATAAACTCTTTTTCTTGGGATTAACGGTAAATATTATTTTATTAGCAACACAGATTTCTTTTACTTAGCCAATTTGTTGAAGGGTTTTCACAAAAATACGCGTCAGCCTGTCTTTCACTTGAAAATTTTCCATTAAAATTTACCATAAACGATATAAACTTGTTATTATCTGATAGACATCTCATTGATTTTAATGTAATTACAAATGAAAAAATTTTATTGTAAATTTACAGAATATGTTTAGTCTAATCATATTTTTTTGATAGCTAAATATGAGTTAATTTATTTTTCACGATTTTTTAAACTTTGGTCAAAAACCACTAAGGTCAGGTGGGGGAAGAGAAACGCAGGGGTAGGAGGGCAGACCATACTCACTCATAACTCGACGAGTTATGGTCTGTGGTGCCTCTTACCCCTGCCCTGCCCCTGAGTTTCTCTTCCCCCACCTGATCTTATATTACGTTCGTAAATAATGTTTGCGCCCTCTTAAACCTAAAATAAAATTATGCTAGAAGTAGCTGCGAAGCGTGAAAAAGTCATGTTTAGTGTTAGTTTTTTTTCTCATTTACATTATATAAAGTTTACAAGTAACTATCAAGGCAATTTAATTCTCGAACTTCTAGGCAGTTACAGAAATTGACGTTGCACTGGAGCACAAACATTTTTGCAAGACAATCTTTCTCAATCTAAATCAATTTATTTTGATGGCAATGACTTTAATCTAGATTCTAGATAAAACACTGAATGTAGCTTGACAGCATACCATTGCCACCATTAGTTTCATTCCCTGATAATAGCGATAATAACTTACTACTCACCGTCGTTTAGGTTCACTTCGTCCACATTCCCATTTCGTTCATATTCCTACTACGTCCAAAATCCCACGTAGTCAACATTGCCATTTCGTCCATATTCCCACTTCGTCCTCTTCCCACTTCGTCCACATTCCCACTTCGTCAATATCCCCATTTCGTCCATATTCCCACTTCGTCAACATTCTCATTTCGTCCATATTCCCATTTCGTCAACATTCCCATTTCGTCAACATTCCCATTTCGTCAACATTCCCATTTCGTCAACATTTCTAGCCAATGCGGTTTTCGCTCACCTCTACCCTCGAGAAGACTTAGTATGTTCATAGAGCAAACTTTTAGAACAAAACAATCCCATTGAATTTTTTTATGTTGTGGCTGTGGGTGTATTGGAAATGTGAACGAAATGGGAATGCGGACGAACTGGGAATGTGGACCAAATGAGAATACAGACGAATTGGATGCGGACGAAAT
>BHDV01047274.1:68830-85944 GCA_005406045.1 Adoxophyes honmai
GTGGCTCATGAGTTAAAGTCCTCGACCGTACCGGCTGGGAAAAAAGCGTGGTGTTCAAAACGTGAGGAGTTCGGAGCCTTTGCTGTTGAAATAAATTGGTCACTAAATATTCCGAGAAATGAAATAGATGGTTAAATTCTGACGCATTTTCCGTTCCCTCGCCTGGTAAAGAAAACTACAAGATAAGTACTTTCGTTCAAATTAGTTTGGTGATTGGGTATTTATAAAGAAACAGAGAGATAACTTCAATTAAATTAGTTTTAAAGAAAGTACTGTAGAGTAAGTGTTGTAGCTTTCTGAAACAAGCCCCAGACTGCCTAGGCCTTTTAATTATACAACCTTATTACGTTTAGCATTCGCGCAACTTACACTGCAAGCGTATACATTAATTCACTGCGACCAAGTCCTATCCTTTCTTATGTCATCAATATCTAAAAATGGGCGAATAAATCAAACGGATGGTAAAATTATTAGTAAATGTGGATTTATCCAGTTTTATGGCAAGAGGGAAAAGTAGAGTGCATTTTGCGACAGCAAAATGATGTATACCGATTCGTTACGCTCCATTGACACACATTAGAATTTATTTTCAGGATTCTATCCTCTCAGGCATTTAGTACGCTTGCTGACATCCAATTTAGACCAAAACCGACCAAAATACTTAAAATAGAAAAACCTCTGAGTTGCGACCGTTGATATATTCGTCTATTTTCTCATAAAGTAGCTAACTCAATCCATTACCATTTAGCAATTCCATTATAAAATCATCTTTCGTTCTTAAACAAATATTTATCAAAATATCAACCACGTTGTATGTAAATAAAGACTATCTATGGTTAACTAATACCTTACACATGCCTTACACGGACGGTCGTAGGAACTGAAAGAAAATCGCAATGGACAAAATTCGCTAAATTATTTAGCTTCTAATGGTGCCTTTTGTAAATTAATAAAATCTAGCTTAAAAGAAATAATTCAATGTTTCAACACGCTAGCCTTTCCATCTAGCCTTCTAGCCTTTTCGTCTAATTATCTAAAAGTCGACTTTTTAACTCGGAAACTAAATTGACAACTACAAATGTTAAAATGTCAAATAATGATGCCACATTGTGGTGCGCTCGAAACAATCGACAATATAAAATCGACGATAAAAACACCGAGCATATATTATTGCCTATTTTGTATCGAACCTACTTTAAAACATTGCAATGTTCATTTTCCAAATTACGATTAAGTAGGTACTTTTAGTTAGCCCGTTCTCTAAACAATAAATTTCTAAAATAATGCCATGGACGCAAAAAAACGAAGCCACGAACGGCTTGCATCCATCACTGCCATATTTTCACACCGTAACTCCAAAACCCCAAACTGAATTTTCTAACTACTTATAATTAATAGCTTGAAAAACATGTGAATTTGCCAAAATAAATTATTTTGCGCATAGTTTCTCTTGAGTACTCAAGTCAAATCTTACAATTTTGCACCCACATGTATGCAGAAGTCAGCCTGACTTACATATTTATAGTTATACAGGCGTGATGTATGTACCATCGCGAACAGGGATTGTTGAGCCACTTTACCTATGTTTGTAACTTGGTCGTGTAATACTAATCCAATGGCTGACATCTAGTCTGTCACATCGGTCATTGATTACACGTCTAAATTGCGAACAGTGGCAAGTGGCTCAACAATCCCGGTTCGTGACTGTACAACTGGAAACAAGGATGCCAACAATATAAAATATGTTCTAATCCCCAAACGCACTGCCAGCAGTTGCGGAGCGGCGTACTGTGGGGAAAATTCCAATAGAGAGATCTCTCTCCAGGCAGACGTTATGCCTGTGGACCGAAGTCCGCAGTGAAAGTTGGAAATTGTATTTATGCAACCGATCATCGAAGCTTCGTTAGCGCGGTGTAGGATCGTTTAGTTCGGCTACTCGACGAATGTGGCGCTAGGGCGCTACAGTACAAACGTAACGATATTATCGGTCGGTGTTTTGCGCGCTCTTTCGTATAATTTCGGATGTTAACCGATATCGTCACGTCACCGCTCCGCTTTCTCTGTCAGTGCGTTTAGAGCTTTATTACCACGTTAAGGTCTTGTGTACATTGCTTAGCATTCATTTAGCCAAAATTGACAAGTTGGAAGTCGTTTCATAGGTCGCAATACACGCAATTGGTTCGCATCAAGCCAATGATACACTAGGGGACAAAATGTCCCGCGACACGTGTCCCCAGCAACGTCGGGCGAAGTAGCGCGACGTTGCCGGACTTCGCTCGACATGTCGCGCGACACTTGTATATAAGTACGCGGATATAGTCGTGCGATGTCGCCAGATATGTCAGGCGAAGTCGGCCGACTTCGCTCGACATGTCGCCGACACTATGTCGTGGGACATTTTGTCCCCTAGTGTATCCTTGGCTTAAAGCTTATGATTGGTTGCGTTTACAGCGCAGTTGATTCATTTTTTGACGTTTGCCTCCCGCACCATGAGAACCTATAAATTTTGGCCGAGCACCGTTCATGCTTTTGACACTTAGACTCCCTGTCACTTTCTGACGCCTGTAGTTAGACAGTGACAGCTACAGTCTCGTGCGCAACTCTACTCCCTTATTATTATTAATCTATAAAACGGAAGTCACACGGTGGAAAAATACAACAGCGATGCGATGATCAACTCTTACCAGAGTTTCAGTGTTCCGGCAACGGAGGTACCGGAATGTCCGGAAAGTTTTCCGGCAGTGGCGGCAACACGTTGGTCTCGAATTGCCCGGAACAGTTGCCCGGGGCGGAGTAGTTGGCCACCACTATCACCTTGCCGGCCCGGGACCGGGCCTTCCCCACACCGAAGAAACGTGTGGACACCCAAACCATTTGGGTGAAGTGGCCTGGAAAAAGGCCCATAACCTTAATTTTCTCTTGTGTAGTTTCGGGTTAGAATAACATCTCTCCATTTCTTCTGTAGAAGTCGTAATAGGCAACTGAGGAAATAGGTTGAAAAAGAAAGAAAAAAGAACATACATCCATACACTCACGACTTTGTTCCTAAAAGGGGTAGGCAGAGCACACGAAACGTGACAAAGACAAAACCATAATGATGACTATTTCACGCTTCGCAGCCACTTCTAGCTTAATTTTAGGTTTGAAAACAGATGGAAGAGGTAGTGTAAGAGTGACAGGTTGCTAGCCTGACGCCAAAAGCATATCTAAACCTATTTCCTTAGTCGCCTCTTACGACATCCACGGAAGGAATGGAGAGGTTTTATTCTAGACCCGACACCACATGAGATATATTTTATAGCATTTAAAACTCCTCTTCACGGTAGTTACCACAGCCATCAGCGGAAACCCAAACTAAGGCCGAAGTCGAAACCGAAACTATCTTTTGGTATCGTGGTATCGCAATCTTACCTGCGTTGACATTGGCGTGTAAGATGTCCGGCTCCTTGAAGAAGCTGTACTGGCGGACGGCGGCGTACCAATACGACGAAGCTTCTTGTCCTGCGAGCATATATAATACAACGTGTCACAAAAAACCGCGTAAAAATGGGTAGTTCGAAGAACCCGAGCTATGAACTGTCTCCTCCACACTACTCGCGAACTTGAACGAAGTTAGACGAACACGATAGTGTACAGAAGCACAACTTCGGCTTGCCTCGGGAAACTTCGGCTCGCCTCGGGCGACTTCCGTTTGTTGTTGGTTTCTGCACCCGAGTCGAAGGTCCCAATGAGCTTGTAGCGCCCAGCGCCACATGCGTCGAACAGCCGAACTTTGAAAAGGTTCTACATCGCGCGAACGAAGTTTCGACGAACGGTTGCATAAATACAACTTCTAACTTCCTCTCTGCGGACTTCGGTCCCCAGGCATAACATCTGCCTGGAGAGACATCTCTCTATTGGAGTCTTTCCCACAAGCTCATCGCGAAGAGTGCGTAGAGTCACACTTCGGATTTTGCCGGAGTTTGTCAAGGAACTTCACCGAAGAACTTTGCGAGTAGTGTGGAGGAGGTATATACGATATACATACATATACATCCCAAAATTGGTACAATACAAACCTGTGACATCAGGCTGGAGTGCGCTCACGGGGCGCTGGTAAAGATTCTGTCCGACGTCTCTGTCGTTCCTGTAGTAGAACCTGTTGGTGTGAGCGAGATGGTTGGCCCAGGCTTGCGCGTAGTCACATAACTGAAAGTCAGAGGCTGTACTTATTATTCCGTAATACACACGTTTCTCATACTAACTGTACAACTGTTTTCGCAGATTGATCGCTAGGACATATCGTTACGTGTGTGTAGTCTCTTTTTCACAGAGGTAGGCAGAGACTTTGTTCCACTCGCTATAAAGCTGGGTCTACGCTAGGCGAGTCGAGCACGAGCCGAACACGGTCCACACTACATATACGAATTTATATGTAGTGTGGACCGACTTAAAAGCCTCGAATGAGCCGTCTTTACAGGGAGTTTTACGCTCGGCTCGTGCTCGGCTCTCCTAGCGTAGACCCAGTTTAAGATCCTGATGTTGAGGTCCAGTCCAAAATCGCGCGACCGCCGAGGCGCGGGCGCGGGCGCTGCCAATTTATTCGCCGGCGAAGACGGACCCTACCACTCGACACGGGACCTCAACGGCGTAGGATCGCCCTCGCCAGAACTCTTGAACAGTCTCTCAGCACTACCAACCTCAGGGGCCATGTAAAGTTGCGGCGCCCCATGCCGCTGCCGGTACACGTTGTGCCAGCAGAGGCACTCCGTGATGAAGTCGCTGTCCTGCCACGCCGTGCGGACCTCGCTCCACTGCACCACCATCGTCACTGGACGGTTCAGGAGTACCTGAGAATAAAGGAATCGTCACCGTGTATGGTCTATCGCTTCGTAATGGACCAGGCGTCTGTGAAAGGTAAACCTAAAGGAAGGAAGTGGGTACGAAACTTGGGAGTGTCGTGGCATGATGTACCTACTATCGAACCAACTGATTCCTGACCCACCGCAGAACGTTGTCACAATAAACGTCATAAACATTTCCTTTGTCAATCAACGCAATGTCACTATGACGTTCACTGTGAATAGGTTCTATGGTGGGTCAGTAATCAGTTGGTTCGATGGTACCTTTGTGTATTATTGTTATTGCAGTGAAATCATCAATAACCAACATTAATTAAAAAACTTAAAAACCACGACTATTTAAAAAAAAAATCTGGCATCAGCAATCAGGTCCTGGTCAATTAGAGACATGTAGAGAAGAGAACTAATCAAGACAAATCCAACGACCCCAACTCGATGGCTTTACTGAACGTGTCAACATTCCTATCATACCTAACAAACGACCTGATCATCTTGAAGACCTGAACCGATTTCCACCAAACATAGCTAAGACCACTATCGACTGATATAACTTTCAAACAAAAAAACCGCATTAAAATCGGATCATCCGTTGGGAGCTACGATGCCACAGACAGACACATACACATTTACACACACCCAGAGACATGTCAAACTTATAACATAATAACACCCCGTCGTTTTTGCGTCGGGGGTTAAAAACGGAGATATGATCAAGTCATGCGAATCCATTGCATCACTTCTCTAGAAAAATTCAGTCATTTGATCAAATCCTTGATTCCGTTTAGTGAAATCACGAAAGCTGCCAGCAAACATTCCGCGCTTTGTCATTTCAGAAGATGTGCCTCATTTACATGTCGTTAGTAAGTAGGTACCTCGAAATGCAGGACATGTGATGCACGCACAGGTAACGTGTTAAGAAAAGAGGATTGTCTGTCTATTCTGACCTAGTCTATGGTTTTCTCTCGGCCGGCGCGAAAGTTGGAAAACAAAAGAAAGGAAAGGACCACTTCAACTTGTAAGCTGGGAGCTGGTGCAACTTACAGGAGATGAATACTGAAGTGGAATAGGTATCTACATTACCAAGGGTATCTACTTGATTTCCAGGTCTAAATTTTGTGTTCGTTTGGTTGAATGGTCCTAAGTAAGTTTAGGCTATTAAAAGCTTGGTGACGCATTTTTAATACATTTGCAAAGAGGCGAAATCTACAGGCTACCTTTCAATGACGTTATCTTGAGATTTGGTACAGAAGCAATGTATAAATCAACTAAAGAAAAAGTCGTTCGGCGCAGGGTGGGCGTTCACGAGGCGACGGCGCTTGAAAGTCGCTAAGGCTTCTTTCAGACGAAATGCAAGTTGTGAACGGCAGAGGCTATTTCGATCGTCGCCATATGAAAGAAGTCAATACGTCGACGGCTGAAGTAGCCTCTGCCGTTCACAACTTGGAGTTCGTCTGTATAAGGACACTAAGTTGAGCGCAGGCCCTACAGTTTGAAATAGATGAATGAGGTAATACAGTGAAGTGAAGTTAATAGTCATTGTTCTAGTTCAAAACCGCTGTCGCTTGTCGCCGGCGCTACATCCCACACGGCCTCACAAGACAAGGGTACGTTCATTACGTTAAAAGCTTTAGACCTATTTCTATTTGCGGTCTCAGAGGCTAACCTCCTTCCAAGTAGCTCCTACGCAATGTTTGAGAGGTGTCCCATGTTATCATGAGGTTAAAAAGCTAAAAATTATGCGAATCGGCGTTTTTTACGTCTTTTCCGCAGCGTAACGGATTCTGCTCTTTTGCCAAAAATATTTTCGTCGAATTTCATTACCCAAACAAATTTTCCCAAATATTTTTTGTGCTAATGCAATCTTTTGCATGAAACCGATACGCAAATTTTTATTCGGCCTAATTTTAGTTCACAAAAACGACATTAAGGCATTTGGTCTTTTAGCAAATGTTTTATTATTTATTGTATTACGGCAAACAAACGTTAGATTAGACAATAAACGTTTAGTCAAATGACCTGTTCATCGTTCGTGGGGGTCGTTAATACCTGATTTTACTCTAAATAGGACTAGTGAAAGTAAAGCTGTTTCTAATTCCGCGCCAAAAAAGGCACTTATAAATAAATTGGCTAAATCTATCTAAGGGCTTCTATCAATACGCCCGGAAGTGGGCCGTAGCCTTGACCCGACAACCCTCGCTTGCAAGCCCCTGCAAAAGTCGGCTCACTCCAATTGGAGCTCTACGTGTATGGTATTAAGCGTACTTTTGAACCGAAAGAAAGCAGGAAATGAGGCGAATTGCAATTATATAGGGAACTTAGTAACCTTGACATTTTCATTTTGTGCCGTCAGTCAAGTTTACGAAGGTTCATCTCTGACGTCCGTTTTTTTTTCTGTCTAACTGGCTTTTCCTGTGTGGTGTCGGGTTTAGAATAACACCTCCGTTTCTTCCGTGGATATCGTAAGAGGCGACTAACTGAGAACATTTAAGTTAAGGTATCCTATAGGATAGGCGACAGGCTAGCAACTTGTCACTATTGTACCTGCCACCCCAAAACTTTTTTTTTTATGCTAGAAGTGGCCACGAAATTTGAAATAGTCATGGTTTTGTCTATGGATCGTTTCGTGTGCTCTGCCTACCCCATTGGGAATTAGGCTTGATGATATCTGGTGGACAGGAACCACCGGTGGGTTTTTAGTGGGTATGCCTCTGGGGCCCCACATAACGTAATAGCGTCTCCAAGAAGTGGCGGAATGCGTAATGCATTTTTCTATCAACAAATAAGGTAAACGTCCTGTGCTCGACATTCGACACTGATCCAATACTTGGCACTTGCAACCTTATGTCATAGTAAGACAGATGACAGATGGGTGTCATGTAATGGGAGGTGTCGAGCATTGGTACTTTTACCTTTAAAAGGTTTATCTGTCTGAAAATTTGGCATTTGTTTATTTAGTGATCTTTTTAGTGTTCCGTATCCAAAAAAATTCGATCTTCCCTCCGTCAGTCGCCAGGCTGTATCGAAGCTAGACTTGTTTTCACTTAAGTATGTCTATTGCCGCTATTACAACAAACTTTATATACTTAATGAAAGTCAGCCTTAGAGAATAACTTCGAGCGCTGCCTATATAAGGTTGGCTGTAAGAGATCCCTTAAGGGATAAGTCCGCCTTTGTACCTCGCCTTTTATTTGTATATGAGTTTTGTATTTTCGTGTTCTTTCCTTTTGTACAATAAAGTGTTTACTTACTTACTTACTTACTTATATTCAAAAGTATGTACGAAACCTCCATTTTGGTTTGGCACAAGGTACCGCCCAACGGAAACGAATATATTGCATCGTGTTTCAATAGGGGCACCACGCTTTCATAACACCGTACAGTATTCCCAAGAAAATAAGTCACATCGGCTATTTCCGTCTGCGCTGAGGAGCGCAGTACGATATCCGAGAGTAGCCGAAGGTGTAACTTTATTTACAAACACAATGGTCACAATTTTTGCTTGCTATGCATTCTTATCTCGGCTATTCCAAGCTGCGTTTAGTTCGGCTACTCGACGCATGTGGCGCTGGGGCGCTACAAATCTATCAATCAATAACTAATAACAAGGCGAGAGTTTAGCGCGCGAAAAAATCTCTTTTATCGTTGGTAGATCGAAGTTTCCCGCGCCATAAAAATTGGTCTATTGCACAGTTACATCGTGAAGTAATATTTGTTTGGTAATACTGTAATATACCAAAAATAAGAAGGCCGCTTGGAGCTCTATAACAGCCCAAAAAAATGCTGTTGGTAGTTGACAAGTTAGGTAGCCAGCCCGTATTGCTAACCTAAGTTGTCTCTTACGATATCCATAGTGCTGACTAGTTTCACAAAAGATGTATTCCAATTACCGCTATAAGAACTATAATTATTATAATTGTAATTTACGGGGGGCTTGGGGCTTCTATACAAACAATCAAAATTTTTTTGGTATATTTTGGTACGGAACGATTCAAGGTAGAGTTATATTTTGGCGCTTGGCCGGTTTTTATTAATGAACTTCGAAACAACGATATCAAGTGATGTCTCACAATTAACTCAGTAAAACGGTGCCACAAGCTAGTTTATATTTTTTTTAAGTTCTTTCAGGTAAGTCTTCTTTGGGGCTACTGATATGGTCACCCTACTCACCCTAACTCAATCGGGGCGATGGCGCCGGGCCAACTCGCCTTACGTAAACCTAACTTTATGAACCCATATTGCGTAGCACGTGTAGTCTGAATATTCAACCACGGTTACCTGTATAAATTTTGATAAGGTTTGCTACTTTATTTGAGACACACTCGCTCACTAATTCAACTCACTAACTCACTCGCTCACTTACTCACTCGCTCACTTACTCACTCACTCACTCGCTCACTGACTCCCTCATATCCATAGACATCTCATATCACTCACTTACTAGCTCACTCACTCACTCACGGTTACACTAACGTGTTTAAATCTCGGTCTTCTTCAGTCTTCTGTCGTGCTGAAAGAGCGGCGGCGCGCTGTGGCTATCTGCAGCCGTGGCGCGTCGCTCCCGATGATGGATCACGAATCGGTCGAAACATCCCGAGCTAATCTCGATATAGAGACGTGAGTGTTCCCGTTTTATTTCACTCCAGTAGTAAATTTTATAAAAGTGTTCCGATTTTTTTTTTCGACAAAAAAAATAAGCTATTTTTTACACGATTCCTGTGTAACAGAGGTTTAAAAGAGTTTCTGTGGCTAACTCACCTTTTGCAACAGTTTTGGCCTGTTGTCGAGAGGCACCGGTTCCTCCTCGGCTTGCTCGTCTTCGTTGTTGTTGTTCTTTCGAGACTGCGTTCGCCTGAACAAATGTTTTTTGTCAAAAAAATGTTGTTCTTTAATCACTTAATACTTAAACAACTAACTCATTACTTAAATATAAATACTTAATTTATTTTGTATGTACTTAATCTATCTATCTGCAATACCACGTTTAACCATCTGGTTACCTTGAAATTGCTAAACGTGGCACTGGATTTTTGAATTCATGTGCTCGGCCTATCCCTCTTGGGAATACAGGCGTGAGAATATGTATGTACTATCGAACCAACTGATTCCTGACCCACCGCAAAACGTTGTCACAATAAACGTCATAAACATTACCTCTGTCAAGCAACGCAATGTCACCATGACGTTCACTGTGAATAGGTTCTATGGTGGATCAGGAATCAATTGGTTCGATGGTACCTATTGTATGTATCTATCTATCATATCTAAAAAACAACAGAACCTTTCCAAGGAGTTCGTTCTACAAACAGCCCGCAAAGATCATCACTGCCAATAGTGCCAATAACAGGGTTGCCATGTGGGCCTTTATTCGAACGTTTCAACCTGAGGTTTCAACCGCCTACCAACCGTTTCATTCGTCTGGACATTTGCTGTAAAAATGGAAAAATATTCTTATTCTGATACCCTCATTTATACCTTATCGGTTTAGGTAGTTAAAACAATATAAACAATCTTGACATGTCTTTTTGTTGAAATACACAGTCTAAAAATGAAAATCGTAGTAAATGTTTTTTCCTAACCTAAATTGTAAAATGTAAAGATTTCGATTTATAAAGTGTACGTTTAAATAAAAAGACACGTCAAGATTGTTTACATTGTTTTAACTACCTAAACCGATAAGGTATAGTCATCTATTAGAGGAACAGAAACTGTTCAAGAAGTCAAAAACTAAATCAAAATCTGCAGCATATTCATTTAAAATTAGCTATATGTATACGTAAGACCGCTGAAACACTCGAATAATCGCCCATGTGGCAATACTGAATCACTGGCAGATCTATTGGCCAGCCCTCTCGTCACGGGAAGCCTCTACAGCATTGAGGATAGAACCTATAGAGTACTAATGTCATCTTGGTTGTTCGGAAATTATTCCGCAAAACAATTGAAGTGATCGCTGTGCTCTTATTGGCCGGTCCAAGATCGCGCGTAACGCTAGTGCCTTTTTCTCTACGGTTATTGGCTCTGTACAGTTTCTGTGACAGTGACGGTGACGTTTAGTATGTTGAAATCAACAAACTATTTGCGGACCGGGGTTGCGAACATTGTTTCTCTATAGGTTCTATCCTCTATGCAAGTGGCTCAACAATCCCGGTTCGTGACTGTACCTATGCGACACGTGCCTCGTTTGACGCCCAATTATGAAACCTCAAAAAAGATGACTCCACATTTTTATAACACTAAGTCGAAGAAGTTAGGAGGCGGCCCGCATGCTAATTCGGGTGCCAACACAAATTGATGGCAGCCACGGGGGCGGAGCGCCCGGCCTCTATTTATAGCCCAGCGAAGCCCTGGGGCTTTGTTGACGTGATGTTAAAGTTCATAAAGAATAAAGATTTTTGAATTCATGTGCTCTGCCTACCCCTCTTGGGAATGCAGGCGTGAGAAGAGAATATAATGGGTAAATATGCGGGCGTTTGAACCGCTGTCATTATTCTCAACACTTTTTTTATCTGGTACTGTTGGAAATGTGTACATAATAGTCTTACACACTTATTATACCAATTTCTGAATAAATCTAATAAAAAAAAGGGTTGACAATAATGACAGCGTTTCAAACGCCCAAATATTAACCCGTAGGTATGTATGTATGTTAAAGTTCAACGTTGCAACTTCGGACATTTTTGGGCGACTAAAGATTAAGCTGTGTGATCAAGATGCGCTCAATGCCGTATATAGGCATTTTTCACTTGGACTAGTAATTACAAACCAGTTAGTAACTGTTCTGTACCTCGAACACTACGCTACTCAGACCTTCCCTTAGGCTAAGCGCGCACTACGACTTTTTGTCGTGAAACACGATTGTAAAATAGCGCCGTCCATACTGATTTTTTCATCATAGTGCGCGCGATGACATATAAACCCTTACGTTGCATTTCTGCGACAAAATTGTCGCGAGACAAAAATCGTAGTGCGCGCTTAGCCTTAGTGTTGCCAATTTAGCGACTTAGTCTTTAGAATTTTGCTCAAGTCTTAGGACTAAAAAACAACTGTCCCTAAAATTATTTCATCAAGATCTAGGGATTATTTTACTCTATTCCGCCGAAGTAAAGTAAGTATAACCTAATCAGTAATCACTAATCACCTATCAATACATCGATAAATTGGCATGCATGCACAGAAATATTTTGTACTTATTCCCATTGTTCCCGTTTAATGAGCAACAGTAAATCGGGCAACTATCGGGTATCCCGTGGCAGATTTTGGATTTGGAACTTGAATATTTTTCCAACGGTTGCGCGTGGAAGCGGGAAAAGCGTTTGACTTGGCATTTGTGCGGATTGTTTAGCCAAGGCGCAGCAATGGGCTGGCGTGCAGCGCGGTTTCGCAGTTAGATACGAGTGCCACTCAGTGGCGTAGCGTGGGTGGGGCGGGGGGGGCGGCCCGCCCCGGGCGGCAGCCCACAGGGGCGGCAAAATGTCGCCCGTAAGGGTCAATTCACACAGAGACGAGACGCGACGCGGCGCTGCACGAACATTTGTAATAGAACAACTCAAAATATACTTTATTTGTTACAAGATAAGGTTCATATTTCATTGTCAGTATACAGAATACGTAGCGCGGCGTAGCGCTGCGCCTCGAGACGTAGCGCAACGCCGCGCGGCGTAGCGCTACGTCGCACTACGCCGCCCCCCACGCGGTGTGCGGGAGCAGTGCTGCGCGCGTAGCGCTGCCAACTAAAAATATACTTTATTTGCTACGCGATAAAGTTTATGGCGGCTGTACACACTCGTCGAGACACCCCGAGACAGGCCGAGCGCGGGTGTGTACAGGGCGCTCTGGTCTCGTCTCGCTCTCAAGTTCTCATCTCGGTCGCTCTCGGCGGCGTGTCGAGAGGCTCTCGACGAGTGTGTACAGCCGCCATTACATTTCTTTATGAGCATTCAGGTACGTCGCGCTACGCCTCGAGACGTAGCGCGGCGCCGCGCTGCGCAGCGCGAAACCACTGGCCGCTTCATGCATCGTCGCGCTGCGTCTCGTCTCGGTGTGAATTGACCCTAAAGGAAGAAATGGAAGAAAAGGAGGAAAAGAAGAGAAGAAAGGAAGAAAAGGAGGAAAAATCAAGATCAGAAACAACAAGAAGTTTTCGAAAGTGAGGAGAAGAAGTAGAGGGATGTACTGTACAGGTTGCTGAATATGATCTAGTTCTTAGCCAAACAGAATCTGGCTTTCAGAGGACACCGAGAAGACATTCGAGATGATAGTGGCAATCGCGGGAACTTTCTGGAGTTAATATGCACCTCCTAGCTTAATACGGCCCTCTTCTAATGGAACAGCTAACAAAGATAAAGCTGGGAGCAAGAATCTCAGATTCGTATCTATCTCCAGAAACCCAGAATTAATTTATAAAATTACTGGGACAGCAAGTTCGATCCACCATCATGCGTCGTATTCAAAAAGCTAAATATTATTGCGTACTAATCTTCGACAGTACACCAGACATCTCCCACAATGACCAAATGAGCCAGGTTCTGCAATACATACCTACATACATATCGAAGGAGAAAAACTCGCTGTGGTAGAACCTTTCATTGACTTCTTCGAACCAAAAGGAAAAAGTGCAGTAGATCTCAGCAACGATAATAATTGCGAAGATAGCATCAGGCAGACTGGACATACAAAATCTGAGAGGACAGGCTGCCATAATGTCAGGGATCCACTATGGAGTTCAAGCCCAGATTAAAGCACTAAGTCCGAAAGCTCTATTCGTTGCGTGCACAAACCAATCACTAAACTTGGCTGGGGTACACGCTGCTTCTGAATCAGTGGATTCTGTGTCGTTTTTCGGAACTTTGGAGAAGCTATTTGCCTTCTTTCGCAAATAGCTTCTCAACGATGGTTGATCTGACAGAAAAGTTTATTTGACGTTTTATGCTTATTTTGATGACTTCTGAATGATCATATTAACAAAAGATAAAATCCCAGTCCCATCCATTCAATAAGTCCCATCACCTACAAATTGCCTTGGAAAAAAAACTTGAACTTTGTGACCCAATATCTCCGAACTGGTTGATCTGAGCAAAAAGTTTATCGTACATTTTATGCTTATTTTGATGGGATTGATTATAATATGATTTCATTGACAGAAAATAATCATTTTCGATAAAAAAATCTTCGAAATTTTAAGATCTGACCACTCTGCCAATTCCCCAACCTGTATGAGAGTCAATAAAAAAGTTTATCATGGTCTCTTACTGAACATCAAAAGTCCAAGCTTAAGGTTTGCCAAAGAGCAATGGAGCGCAGCATACTGGGTGTAAAAAGGATAGACAAAATCCGGAACACCACGCTGCGCTCAAGGACACGCATTGCTGATGTTGGGAAAAAGACTGCGAGGCTAAAATGGGACTGGGCGGGACACGTTTGCCACATGCACCCACAGAGGTGGGCGCACACAGCCACTTGGCGGGTTCCGGAAAACGGCCAGCGACGTCGAGGCAGGCCGAGAAGAAGATGGCGGGACGAGTTGGACTCGTACGCGGCGGACTGGCCTGACATCACGCAAAACCGAGAGCTGTGGAGGTCAAAAGGAGAGGCCTTTGCCCAGCAGTGGGATACAATGATAGGCTAATAAAAAAAAAAAAAAAAATATTAAATGTAAAATCGACGTCATGGTTACTTAGAACAGATCTCGCTAACTCTCATAGTTTCCGACTTCACCATACTGACCCATTTTTATTGTCACCCTGTATATTGCTAATTTTTGACAGGAAGTACCACTTGGAAAATTTTGATATTAAGGGAAGTAATAGGTTAATGTGTAACTAGATAAAAAATTAGAGGTGTCGCTACTTTACCGCTACATAAAAAAACATGTTAATTTTTTAAATTTTACTTTTTTTTACATTACAGCTGGCATTCATTTTTTTAGTATGGAAGCGGACATAAATAAGGAACACAATTTCAAAATTTGAAGCAAATCGCGTGAATACATACCGAAAAAAAAAGAGAAAAGTTTAAAAAATCATAAGTCAAAACCTGTCACTCCTAGGATGTTGACCCTCATAGCATAAATATCCTTCACTATAAAATGTACTCACAAAAAAAATTTCAACTCATATGATCAAAGGGCTAACTTACTATGAAAATCCGACTATGGCCTTTAATTTTAATTAAGCACCTATAGCATGGGGGCGGCAAAGTAGGTCTTCCGCCCCGGGCGCCGAGATGGCACGCTACGCCACTGGTGCCACTATCATAGTTTTATTAAGTATGCTATATTTTGACATCCCTATCCCTATCATAGGTACGAAAAGTGAAGTACAAACACTACTTGTTTGACTTAGGTATGTGCTTTATCTGTTTTGTGTCGACGTTAGAAAAAAAAAACATTTTTGCGGGCTTTCTTTGACACTAAATGGCCGACCTCACTGACCTGTCTGAATGCAGTAGCGCAGGCGCGACTTTCTTCCTCAGGTTGGCGAGTGCAGTCATCTCCTCGCGTCGGCGGGAGGGCGGTGGCGCGCCGCATAGCGTCAGCATCGGCGTCGGCGCCGCTGAGCGCGTCGGCTGCAGCCTACGAGAAAAACCAACTGAACTTAAACTGTTGTCTATGAACGAATGGTTTTCTACAGGACTGGTTGGCATTATGGCACAATGTCCTTTGCATTTCAGGAAAAAAGTTGAGATGTCAAATTTTGGAGGGAAACTTCGTGCGGATCGGAAGGATTTTTTTTACGTAACGCACCGTTCGTTATTAATATTATAAATTGAAACCACTGAGCACTGAGTATCTTTAATTATCCGCGCATCGCTTTTTCTGTGGAACAAATAGACGATACTCTTTCAGTAAGTTTTGGCAGAAAAGTATTTTTAGTTTTCATCCCGATATCTATGACATGAAAGTTATTGATACCTAAACAAACTCCTTTTCTATTGATTATCGTTGACACATACCTATTCGAAAAAGTTAAGATGTCATCACGACATGCATGCGTAATGCAACAATGGAGTTTTGCGCGGGAAACTGACAGAGTAGTACGCTCTTTGCTTTTCAATTCAATTAATTAACATGTAGTGGCTATTATTGTGTTATTGTGGTGGAATTAGTGCAATAATGTGTCAATTATCCATGAACATTAAAGGGAATGTGAAAAGTAAAGGGAATCGCCCTCCCGCGATTTCGTCTGCTTTGGACTGTTCATCTCGTGCTAAACTCCATTGAGCATTAGAATGTGTACTTCACCACCCTCGCATTCTAATGATTTAGGTTTAGGTTTAGGTTAGGTCTAGTTTAGGTTTAGTTAGATTTAGCAACATCTGCATATTCTGAATACAACAGTTAACGGTTAAGCTGATGGCCGTGTAGCCAATGCTTTAAATAAAAATAAAAAAAAAAAGTAATGCAACAATCAATGTCATTGAAGATAAACAAATAAATTTATTACGACATGGTTCTACAGTGGCCTAGGAATCAAATTGGTTGACTGTACCTACATAGTCGCAATTGCTATACCTACACTTACACTTGTTATAAAGCAGGCATTTAATGTAATTAATTAAATTACTAATGTCATTGTATTAAAATTAAGAGTTAAACAATATTGTTTTGTTTAACATTTTCCTCCATCCGATTACACGAGACTTCTCCAAATGAAAAGACAAAGTCAAACGAAGGCTCGTGTTTAATTTATGAGCGAAATTGTCTACCTCCTCGTCCTTGAGCCTCTGCTATGTACAGGGTGTTCTACGAGTTTAATTTTACTTGCAGTGTTAGGTTTTCTGCTTGTATTATTTTGTGAGTTTTGTACTTGTGTAGCAGACGTAATAAGTTAGAGGCTTGTTTGAATATTTTGTAGAATCCTAAGTATTAGTTGTTTAGTATCTTAAATGTAGTACAATTTCTAACTTCTTAACATCTGCCTGGAGAGAGGACTATTGGAGTCTTTCCCACAAGGTAAAATAAACAAAAGTTACCAGTTTAATATCGTAACACCGAGTGCCTTGTCGGATTCTAAAACACCCTGTACAATAGGGAAAAGCGAAAGACTTGTTTCCTTGCCAATTATTCCGAGGACGCGGTACGGCATTGGCAGCTCTACCAAGGTTGAGACCTTGAGGCTTCGAGTTGCATTGGGACCTATCGAGACTTCAGGGAGTGTTTTCTGAAATAACAGTCTTCAAAGCAGATCATTTCCATGGCCGTTTTTGATAGATTCTTGGCAGAACGACTGAAAGGCTGAAAGATATTGCACGTCCCAATATTGAATTTTTGTACAT
>BHDV01047274.1:100392-112938 GCA_005406045.1 Adoxophyes honmai
GTTCGATATAACACAAAACACTGGTGGCGCAGCGCGCCGCCAGCACCGCACGAGGCCGCGGCACTGGCAGGGTCGCCATGTAATGAGAAGAGCGATGTGGGAGCGTATAGAAAGAACAACTGTTGCGTTAAGACTATATTTAATTACACTAACCCAAGACTTATATAGAGTAACATAGTGGGAGAGTGTGAGTGTGGCGTAGCCCACACTACATCCCAAAACACATCTTTACCGGGTCCCAAAACTTTGGCCTGCCCTGCCCTGCCCCGTCCGGTCCATTAGCTTAACCCGCGGGTCCGCCCGCAGCCTTTCGCCTCGTTTAGCCCGCGCTTTGAATACTGACGATAATTTTATAAGATGTGGGTTTCATTTAGACGAAAAATAACGGAGTAGAATGAATTGTTGGGTGGGATTATTTTAAATGCATCGTCTTGGAAGATAAGTTTGTTAGATACTTGGCACGTGAACGCGTGAATGTTATCTGCATAATCTCAAAAAAACTCGCGCTCTAAGTCTACCTTATCTTTATTAAATAGTTGATATTGAACAAAAACGTACTGTCAATAGTACAATGGCCGATCCGCGATCTCCACCCAAAAATGTATACTCAAACGGTTATCAGTTCTTTGGGGCTCATTAGTGGCATTGCTGCTTAAACTAACAACTAACCTAATCAAATTAAATAATAGAAATGTCTCCGACAGATTAAACCGTAAAGGATCTATAGAGAAAGAAAAAGCGAGATATCGGCGTCAAAATTATAACACTTCTCTTTTAGCGTCTGGAAATAAAACGCCAACCTAACAAGCCTGTATAAACGATTACAACAATTAAATAGAAAATTTGCGAAGGTGCGACGTAACATTAATTCGGACAATTCAAATGGACATTACAAGGGCCGGGCCCCGAGGGCTGAGCACAATCGCAGAGCACTAAACTTGCTTGTAGTGGGAGTTGTGCAAACTTCTGCCTCGTTGTTAGATCACACGAGTTTTAGTTTAACTTGCTCCTGTTCTGAATCAGGTTTCTTGTTCTCACACAAAACCGCGAGCCGTTTCGTAAAGCGGCGATTACACTGACTTGATCATCTAACGAAGTTGCGCACTTGTTCCAAACTAGTACTTGTCACCTAGTCAGGCTGTGACAGCTGTGTCGCTTGCCGAATGCGTGTACGCTTAGTATTTAATAGACTCCCGTTTTTAATTTTTATTACGGAACCTTAAAAAGCATTGTAAGAAGCTCAACCCAAAGGTGTTAGGTTTTCAATGATGTATTACCTCTTCAATACTTTCGCCTTCGCGTGACTTTTGTTAAGGCGTGAGTATGGCGCGGCGCCAAGGTTTCACCATTCCTCTGTTCGGGCATTTCCATTGGCAACTGCCTACCCTTAAAACGACGAGTTAGCACGAAGATAAGCTTCCGTTGCCAGCTCACCAACCAAAATGTTTTTCAGCCAAAACTTGGGCGCAATTTTGGTTGGGCCAGCTTGTGAACTTCGTTTTCGTTACGCTTTAGTAAGATTTTTTTTCGCAACTTATCCAAATTTTCTCACCGTTTTAACTATCCCTGGAGTAGTCCAGGACGGATGATGCAGGATTCATCCGGGAGTCGAAGGACAAATATTTCAAAAGCAATATCAACTTAATCGGCCCAGCCGTTCTCGCGTTTTAGCGAAACTGACAGACAGCAATTAATTTTTATTTAAATAGATTCTTTGGTAAGTATACATGATTTTGAAGTCTGTATATGTAAGAAGCGAGTCAGGAATGAGAATTCTTTAGGGGGCAATTACATTTAGTAGTTCGCAGCGTGATAGGACGTGAGGCGTGACATAAGTATATCTTTTTTCATGGAAGCGCTGTTCTTCAAATCTTGTTTCATAGAACTACTCTACCCTAGAGCTACCCTTGTAAAGTAACTAGATCCAAGAAAATACGTATCAAAGTCACTGGTCCAACTTTATAATAGTGATAGGTTAGTAGCCTATTTCCTAAAGAAACAGCATTTACAGAAACTAAACTAAATAAGTATACCTTAGCTATTTCATCAAGACATTAGACTGCCCTGTGTACAATCGCGAACCGGGATTGTTGAGCCACTTTCTACTGTTCGCAATTTAGACGTGTAATCAATGACCGATGTGACCGAATAGATGTTAGCTATTGGATTATTATTACACGACTAAGTTACAAACATTAGTAAGTGGCTCAACAATCCCGGTTCGTGACTGTACAATCAACAACAAAGACATCGACTCTTATCTTTATCCACAAACATTCTAATTATCTCGACATTACAGTCAGGTGTACATGTTTTTGGCACTTTGATCGCGATATCTTGTTGATTGTGCATTTTAATTGATCACTTCTAAAAAATGCAATAAATCACAGCTCAGGAAAAAAACAAGTCGACCATTTCAACCGGTCTGCCTCCAAAAGCGACGTGTGTCCTATCGTTGCCAGTAGGTACACAAACAATTTCTGTGCAATAGTATGTGTTGCCTTGATAATGTCTTCTACATAGAATACCATCAAGAGTAAATACAACATTAGATGCACCAGTGTTAACTGGTAAATAACAAAAGTATACAGGTAAGTTTGATAAACCTTACACATCAGAGCTCCAAATCAGCCTAGCATCGAGAAAACGTCTAAAAATTAGGGCCAGATCCAAAAAGGCAATCAGAACTTCGACGGATAATTCATGCGGTTAAATTCCGTTAACGAGTTTGAGGAACTTTATAAATACAAAAACCCGCCAAGTGCGAGTCGGACTCGCGCCAGGTTTCCGTACCAATGACTGGGCAAAGGAAAGGTAAATTGCGGTTCATGATTTACCTATTAAAAGCTACTTACTACGACCTTCAAACGAATTTTCGGTGGAAGATTGTATGGTAATGTACGTCATGCATTTTTTAGTTAGATCATTCTCTTGTTTTAGAAATTAGAGTTGGGGGGGGGGCAGATACTTTACTACTTTGCGAGAGATACTTCTCGCGAGTCTTGCCCAAACTATTCAGTAAGAAAAAAATTACGTTCGAAACCTGAGTATCATTTTTGAAGACCTATCCAAAGATACCCCGATACGGAGTTTGATGTTCCGGTTTTTGCGACTTGGCTACGGAACCCTAAAAACGAAAATGCGGTTAAGTATTTAATGAGGCTTGCTTACCGACGAACCCCTAAAGAAACTCGACTTGGAAATGCACGGATTAGAACCTTCGTTTCTTTGATTACTAACGGTCGATACAACCGAGAATATAATTAGAGGGTAAATTAACTATCCAGTAAGCCACACCGCCGATAGACTGACTATAGGGACCGGCTTTAAAGTCTTTGGAGTTCTTTAAGAAGTCATTCTTCGCCGCAATGAAACAAACGAAGCGACGTGCTCCCGCCACATGAATTGACAAACCAATTTCTGCTTAAAAGTCATTGTATGGTTTATTTTGAGTTTAAAATTTCCCGTGTGGTTGTCGTGTTAGAATAGTACAGTAGGCTTAGCACGGTAACACACTCTACTCGCCTCGCGGGCGAGATAGTCATCTGTCACTTTCTGACGTCTCTAGTTAGACAGTGACACGTATAGCCTATCTCGCGCGTATCTCTACTTGCGCCCTGTCGTGCTAAGCCTACTGGGATTGTTTAGTCACTTGCCACTGTTCGCAATTTAGACAGGTAATCAATGACCGATGTGACCGACTAGATGTTAGCTATTGGATTAGTATTACACGACCAAGTTACAAACATTGGTAAGTGGCTCAATAATCCAGGTTCGTGACTGTAGGTTAGGTACTCTCCATTTGTTCCGTGTGGATATCGTATGAGGTGACATAAGTTAAGGTATACTTTAGGCGACAGGCTGGCAACCTGTCACTATACTATTATATCAGCCAACTTAAAACCTAAATAAACAAAAAAAAACGACTTCTGGGCTACACTGAAAGCATTTGTCTAATGAGGGTGACCTTCCATCTCCAGCAGGCCTGACTAATTACTGAAATTATAATTTCCAGTCTGCAGGTGCATTCAGTATTGAAAGAATTATCCTTTAACTCCTAAGCATTAAGGAGTTGTCCTTCCATCATCAGCTCAGTCATTTTTTTTACTGCCAAACGTAAATACTGGTGTAGCTTTGAAAAATGTACTAAAACCATTACCTGTGCCTATAAAATTTGAGGGTTGCCCTCGATTTCCCTCATATTCCATCATCAGGTCAAGATATGCTGACAATGGGACCACCTGGAAACTGTATCCTTTCCAACAAAAAAAGAATTTTCCAAATTGGTCCAGGCGTCTTCGAGTAATCAGCGAACACACATAAAAAAAAAAAAAAAAAAGATCCCGCCGAATTGAGAACCTCCTCCTTTTTTGAAGTCGGTTAAAAAATACGCTATAGGTTGCCTGAAATGCGAAACAGTCATGGCTTTGTCTGTAGCGTGTGCTCTGCCCACCCCATTAGGGAACACAGGCGTGATGAAATGTAATCAATCATTGCCCGTCTCATTTTTAGTTCATTATCTGACACGTCCATTATAAGATTATAACCATAACAGCAATAACGTAACGGTAACGATACACAACGGCGGCCATTACGACCGGCCATAATAAATGTGTCGCGGCGTTATTACTTCATGAAGTTGTGGAAGGACAATGGATGCGGGGCTGGGATTGGCCGAATTTATGGTCTCATTACGTTTTTATTATGTTGAAACGTCAGACGGGACGCGGGACTGGGCGAAAAATATTTTTCATCACACTTGCTCGTCAATGGTGTTATTACAAGAGCGTCTCCTTTAGTACAAAGGCCTAAATTGTAACCGCGGGAGTTATCATTACGTCCTATGGGAGGTAAAGTTTAGTTTTAAAAATTGCAAAAGTTAGTATAGGTACATTAGTTCAGACTAAGGAGGTTACAAATGTAAAAATAAAAATTCTGCTATTAAAACTTAAGGGCCAGTTTTTAAATGCAAAATTAATGTATGCATTATGAAACTGTATTAATTTAATACTTTGGATGTATGTCAACGCGTTTTTAATATGCTTTTTTCGTAAATTTGTTTGAACCTTTTTGGCAGAATCTGGCTGTTGACCATTCGCATTCTGTGCGAAACATAGTTCTTGTCTGTGGTATGTGATTAAAAAAAGTGACAATAGACTGACAGCAGTGACAGCGCAAGCAGAATTAGCGCGGTGCGGTGACGTGATGTCATTCATTTTCTTTAATTTTTAGTTTTTCCTCGCAAATGTGATGAAAAACATTGTGTGTAACACGGGGAGTAAAGGACATTATAAACTCGAGTCATAAAAGCCCTCCGCCTGCGGCGTCGGGCTTCTAACAGCCTCTCGTTAATAATGTTCCATTTCCTCCCCTAGATACTCAATGTACTATTCCCTGGCTAAATCAATTTCAAAGCATTTTTCATACACCATTTACGGTGAACGTAGTGACTTTGCATTTGATAAAAGAAAATCTTACATACAATCACGCCTGTGTTCCCAAATGGAGTAGGCAGAGCACACGAAACGTTGGAAAGACAAACCATGACCATTTCACGTTGCGTAAGATCTCGTAAGAGGCGACTAAAAGTAATAAATGCTTTGCGGCAGCAATAGCGGGTAAGTTGGTGGTAGCGATCCCGACATACCCTGCATGAGCTCCTACTAGCCTTCGAGCCGAAACAGTATTTTGTTGGAAGATTCACCCGAATGCCTGTTGATGTCTTTCATAGTTTTAAGGATATTTCGAAAACTAATCATGAAATGAAAATGGGAAGCCATTTTCCATACAACAAAAAGAACCATAATTTGTAATCGGTGCACCCGTATAAAGTTATGAGGTAACATACATAAAGAACAGAAAATAAATACATACGAATTGAGAACCTCCTTTTTTGAAGTCAGTTAAGAAAAGCGAAACATAAGCGAAAACATAATTTTTTAATGGAAAACTATATGAATTGCGGCTGGTTTTTTCCCCGCTTTTACGCGTTCCAGTATGATAGTCTCTCCACTACTCTCCAGCTACTGTAGATTTAGCACGGTAACACGCGAGACGTATTGTCTGTCCTCTTCTGACGTCTGTAGTTAGACATTGACAGGTATAGTATATTTCGCGCAACTCAACTAGCACCTTGCTTTGCTAAGCCTGGTGGCAAATATCGAGAGGGCTTTGAAAGACGATATTCGGAATATCGTCTTTCAGAGCCCACTCGATATTGGTTAGTAGAGTGACTTGCATCCAGGCCTAAATTACAAGGCACCCTGATCGCATCTGCATATATGCATCACGCCTATTGCCAATAAGGGACAGGCAGAGCACACAAAACGTTCAATAGAGAAAACCTATTATTGAAATTTTCGTAGCCACTTTGGCATAATGATTATCTAGTAAATAACAGGTTGTTTTTCCATAGTCGTCTCTTGCGACATCTATAAAAGAAATGGAGAGGTGTTATTCTAAACCAACATCGGCACTGTCACTGATATTATTTCAACACCCCATTTTTGAAATCGCTAAGTTTCAAAATTGGCTTTCTTTAAGTTGATCAAAGCCTAACTTTGGGCGATATAAAGATGCGAGTGAATCCATTTTATTTCACGTTAAATGCTCAGCTATTGAAAGATATCTTTCAAATCGGTCTGCTAGAAGGCTGAGAGGTTATTCTCTAACGTAACAAACTAAACTCGTGGACGGAATCGACATCAAGTAGTCAAAAGTAGCTAACATACTGTATGCAAAATTCTGAGTTAGAGAATAACATTGAGTCCCTTCAAAAACACAAACGCACGTAATCCACCGCCCTTTGTTCTGGCCGGGGCTTAAATTGAATAACTGTGTGTTAAAGTTATTAATACACGATGCAATTGAAATGGTAACAATACTAACAATGCCCCAAAACAACGGGCGCTAATGAAAACCGGGCCCCGTCGATACCTGCGAACTGGGTCAGAGCTGGGCGGTCGCTGCATCCGATGTGCAGTGTTATTAAGTTATTAACTAATTAAAAGGATGATTACAAAAACAAGTGCGAGTCGTACTCGGCAGGGTTCAGTGCTGAAAACTGGAAAAAAGATCACGTTTTTTGTATGAGAGGCCCGGAAATAATTATCTTGTTTTATTTTTAATATCTGTTGTTATAGCGGCAATAGAAATACAAAATCTGTGAAAATTTCAACAATCTAGCTAGCACGGTTCTTGAGATACAGCCTGGTGTTGGACGGACGGACGGACGGATGGACAGATTTCACATTTAGACGTGTAACCAATGATCGATGTGACCGACTATATGTCAGCTATAGGATTAGTATTACACGACCAAGTTACAAACATAGGTAAGTGGCTCAACAATCTCGGTTCGCGATGGTACCTACACATTTTACGCCAAGCTACATGAACATTCGACACAAACATCATAACAAACACTGGCTTTGAACCAGAACTCCTAGCGTCGTAACATGGTCCAACAAGCCACGCTGAAACTTTCCGGTCCAATATCATCCCATAAAACATAAAAAGATAAAACTGGCAGGATTTATTACTCTGGCGCGGCGTATATCTCGAACATTCCAAATGCTGCACCTCCCCCTCCCATACCTGCAACGCAAGGTGCCGGCCGTGTCATAGCCGACAGGCTAGCCCCGGTGTATGAGGTAATACCGCAGAACGTTGAACAGTAGAAGCACAACATCGCAATGCTTGATAAAGGAAATCTTTCTTATGTTTAGAATGCGGTTTCTTTTAGCAAGAATTTAGAAGCATGAAAGTAGATTAAATGCGATTGATATGCGTGCTTTGCGAAGCGTGAGTGACATTAAACTTACCGATAGTTTGCGTAATATGATTAGAGAGAAGTGTGGTCTGAAAGAGGATATTGAAACAAGGATAGACAACATACTGAGAAAGGCATGTTGCATTGATTTGGGTAAAATGTTTTGGAGCGAATGGATGAAGGAAGAGTGTAAACAAATCTACAAGGGAAGTGTGATAGGGCAAGTCGGTCGAGGGCGCCCTCGAATAACGTATATCTTCTAGTCTTGTCTATCTGACGGAATGAATTGTTTTTTTAGTCGTCTACCCTATTCCGGCTTCGTAGGCCGTTCACTCGCTCTACCTTACGGGATGTTAATTGTCTCTTTCTTAGAACAGATGTGCAATCTTTGTTCCGGTTGCTATATTATATCTGTGTCGTATTTTCGTATTGTATGGGAGGTCCACTCCGCAGGTTTGAGGTAATGAAATGGGGTCGTGAAATGTTTACGGCAAGCAAAGCAGGTAACGGTAGAAAGACAGCAACATTTTCACGCCTAAACATGTTCGACTGTGACAGACAGACTAATCTAGTATTCGTAAACTTACGGAACAATAGTCCATTACCATTAAGCTTCCTCCAAACTACTTGCGAAGTTGAATGAAGTTAGGCGAATAGTGTAGAGAAGCACTTCGGCTTGCCTCGTCAAACTTCGCCTCGCCTCGCGCGACTTCTATTTGCTGTCGGTTTTCGCGCCCGAGTCAAAGGCCCAATGAGCTCATCGCGAAGTTGAACGAGTGTGTAGAGTCACTTCGGACTTCGCCGGAGTCTGCCGAGGAACTTCGCCGAGGAACTTCGCGAGTACTGTGGAGGAGTCATAGCCAAAGATACATTAGGGGACAAATGTGCCGCGACATGTCGAGCGATGTAGCGCGACGTCGCCGGACTTCGCTTGACATGTCGCGTGACTTATATCCGCGTACATACACGTGTCGCGCGTCATGTCGAGCAAAGTCCGGCGATCGATGTCGCGCTACATCGTTCGACATGTCGCGGCACATTTGTCCCCTAATGTATCTTTGGCTTAGGCTGAATATTACCATCGGGGTGCAACTTAGGCATTACTGAATAATTGACTCGAGTTCTAAGTTTTCAAGAGTCGTAAAATAATGGACTCGAGCGCTGCAGCTGGGCCCGTGTTAAGAGCTAACCGATGAGTGTTTATGGCTTAGAGTTTGCCAGCCGAGTTTGGTAGTTTCAGATTAATTTAGGTTGAGTATTTTCCGCCAGCAAGTTTTTATATGATAATATCCAGATCTGGGCAGATGTTTGAATGATGAACACGAATGTTAATTTGCTCTCGAGTCTTGGATGTTTGTCTATACTTATAAGTAAGTTTATCCGTTGTCCAGTACCCACAGCACCATTAAGGTACATTTCAGGCGACAGGCTAGCATCCTGTCACTATTAAACCTGCCAATTCAAAACCAAAAAAAAAACGTTAGAACTAGCCACGAAACGTGAAAGTCATTTGGTTTTGTCTATGTAGCGTTTCATATGCTTTGCCTACACCATTTGAGAATACAGGCTTGATGTACGTATGTTACTTAGTTTAAATCCGTTTAAAATATTACCCTACTTTATAAAAACAAGGAAGTTGAATATTGGACACTCCACTTCACACAAGTAGATGTATAAATTGAAACAAAAAGCTATAATGTATAACATAGTACACATTACAGCCAATACACTCTCGCCATAACGACGTGGTTATCAGTTAGTCTTCCTGCTCGCGGGTCGTTAGCTACGGGCACTTAGCGGGCGCGGGCGCGGAAGCGGAAGGAGAAGCGGAACATATCGATGAGTTATTACTTATTATTATTACCTACTAGGTATGATTTTAGGCAAGTTATGCATTAGTGGTGAGTGGTAACCTCTTTTATAACGATATCCCGGTTAGACAGGAGTAAGAGTGCTCCTTGTAATCTATTGATAGACGTCCCAATGTTCGACGCTGTACATTGAGTTGATATTACTTTCATTAATTTTTTAAAACAAAAAAAAGAGGAGCACATCAACACATGTAAAACTTATAAATAGCTTTTAGAAAATAGGTAGAGCATACGAAACGTGACATCGATGTAACCATGATTGTGACTATTTCACGCTTCGCAGAATTGACATCAAAACGTGAAAGAGTCATGGTTTTACCTATGTATCGTTTCATGTGCTCTGCCTGCACCATGGGAATAAAAGTGTTTGTGTTAAAGATTTATTTTAATTAGTAAAACAATCAGCGAAAACAACAATTAACGCGTGAAACTGGAATCAGCAAAAAATCCAACAATAATAAAAACCGGAGGAAACCAATGAATATGAGAACGCGCGACGTCGTAAAAGCAACGTGTTGCAGATTGTTTCTTTTTAGGGGCCCACGGCGGACTAAAAAAAATCTACTGATTTTTTGTCTCAGATACAAAATTTCATACACATCACTTTGACGGCCGGATAGCCCAGCGGTTAAAGAACCTTACTGTGAAGCTTAACCTTTTGACCGCCAAGGCGCGAAGTGAAACGCTGTGCTCCTAACGCCACGACGTGAGTCGGCTCTTAGATAATGCTTGTTTTTTTTTCGAATGGTGCTGTATTATTTTATTTAAATTAGGTATAAAATAACTTACACTACCTATAAATAAAGTAAACTTAGAAAAAATGTTGCAGCATTTTATATTTCAGTTCTTTCGCAATAACTTCGACGCACCACTTAACGTCGTGGCGTCACGGGCACTGACTTGCGATGACGTGATATGGCGTCTTTGGCGGTCAAAAGGTTAAGGTCCCGGGTTCGATCCCCGGTCGGGGCAGATATTTGTACGATGAATACGAATGTTTGCTTTCGAGTCTTGGATGTTTATCTATATATAAGTAAGTTTATCCGTTGTCTAGTACCCATAACACAGGCATTAAATTGTCTACTTTGGGAGTAGGTGATTGGTGTAAATATTGTCCAGTGATATTTATTTATTTATTTTATTTATCACTGTTATGTATTCCCAAATGGAATAGGCCCGAAACGCTACATAGACATAACCTAGGTACTACTTCACGTTCCTTCTAGCATAATTTTTAGGTTTGAATCAGTCTACTAGTGACCAACGTCGAAGTAATTATAATCAAATGTGATTAAGTCCCGCGTCAGTGAATAAATTCTTTGGTGGATAAGAACTCAATTGATTCGATAGTACATTAGGTAAGTATTGAAATACTTACACGCGATTTTTCATGAAATTCACTCTTCAGCCACTTAGGCCATTATTGTTCCTATTCGCGATTCTATACAATATTCTAAGGAGCTCTTTTAAAAAATGTGCAGAATCGCGAATAGGAACAAACAAGCTGTAGCGTCGGATAATCCGGTCAAAGTACCCAATCAACGCCGCCAAGTCTTAGTTACGACCAAATTTGTTACTTCCACTAATGTCCCGGCTCGCTCTTGGCCGGTTATCCTGCTATTTACATTTACGGCCTCCGCGGGGCAGGGCGGCTCAATTTTTAAGCGCGGCCCGCTCCCGGGCGCGACCCGCGACCTGCGGGAATCCCGCGGAGACAGACATTTTGCATAATAATGATATTTAAGGGGTTTTTGAAAGCTCGCCCGGAAGAGTTTTGTTTTTAAGAGCATTTCTTAAAATTTTTGTCGGCACATGTTTTGCAATATTTTCTGCGATTTTTTTTCTCACAATCAATAAGATTTTCCATTCCAATGTGTGAAAATTGAAAAAAAAAAACATACACTATGGAGTTTTTGGGTTATATTTTTCTCCCATTTAATAAATGTAACTTGTACAGAACAATATTTTAATCACAAACTGCTAATGGGCCATTTTATCAAGAATCATACATTTACTTCTTTTCTCAATTTTGAAAAGAGCACATACGATACCAATTGTTAAAAAAAGATACTTCCATTTACTAATTAGCCCTGCAGGTACTATAGTGACACATAGCTAGCCTGCCGCCTAAAGCATACCTAAACCTTTAGTCGCTTCTTACGAGTCCCACAGAAGAATGGAGGTGTGACTCCAACCCAAACAGTTCTATACAACCCTATTATTCGCAGGACCCACAAAGCTAACGCAGACCAAACCGGTACTAGACAGCTCCGTTTATTTCCGTAGCTTCCGCGCTAGGATTGAATCGCGTCGTTCGGAACGAATGCCCCGGGCAACTTACTGCGGGATTAAACCTCAACACCAGTGGAGATCAAACTTTAAGGTCGGATTAAAAAGAAACGGTTGCGTTCCCCAAACTATCCACGACCCACTGATACGGACGAGCAATTCAGTAATAGTCCCAAAAAGTAAGAAATCTGAACGTTTATGATTGTATTAGGATGGGGTCCGAGTTTAAATGTTTTTTGAGAGACCAGTAAACTTCTCTACTTTCTTCTACTTCAGTCTAACAATTTGTAGCACATGCGTATGGAAGCTTACCTTTTTATACATACATACATAAATATCACGCCCTATTCCTTGTACTCCTTGGGTAAGCAGAGACAACAGAGTGTCATTCGCTTCTGCTTTGGCATACTTCTCTCTCTCTCGATTCATTCACATTCATCACTCTCGTCACACATGCCCGACGGTTTCGGGTACTTTTAATTTGGCCTCTTTTCAGAACGTCGCTGATCTGGACGATATACATTATGTGAAGAAGTCCTCGAAAGCAGGGGCGTAGCTACCAAGGGGCTAGGCGGGGCAGTGCCCCGGGGCCCTCGAGCTCAGGGGGCCCTCGAA
>BHDV01047274.1:123628-148953 GCA_005406045.1 Adoxophyes honmai
TAATGTCGTCAATGTCACGTAATGTCTTGCCACTTCGTTTTCTTATCTTTTTCCGCTTTGTAGTTGAAATGGAGTCAAACAGCAATTTTTTAGCAGTCGTAATATCCGATTGCGAAAATGCACTTAAACATATGCGACTGACACTTTCCTCGTCCATCACGTCAATCCTGTTGTTCACAAACGCTAACAACTCGTTAATCACAATGTTACAATTACAACATTTTATCAAATCCGAAGGCTTAGTATTACACGACCAAGTTATAAACATAGGTAAGTCAACAATCCCGGTTCGCGATGGTAGGTATCCCCAATTTACATTTTAAGCTATGCCAGCCTGTAATCCTAGCTGTTACGCAACCTATTTAGCAAGTCGGATAGTCGCGTGCGGCACGGGATTGTTTACGAGCGAGGTTAACACTAACTCCAAGATTCATATCTACGGAATTAGGTTTTTAATGGCTAAATAGAAGTTTTATTAGCTGGAGTTTAATGAACGTATTAGCGCCAGAGGATGATGGAAAAGTGGAGACACTACGCGGAAAATGCATTAGTTTGATTGTCGTTGATATGTTTGCCGGATTCAAGTAGTTTATTGCGGGCAGATCTTTTGCCTTTTGGAAAATACAGGACAAGGATAATGGACGATTTATTTTATTTGCTTTTCTATGTTAATATTAATACTCCTGTTCCTATAATCAGGAAGGCATTTAATTTGTATAAATTCGATGAAACCCAACAGTAACTATAATAAAAAAACTTCTACATTTCATCGACTTTATCATCTGTTTGGTCCAGATTGGAAACAATCTAAACGCAACTTTACCCAGGAGCGCCTTCCATCTTTAGAACAAATGAGGGCTAAAAATCTGTTCAAACTTCGGCAAATGGAAAGAGAGCCAAACAATGCTAGAAGCTCTCAAACAGCCGCCATACGTCAGCTCGTAAAATGGTAAAGGTCGCTTTGCTCACGCAATCTTCAAAGGAAACTTTTAGGCCCAATTCAATTATTTCCAAATCTCGGAGCTACTTCTGCAAATCTGATAGCAATTCCTAATTAAAGTAACTTTGTAGACAATGGTGATGATGCCTTTACATTCTTGTCTTGATTTTCCACAAGGAATATGAATTTCCTATGATTTCTGATTTGAATAACTTTTGTTTCGGTGGTGTGGTGTATTCTGCGCTTTAAAATTGACAGTTAGGTGAATTGGACATAATATATATTTTTTGTAAATCAAATAAGGAAAAGTCAATAAGAGACAAGAAAATACCTAAATTACACTGTTCATCTTACTTCGTTACGTGTCACAGTCCATTCATGTCAGATTATCATTATTGTAGGGGTGGAACAAAAAAGATGCTCTAATCGTACCTAAATTATACTTTGTTCCAGACCCGCTTAGCATAAAAATCCAAAACGAGTGGGAGCAATGAATAACACCCACACGTTTTAATAACGGAACTTCGTTAAAAATCAAAGCAAAATTGTTCTCTGTTAACTTTCATCCCGAAGTTTCTCTTGGTTTATCGCTCGTGTCTGTAATTTTAGCAGTTAATCTGAAATGAAAGAGAAACACTCAGTGTTTTCTTATGCCAAGTTGTCCGTGGAGTTGATACCTGAAACTTCTCAATTTACTTACGAAAAGGCACATAAATAATTTGCACAATAATTTCAAATATCAAAGTCTCGAAAAGTTGTGGAGTAATTTCAATAAAACTCGGATAGTAACACAAACAAATCCTTAATTCCATTTCGGAGGTGCGTTCCTACAAACAGGTAAAGATTCACACGAAGGTAGCAAATAATATTCCTCCTTCCTTCGGTTGTTAAAAGAGAAATATCTCAATATCAAGATTAAAAGAGCCCGGCTCAACAAACAAAAAGACGAAGAGATTTTTCGTATAAAAGCAACAACAAGCTCTCCAGTAAAGTAATCTGTACGAGATCTCTGTTTGTTTGCACCGTTACCTCTGCCCTTTGGCGAACTTTTTACATAACGGTAACGATACCCTGATATCTGAGATTGGCAAAGTTAGGGGCCATCTCGCAAACTATCAACATCTCAGTTATTTCATTAGCATTTTCACTTTGGAGACTTTTGGGGGTTACTGGGAATTTCGCCGAATAGAATAGCTTTATTTGGGATTTGGATCTAGAGCTTGATGTCCACTCATATTTTTTTGGCAATTTCGATGCAGTGTTTTTGATTCAAAGCTAAGGCGTCAAAGAATGGTGTCCACTAGAAATCTTGAAACATCCCCGACTTCCCTGACCAATTATTGTACTTTCCTAAGCAGAAGATATTAGACTTGATAGGAATATTAGGACATTACAGGGAGTTTAATGTTAAATATTAGGACTATTGGGAATTTACCGCACACCGAATGTGCTAGCTTTTCCCCCAACAGTTTCAATACTGCCACTCCCAACTAAAACGTGAAATATGTCCCTCATTTTACAATCATTAGTAAAATGCGACACACCTTGAGCTTGGACACTTTGAATTACAGTTAGAAACGGAATAATTAACCTTAATCGATAATTTCTCCAGAAAACACTTGTTCATATTCCTTTATTTCTCCTTTGCTGTGCCGAAATTTGTCATGCCTTAACTCTAAGAACCGACTAAACAATTTTATATTCCAATGGAAAATACTCAACTATAAAAACATCTGTTACACTCCAGTGTCACTTAGCCCTTGAAATCCCTAAATCAGCGTTCCCGAGCGATTCCTGAAATCAATTTAGGAAGCAAACATTGACTTTACCACTTAAGGGGTTCTTGTACACGGTTCTCAATCTAATTCCTTGAGAGACAGCGTCTATTTTGTCGGCTGTACTCTATAACAGTCGTGATTGCGCTAATATTTGAATATTCGTTAATGTACCCCTTGAAAACGTTGGTTTGGCAATTTCGCATCCCCGATTAAAGACTAATTACAAATAGATTGCGTTCGCATAAAGTTATATGCATATTAACATTTTCTGTAGTTGTTTCTAACGTAATAATGGCTGGAGTTTGAACATTTAAATTTTACATGGAAACTTTTGAACCCTTACATACATCAGGTAGGACACAGGTGTATCAAATTCCCGTGTGGTGTCGGATCTAGAATAACACCTCTCCATTTCTTCCGTGGATGTCGTAAAAGGCGACTCAGGAAATAGGTTTAGGTATGTTTCAGGTAACAGGCTAGCAATCTGTCACTGTTATACTACCTGTTCCATCTGTTTTTAAACATTGCGAAGCGTGAAATAGTCATAATTATGGTTTCGTGGGCTCTGCCTACCCCATTTGGGAACATATGTGTGATTGTAAGTATGTACCTATGTATTTAATACCAATTGGAAGTTCTGTTTCATTCGAAGAACAAAGGACACCGAAACCGCGACACCACTTTTGATGTATTGAACGAATCGTTCCACACCTCCGCTGTTCGAGGCGAACCCAGTGTCAAGTCCACACGCGGTGTGTCCTATTTGTGTCTCGTATCAGCAAATTGAATGCAAGTTGACAGTTTACTGTATTTTGTGCTTCGTTGTTTTGTTCACCTGGTAATTTTAAATCTTGTTTTTATAAAGCTAACGTAACAATCACGCCAGTATTTTCAATTGGGTTAGGCAGAGCGCTTGAAATATTACATAGAAGAAACCACAGCTCTGCTTACCATGTTACGTAGCCTTTTTATCATGTTTTTAGGTTCCAAGTAAGATAAGAGAGATAAAATAGTGACAGGTTGCTAGCCCGTCCGCTAAACCCGAAACTTGGGTTTATAAGGCATTTTATAATTACTGTTAATACTTTTATTTGCGAGACTGATTTTTCTCCTGTTTTTCTGTTGTCTCTGCCTACCTCGTTGGGGCGTGATTTTAATCTATGTATTGATTTTCTATTAATGCTTTTTATAACACGCGACGTCCCTTACATGAACACTTTTGCACTTTCCAAACCACAAACGATTTATCCTCCTATCGACAAAGCCGGTACAGGCGCAGCTCCCGCCCGAGCAACCGGTTGGGGCCGGGTCGTCGCTCGATGCCCCACTTTCCCGGGTCGCTGCAACAAGTGAGCCTGCACCCTTATGCACCCTCCCAGGGACCAAGGGCCGCCCTGTTCTGATTAGCCGCATTTGAGGGAAGTGGCCTCTTTGCATCAAAAGAGGTCCTTTAGCTAAACGACATTGTTCAAACGAGGGGGTGAACTGAGATCCAGGCGAAATTTACACAGCAGAGAATTATTGGCATAGGCGCCAAGAGTGATATTACTAGTGATCCAGAGGAAGATTAAATTAACTTATTGAAAAAAGCATTCAATGTCAAGCAATTTTGTCTTTGGGTTTTATCAAACGAGTTTTACAAATACGTCACTCTTACCCACATTTTTATATGGAAAATCGATAGGAATCAAGTCCCCTGTGTGGTGTCGGGTTAAAATAGCACCTCTCCATTTCTTCCATGTATGTATGTATGTATTGTAAAGTAAAATGCCCGGTGTATTCCAAATAAGATAAAAACAATAGGTTTTAACACATTTATTTGTCATACTCATAGCACAACTACATACAACAATGTAAATAAGCTCACGGTAACCTAATAAGTTGCTCTTTTAAACTATAAGTTTAAACAATAATGTAATAACAGGGCCACAGGCGTGTTTGGCTGTCAACTTTCCTTGTTAATATGTTAAAAACTACTCTTATAACCAGCTTAGGTTTCTCAGCCGCTCCTAGGCCGGCAACCAAGTACTATGACCGTGACCGGCTGGCCGGGTGACCTCTCCGGGAAAGCCGTCTCGTGCACAGCTTTACCGCAGACGTCACCACTGGCCTAACCGAGCCATCGGGCTAGCACGGCATCCACAGCTCCAAGAATATACTAAAATTGCTACCTCGAACTAAGGCCCGTCCGGACCGATGGATGCCAGGACCTCTCTTAAGAAAGCTGCCTCGCGTAAACAGCTCTCTCACGGGAGGCCAGCTGAGCTCGCCACACCGGTCCAGGCGAGGATGAAGACAGGGTCGTTGCCTCTGCAACGCAGCCCCAAGGCAGGCGACCCAAACGCGTCACCCGAAACGCGTGCCCGTCCGAAACGCGTGCCCAAAAACGCGTGCCCAAAACGCCTCCCTACGATAACAATATCCAGGTTAATAAACGACAAACTAAAGTGTCCGCGCGATCAGAGGGAACGCGACTACGGCTTCGTCTGTATGACTAGAACCACGTGTTCAAAAGACTTACCCCAGCGGAAAAGGAATACCGCGGCAGCAGCCCCGTAGTCCCATATCAACGCCGGGGAAGGCAATAACATCACCCCAACACGTGCCCCCACACGACAAAGAGGCAGGCCATAGCCCGAATCTGGGAAAGTGAAAAACAAATGAGATTCGATGCTACGATCAAAACCACACGACGCCAGCTCGCAAACAAAGTATAATTTCCTTAGGAAATATTAAAAACTCACCGATTCATAAAATTACGGTAACGCGCATATCGCGGCCATTGTCACAGCACAGACGCCGAACAAGACGAAATGTCAAGTCAACCAAAATGGCCGAACCCTTTCCGGGCCTCTTCTGTGTTGCCAACACAACCGCGCCGCGTAAGCTGCGTTCAGAAATGCGAAACCGAGCAAAGGACCCATTCTAAAATCGGACATTACAGTATGTATGTATGTATGTATGTATGTAACTCTTTATTGTACAAATAATCATAACAAATCGTAAGGAGGCAAGGAAATAGGTTTCGGTATGCTTTAGGCGACAGGCTTGCAACCTGTCACTGTCCTCCCTCTGCTATCTGCTTTTAAACCTATAATTATGCTAAGTGTAGAAGTAGTCCTTTGTCTATGTCTAAAATTGATTTACTCGCGAATAACATCCAAAACAACATTTAGTGTTTTTTTGGTTGAATGCACTCTTCATTAAAAAAGCGGAACCACAAAGATAGAGTGCAAGGAATATTTCGTGGCATAAAATCTCGTTGCATGAAATTTCTACTCCCGGCACAATCTTCATCATCTGTGAATATTTCAAATGTCTAGCTATCACCGTTCTTGAGATCCGCCTGGTGGTGGTGACAGACGGACGGACGTACAGCGAAGTCTCAGTAATAGGGTCCCGTTTTCACCCTTTGGGAATGAAACTCTAAAAACAGAACGACAAAGGTAGAGTGCAAGGAATATTTTGTAGCATACCGTAGCGTTATATGGAATTACTACTCTAAGCACAATCCACCGAATGTTCACGGGACCACTCGTAGGCGATAGACAAGGATCTGGGTTAATGTTACTTTCAGAATAAACATCAAAACAAGTTGTTTGCGTCTTCGAGTGTGATTCAAGCTCACATTTATGTCAAACTTTTCTTACAAAATGCATAATGTTGATGGGGAGTTAGGCAGAGCAGAAAGAGAATCGCACTTTTAAACTTGTTGTTTCGGATTAAAAAATCAATAATAAATACATAGTTATTCCTAATATTAGAGTGCAAAATTAGTTATTAAACGAGTCGAAGTGTCTCTACTACGAGCGAGTTTTGAAGTAAGTGTAAGTCCGTTGATACGCGACGTGTAAAAATAAACTCATAACATGACCTCTGATTTGTCGCAATTATTTGTCAGCTGTAAAGTTTTCACGGTTGATAGCTCGGACAAAGGGTGCAATGCAGCCACCGACATTGAGAAAACTTTGCGAATGCACCAAATACCATAAAATTACTTTGATAGCTGAACAATACGTTTTAGGGTGAAGCCAAACGAGCGTAATTTTGTGAGTCGTGAGTCGCGTATTTTTCTCCGAAAGTCGCTTATTTTTCTTTCAACTGAATTTACAGCTCATTTTGCGTCGTCATGTGGCATCGACTGCATTTTTGTATGAATCCGAATGCAGCAAAATTTCAGCAACTCTATTAAACGTTAGATTTATCTGTTTTCCCATCAATGGAACTGAAGGCAATCCATCACAGTGGTACAGCCTTCAATGACTGGTTACGAATTCAGAATTTATTTGGTAATCTAGAGTTTTATCCAGATAAGTTACCCTTTTTTCGGCATTCTTCTCAGTTGAGAGCATTCTTTTACTTACCGCCACCTTTTGGGTTTGTAGCAAATTTTCAAAGATAGGTTGCATAAATACAACTTCCAACTTCTGTGCACTTACCCCAGGCATAACATCTGCCTGGAGAGAGATCTCTATTGGAGTTTTTCCCACGCATTCATTTCCGCGTAAAATACAAAGATAACTAGCTTACTCACCCCGATGGCACGTTGCAGTAGCTAGCTATATTCCCAAAGGCTAGTGTATCGTAAAAGTTATCAGCAAAAGGGAACCGATCGCGACGTCGGCCTTTACGAGCACAATCCGGCGCGCTGATGGCCGTTACCAGGCTTTACGACTGCAATTTCCATGTGATAGCATATATTCCAATACCAATTTATCATAGGCATGCACAGCCAACGTCTATTTGAAATGTAAGGGTTGAACCCTGTCGCCCAAAGCTCAAAACCTTTCAAGAACGAAGGAAAGTATCACAACCCAAGATGCCAAGTCATGCCGTGAGGCCGTGACGCAGCTTAAAAATGCTTGGTTTGGTATTTGGCAGTCGATGGTGTCAGTTGTCACTTTCGACTCATTCTCTGGGTTGTGTCTGGTCTAGGGTAACACCTCTCGATTTTTTTTGCCGATGTCGTAAGCGGCTATTGAGGTACAGGTTTAGATTCGCTTTAGATGACAGGGAAACTCTTCTATGTTATCTACCTCATCTATGTTTAAACCTAAAATTATGCTAAAAAGCGGCTGCGAAACTAATGTTTCGTGTAATATGTATGTATGATGAGTAATTTTCGTTTTGACAATTCAATATTATACTCGCCAGATCTTTGGTACCACCGCTACGAAAATCATGCTCTGTTAGCTGTTAGCTACAATAACTAGTAAAGAACCCAATCTGATAGCCGGATAGCTCAGTGGTTAGAGAACTTGACTATGGGCCTTAAGTCCCAACTTCGACTCCCAGCACAGGCTTTATCGCCTAATTTAGGACTAGGTTATTCGTGTCAATTATCCAATGATATTATGATGATATTACTATTAATCTCTTTTGAAAAGCAAATCTTCTATGAAATACACATAAAGCCGGAAACAGCTTGCTCAGCTCCGCGTTCGCGAAGTCCGCACAAACGAAACATTCTGCACTAGCCGGTCCATTAATGCAAGTGTGGCTTAACATCGCACTCATTTGGGCACTTGGCTCTCACCCAACGCGGCATTGCAGATGGACACTCGCCTGTAGTCTTGATTAACTTGCAAAATTGAGTTCGCATACATATTTTACAGTACGGCGCCAGCTGGGGATGATGAGGCGGGAAAATAACATAAAAAGTGAATTGCGTTTCACTTACAGAGGCCCCATGTTGGGCGCCAACTCTATGACCACCTAAAAATGCTGAAATATACTCTCCCGTTGATCAAGGTTGATCGAAAACAATAGCAATACTATATTATTATAATCTGGTGGTGAAGTACTGGTATTAACATAATCAAAATCACCATTTAACTTTAAGACGTGGTCATGTTGTGTAATTTCGTATGAACTAATTTCTTTATTTAATTAACTTGCAAAATCGGCTTTTGCATTAATTTTGATTTTGAAGTGCGGCGCCAGCTGGAGGGAGGGGACATAAAAAGTGAATTACGTTTCACCTGCTATGGTCCCATGTTGGGCGCCAACATTTGTGACCAACTAAAAATGACAAAATTTACCAAAAACAATAGCATTACTATATTATTAGTCTGACGGTGAAGTAACGGTATTTACATAATCAACTTTTAAGTGCCATGATGTGGAATTTCGTAGGAACTAATTTCTTACACGGGGAACACTGCTTGTCTATAGAAAATGAAATTTAAGTTACAGCTTCTTTATTTGTCAGACCGGGTTGGGTTCGTAAGGACTAGATTGCATAACGACTCTATAAGTAAAACGTCTTAGTTGCAGAAGGTCTTGTTAAGCACAACGCCTTTTTTGCAGAACGCCCTAGTGAGTAGAATGTCTTAGTTGTTAGATCGACAACTATAGCATAACGTCCGAAGTTGCAAAACGACTAATAGAGTTTACGTCCAAGTTATTAATAAGTCTTGATTGTAAAACGACGCATAAGGAAAAATGTCTGGATAGCATATGGTCTTGGTAGCAAAACGTCAAGATTTCATACCGGCTTGGTAATATAAGATGATTTGTCTCTGTAGAGACGACTAGTTGACTAGGTCTCGGACAAAATCGCCGGCAGAAACGCTGATATCCCAGAAGTTCCATAATTCCAGTTCCATATATTATGTTTATGTAACAGTCGGTACATATGTAAATGTCAAATAAATAACCCCAATAGTTCCATATGAAACTACATACTAGGCTTTGCACCTGATGTCGTTTTTATTTTAGTATTAAATCAGTTGAATATTAAATATTTATTTTATCAATAAACGGCTTGAAACTCACAAGTTTTTCTTGTCATTCAACCATCTAGTCGTTATGCCACTTAGACGTTATTAAAGTTTGACGATATGCCTACCTAGTCGTTTTGCTATTGCAACATTTTGATATTAGGGCGTTATTCAAACAAGACGTAATAGAACTAAGTCCATACTTAAACCCGGGCATTCTATTATTAAGACGTTTGTACAATTAGACATTTAGCTACCAAGACCTTCTGCAACTAAGACGTTTTACTTATAGAGTCGTTATGCAATCTAGTCCTTACGAACCCAACCCGTCAGACCGTACTAGATAAAAAACATATTTCTCTAAGTAATATGTTGACTATTGTTGTATGACTGATTGGCTCTGCTCTGTGACTATGAACTGTTGTTATATTGAGAAATCTAGAAGTTATACCCACGCGCTGACCAAAAAATATAGATGAAACTTTAATTAATTATTTTATACATACATACATACATACATACAGTCACGCCTGTATTCCCAAATGGGGTAGGCAGAGCACACAAAACGCTACACAGATAAAACGATGACTGTTTCACATTTTGTGGCCACTTCTAGCATATACTTGTCAGGTTTTAAGGTGGCAGGTACAATAGTGACAGGTTGCTAGCCTGTCGCCTAAATGTAAGTACCTTAACCTATGTTCTTAGTCGCCTCTTACGACATCCACGGAAGAAATGGAGAGGTGTTATTCTAAACCCGACACCACGCGGAACTATTTTATAATTATTTTATAATTAGCTAATAATAATTTATATTGAAATATGTATAAAAACCTTACGCCGTTCCCGAGTTTAGTAAATCCTTTACTTTACACAAAGTAACAAAATACAGATAGATTACAAATAAAAAGTACAATCGACAAAGGTGAACTTATCCTGAAATGAATTCCTACTTTAATTAGTAGAGAGCTCTATTATTCCAGACTAATTACTTAGTAATATTTCCTTTAAGCGAGAACAGTACTATGCGCGGTTCGCATTCGCCGTGTTCCCAGAAGAAGGACAATGAAACATATAGGGCCTAACTGATACAATGTGAGTTACAGTCAAATCACTAACAAAAATAGATTTGAAAAAGTTGTCATTGAAAACATGCAAATGGTAGCAATGTTGTTTGTCCCAACGCAATACAAAGGCACGTATGTTGGCAGACTCGCCAATCCCATTGGCAGAGAGACCCCAGCGAAGGCCGAGCTCAGTGGACGGAGACCTTTTTGAATTAGTTCCAAGTGCCGCTCGCTCTGTGCGGCGGCTGCACTTAAAACCAGGCCCAAGTTACGGAAGGCGTGCTGTCCTCGGATTTAACGCATAAAGAACAATTTCAGAAATGACTACTCCGTTTGTTTCAAGATTTACATTTGAACGGCCAAATCCTCACACATCGGCAAGTAAACTCAAGGCATCGTCGCAAATAATGATACCGTTTGTATTGAAAACTTAACAAACAGTAATAAGGGTGGCCATTACACTCGGAATTCCGAACAGTAGTGAAGTAAAGAACGTTGTCTAGAAAAATCAACTGATTTAGGTACTTCAGTACTTGATACGTGATCATCATTAGTTCATTAGAAATATTACGTTTAGAACCAATAGATTTCTGACATACCGTAGAACGCTGTCACAGTTAACGTTATAAAGTTATGATGTTTAATATTGACAAGTTTTATTGTGGATCGGGAGTGAATTCGTTTGACAGTACTTGGCCCTTTAAGACAGAAGAACATACCTTATATAGGGTCTTCTATGGCCATGACACATCTTCATCATCATCGTCCTCATTTTTAACCCGTCTTTATTATATAGTTACACTTTGACACTCACTCCTACTTAATCTTAAATATTTATCAGATGTCAGCCCTGTCGTTTGCACCACACGCTAACATTATGAGCAGAGTGCATTTGCCAATTAAATGTCGTGTTTTTTTAACCTTTTTGCTGCAAATTCTAGAAATTTTATCCTACAATTTGATGCTAGCATTTGGAAACTGGGTGAATAGTGTATTACTGTTGTTTTCGATTTATGGACAGATTCCGACTTATGGAACCTGGAGTAAAGGCAGTCCAAAATATAAAGGCCACTTTTACAAATCCAACCACCTTTGTATTATCGGATGTGGCGACGAATGATTTACAAAGCTTAGTTTTCAAATTACGTGTGAAGTTTATTCACTGTGTGATCGATTCGATAGTCTTTGGAAATTAAACATCGATCGGTTAAATCGCAGAATTTTATTTTGGCGAAGAATCTTTGTGTTTGTTAAATGTATTCATACAATTTCATACTTACAATATCATTTAAGTAAATGTGTATATTCTTAACAATGATGAAGTGTACCGACTAGTTTCCAAAGAAGAAAGTAATTTATTTAAAAATATTGTAAGTTGAATATTATTTAATAAGTTCCTTTGACATAAGAGAATTGTGAGGCTCATAGTGAACACAAAATGGATAAAGTTAAAGATAAAGTTTTATTTCACAATCAATAAGTTACTGTCTGAAACATTAACGGTGCATCGGTCTGCGACATTCAGAATTCTACTTAGTAAGCCCTTTGTTATTCATTCTCAGAGCGAAAAACTAAAATCACTAAAAAGTTTTTTTTATACAATAAATCAATCGAAGACTCCTTTTAAAAACAAAAACAACAGCCAACCAGCAATATCCACACACACACGAAACCGCAGACGGAAGAAAACAAAAGAACAAAATAAATAGCAAATCAATCTCGCGGCAACCACAAAACTTTACGCCATCAAACATGCAGTAACAACATCAACAAAGTTAATGGTAGTACGAGACAAGTACCTGAGAACTGTGACACACCAGACAGCATGGAAAGACCCGAGTTCCGGCTGTGCGACGGATGGATCATGCCGATAGAACATATCTCCGAGTCCTCAAACTGCCACATCGTGAATTAAAACTACTCACATTCACAGTAAAGTACACTTAATAATTGTCCAGGGTTTGCGCTGGGGTTGTTTTCTATCACATTACGTTAAAGCATTTGTGTGATGTGTCGGGGATATGCTTGGGGACGTCCGCGCGGCTCGGCGGCTGCGGCTAGACTGAGCGCGGAGCTCGGCCGGGAGGCGCTACCCCCACCCCCGGCCCTGCTGGGGGGCGACGTCACGGGACCGGGACCGCGGCCTGTACTCCGGCATTATCGCTATTCTGTCGCATTGTTATCGTTTTCATTAGGGAAAAGTAATTTGAAATCATTGGAATCAAATTTCTGTTGATTGTGTTTTTGTTCGCTGTTATGACTTCTCCGGAGGCCTGTAGGGCGCGGTGAGTTCTCGGTAACGATACTTTTTATGCAGACAAACAAAGGTCTGGATTTAAGTAATCGACGAAACGTCTGGGAAAGCTGTGTGCGAATTGGGCGACTGTTTAACGCGAACAGAGCGGTGGCGCGAAGAGCACGTTTGACAGCAGCCGTAGCGGCTCTTAGAGAAAAGTCTACGGATTAGCCGAAACATTTCGACATAAACTCACTAAAAGACGAGATTTACCCGTATTTTTCATTATGACTATTTAATTTAATCGATCGAAAATCTAATATGAATATAAAACTTTGTTGGGAGATATTTATCTAACAAAATTGAAAAGTCGTAGGCAAGCAGCCTTAACAACTATCTACAATGAGGTAACTACTTAGACTCATACTACTTGGTACTATACAGACATTTTCGCCAACCGCCACCTTGGCCACCTCATGTGAACCAATTCACTAAGATTAAGGAGTCCTTTACAAAGTTTCTCGCAATGACAAGTTTAGTGTAATAACGTGTCTGCCGTTTCGTTTAATAGTAGGCGTAATGGCTCCTCTACATGATGGGCCATCATGATGGTCCATCGTAGTGGGCCATCATATAGAGGGCGTAGTGGCGTAGGCTGGCTTGTGATGCGTACGATGCCGGCGGAATGGCCGCGGTGTCGGTTTTCGCCCACACATCAAAGGTAGTGGGCCAGAACAACTGAACATCGCCATTATGTAGATCCTTTTCATCCATCGCATGGCCATTTTGCTGGACAAGCGCTGGCCCATCATGTAGAGGAGCTATAAAGCCTAGTTTAAGGAGACGCGGTGCGTCGCGCGTCGCGTGCGGCGTAGCGTCTGGCGGTGCGTAACGCTTCAACGCTTCTCCGTAAACACTTTCCTATAAAGGTAAGTTTACACGAAGCCAACACTGGCCGACTGGCCGCCACTAACACTGGCAGTGAGTGCTGGCTTGGTATTGGCCTTATGTAAACAGATTTTCAAGCCAAGCCAGCGCTGGCTGCAACGCTGGCGAGAATAGAGCGCCCGTATATTTCCCTAGCCAGTGGCCAACGCTCGCTTGTCTGCAGGACTGGTGCCAGCATCACTGGCTCCGTCTAAACCGGTCTTAATACCAGAAGTTTGATGCTCGACACCACGCGTCTCCTTGCACGAGTCCTAAAAGGCCAAACGCCTAATTTCATCTGGTAGTTTGAAAAATAAACAAATTGTATAACTATAACAATCATGCATTTCGCCGATGTCGAAATCGTCGCAAGAATGTCGTAAGTTAAGTAATAACATCTAGACACAAGTGCCACTACCACGATAGTTATGTGCATACGCCATAATTGACATCCCTAAGGCAACACTTGATGGACTTCTGTACGTATTTGTTTTGTGACGCCGGTACAGTCGAGTTCATAAATATATGAGCAGACAAATGCCAAATATGTAAACTTTTGCACATTATTGTCAATGTCATAAAGGTGTACAGATATTTTTGAACCTTCAGTTTTGCTCATTATATTAATGAACTCGACTGTACGCAGTAATACCTGATATTTACTTCGTATTTCTAAAGCATCATCATCATCATCCAGCCTTATTACGTCCCACTGCTGAGCACAGGCCTACTTTCAGTATGAAAGGGCTTGGGCTATAGTTCGCACGCGGGCCCAATGCGGATTGGGAACTTCACACACAACATAGAATTACTTCATCGTTGTGTACAGGTTCCCTTACGATGTTTTCCTTAACCGAATAGCACGTGGTAAATATCAAATTTTATCGCACATGATCACATGAATTCCGAAAAATTGGTGAAAAAGAGGTGCGAGCCTGGAGTTCGAACCCATGACCCTCTGTGAGAGGCTGCAGTCGAACCGCTGGACTACCACGGCTCTCTAACCCTTAGGACTCTTGTAGACGTCCGGTATTTTCACCGGATTACGGACCGTTTTATTTGCCGGACTCCCGGTGGTGTATGGCATACAATGGACGTGTGTACGCGCACCGGATACTTGTCCGGCACCGGTGTACACACATTCATTGTGTAGGTACCATAGACCACGGCGAATCCGGCAAATCAAACGGTCCGTTATCCGGTGAAAATACCGAACGTCTACAAGAGGCCTAACGCTTACGTAAACCAATTTATTCTTAGTCAAAGAAATAGAGATAGAGGTGTTATTCTAACGGTTAGAATCTAACCCGACACTACACGGTGCTCACAGTACAGTATCATGGTACGGGGTCTTGTATGAGGGATGGCGGTCCGATTAATTAAATGGTCATGGGCGCCCTGGGAATTTACATACAAACATACATACATACCTACATGTTATTGATAGTTATTGATACCGTTTGTGAATTTTCTTGTGTGCACTGTGTTACGAAAAGGTGTGACAATGAAATTGTGGGTCGCATGACATTAGAAATGTCTGTTGAGATCGTTACCACCATTTTTTCGGCTAATTTTTCCCTAATTCTTACAAAGTATTATTTTAGGCGTCAGGCTAGCCCTGGCAATATGGTACATCTTTTTTAATACCTAAAAATACACATGCTAATGTGTGAGAACTAAAAATGATTGGTGTAAAATTGTCCAATGATATAATATTATAAACGTGCACTGGATATTTGAATTCATGTGCTCTGCCTACCCCTCTTGGGAATATAGGCGTGAGAATATGTATGTGTCTATTTTTCCAACAACCACAAGTTTCTCCAAGTTGTCAGGTTCACGGCGGGCAATATGTCCAAAATAACCAAGAATCCTCTGGTAGCAAGTGGTAGAGAGCCTCTTCCGGATTCCAAGCTGCTGAAGGATGGAGAACCTTACGTCAAATCGAGCCTAAATCAATTCACGACACATCTCAGTAGCTTGACCATGAGCTTACAGCGACTACACACACCACGGCGGCTTGATTGACCCGTGTGTGTCAAGCTTAGAACAACACGTCTCCATTTCCTCCGTGGACGTCGTAAGTCGTAAGACTCGACTAAGGAAAGTTAAGGTAAGGTGCAGCGCAGACGACAAACATTTTGTGCGATCGAGTCTGCGGCGCACAAAAAGTATGCGTGGATTGTATGCATTGTGCGCCGGACTTTTTTGCGCGTCGTGTGCGTTGCTCCGTATAATTCCATAGGTTCTATTTTCACAGACTAAAAAGTCCGCCGCGGATAGTCTGTCATTTGCGCTGCCCTTAGACAACCTGTCACTATTGTTAAACGTAAAACTACACTGAGACTGACTAATACTAATACTAATATACTAATATACTAATATATACTAAGTAATAATATTATAAGTCAGAAAGTGAGTTTGTTTGTTTGTTTGTTTGTTCCGCTTTCATGCCGTAACTACTGAACCGATTGCTTTGAAATTTTGCAGACGTAAAGATAGAAGTCCGGATTAAATAATAGGCTACTTTTTATCCCGGAAAAAATTGATGTGCCCGAAGGAAAACAAAAATATAGTTTGCTTGATAGATCGATATCGATCGATCATAGATCGATATCGATCGATCATAGATCGATATCAATCGATGACCGATCGATAGATCATAGATCGATGGCGCTGTGTGTCGTTTGAAACGAGAAGTTTTCTTATAGTTGTGCTTTATACCGCAATACATATAACCGAGTTCCACGCGGGTGAAGCCGCGGGCGGAAAGCTAGTAGTGATATAAAACGGATCTACTCACGTTTTTATATCGAGATTAGCTCGACATGTTTCAGGCCAATTCCTGACCCATCACCTGGAGCTGCCTTGGCGCGTAGCGTAGAGAGATATAAAAACGAGAGTATATCCATTTTATTTCACCATAAGTTTCACAATAGTTTTATGTTTAGAACATTATATTAACCCGTGTGGTGCCGGGTTAGAATAGCGCCTCCCCCTATCTTCCCGTGGGTGTCGTAAGAGTCGACTCTGGGAAAGGGGTTAGTGTATTGTGGGCGATGGGCTAGCAACCTGTCACTGCAATATCACGTTTAACCATCTGGTAACCCTGCTGAAATTGCTAAACGTGGCACTGGATTTTTGAATTCATGTGCTCTGCCTACCCCTCTTGGGAATACAGGCGTGAGAATATGTATGTATGTATGCATTATATTAATTGGTTTTTATTACAATGCTTAGGGTTTACTGTAAAAATATAATTTACTAATAAAAACATAACATTATATTGAAAAAGTATTTTCATCTTTCAAACCTAGCTACTTTTAGCATAATTGAAGGTTTAAACTTTAACAGACACAGACACAATGGTGAGAGGTTGCTAACCTGATGTCTACAGCATACTTAAACATAGATCCATAGAAAAAATAGTGATTTACAATCTAAACTTAAACATGAATTATTGATAGAGAAATAAAGATGGAGATGTCCTATTTACTACTGCTTCTCTTTCATATAAAAAAGTTATATTAATACAGCTTTGGAAGTACTAATGCAGGCAGAAGATAATACAACCACCTGGAGAGAGAAGTGTATATGTCACCGGAAAATAACACATTCCGTAAGTTTATAAATTTCCTAAAAAAGTTCAGGAAATTTATAAACTTCCGTAAGATTCCAAACGACAGACAAATTGTATTATTTTACGGCCGCATTTTCGTAAAATAATCAATTTACGTTAGGTTAGGTTAGGTTAGATTATGTTAGTTTAGATCAGATTAGGTTTAGTTATATTAGATTAGGTTAGGTTAGGTTAGATTATATCAAATTTTGCAAAAATGTGGGCGCAGAAACATTTTTTGTCTCCCGTTTGGAATCTTACGAAAGTTTATAAACTTCCTAGGAAATTTATAAACTTACGGAATGTGTTATTTTCCGGTGACATATACATACATTCATGCCTATACAGCACGCATGCTATGCAGCATGCTTTAGGGCAGGGGTCACCAAATGGCGAACCACGGTCCGCATACGGACCGCCGACCCATTGTATGCGGACCGAAAAAATATATCTTCATTCATATTCAGGATTTAAAGTCAATAGTTTGCACCAATTCCACTCCAAACTTCAGACAGATAATCAACAATAAAAAATGGCATTTTTCTCATTGATATTATGTAAATTACAATACCTTTGTAATTTCCGTAATTACCTTTGTTCAATTTTTTTTAATAGGTAAATGTGTGGACCGCGAATGTCATTTCATTTCTTAAAATGGACCCCGAGCGAAACTAATTGTGGTGACCCCTGCTTTAGGGAATACTCATGTTTCATGGCAACTTCTAGCATATTTTTTTTAGGTTTAGAGTTGGCAGATATAATAGTGACAGGTTGCTAGCCTGTAATCTGCTGGAAGAAATGTGAACTAAGGTGTTATTCTAAATCGGACACGATACAGAACAAAAAGAGAAAAGTATCCCAACAATAAAGAGAAAGAAAGTTTGTAGAGTACTTTTACCTATAATTTAGGTTGTTGTTCACTTTAACACTGCATGGAGTCAGGTTTCATATAACACCTATCCACTTCTTCCGTGGATGCCATAAGAGGCAACTAAGAAAAATAGGTAAAGGTTAATTTTGGGCACCAGGCTACCTGTCACTATTTGTACCTCTTAGGCGCAGCGCAGACGACAGTGTTTTGTGCGATCGAGTCTGTGGAGCAATAAATTCTCTGAATGGCGCGCTGACAGTTTCCAGGAATTTCCATTCAGAGTTTCGTGGAAACTGTCAGCGCGCCATTCAGAGAATTTATTGCTGCGCAAACTCGAACGCACAAAACTCTGTCGTCTGCGCTGCGCCTTATAAACTACAAAGCATGATATAGTTTGTGGCTTTGACTATGGGTGTTATATGTGGTCTGCCTACCCTGTTTGGGAATACAGGCTTGATGTGTGTGTGTGTGTTCAGTTTAAAAAACCTTGGATTTATTTATCAAGACAATTTTGCTTTAAAACCTTTTAGGCTTCATTTAAATTCTATGATCACACGACCATGATATAAACCCATATACAGTAGAACCCCTTTAAGACGATCACGTTTAATACGATTTCTCGCTTAATACGCCACTTTACGCCAGTCCCTGCAACTTGAGACATATTTTCATACATTTCTTAACGCTTAATACGATTCGTCATCCCGTTTAATACGCCGGAGCCCGAGCCGAGATGCTCATATTTTCAGTCTCGAGAGATGCTGGTCAAGACATTTGCCCCCTTCAGCGGGGTCTTCCCGCTCCCGAGTGTGCCCTCAGGCCTCGTTGGTCGTCTTCTGTGCTACGTCAGACTTCTGGTCCTCCATTCAGTGACGTCGCAACCCGGTTTAAAAAGGCGTAAGGCCGGCGGTGTTCACTCCACGCGTGCAGAGTGACTAGCAAGATGTGCCACTGGGTTCTGGCCGGCTTGGATCTCCTGAATGAACAGGATCAGCTCCTCTGTCGGCACTCTTTCGCCTTCTAAAGTGTCCGAGCTTCGCCCCCTCTTCTCCTTTCCGGGGGCGGGCGGTGACTGACTGACATGAGGAGTATACATATATACCAAAATTAAAACATGTAGGTACCTAGTATTTTTTATTTTCCCTTTCCCGCATAAGACGCTTTCTCGCTTAAGACGCGTTTTTGTTAGGGTCCCTGAGAAATCGTCTTAAGCGGGTTCTACTGTAATTATAAATGGTAAACACCAAATAACTCACAGAAATGTGAATATTTGCATATTGATTACCAATTATGCAAATGAAACTGATTTATAACTTATTCTTAATTGCTGGTGCCACGTGTAAAACCCAAATTTTAGTGAAAATCCAACACTGGCTGACTCTAAAATAAAAGTGGATTAGAATGGAAAATAATCTTTCACTGTACCTATAAAAAAATTAAGTGTCTCTGAAAATCCTGTTTAGCTCCGTCAGGCCGGCTCAGATCACTTCTATATCTAAAGAATGTATGTGCGCTCATGAATATTCCGTGCTGAACATAAAACTTTCCCTCCCCTTCTAATTATGCCATAACATCGCCAATCGAGGGGGCGCGGCGATTGGTCGAAATTAAACTTAAATTGCGCTCAAGGGAATGACTCCACATATCCACCGCTGACTGACGCAACCCTCCACAATTTGATCAATCAATTAGCACTATTACTTACCATATTCCTTGAATAACTTCTTGTATTCTCCGAGATCGTTCTGGTCCAACCACTCCTCCACTTGCGCGGTCTCGTCCTCGAAAATCTCAGTCAGCACGACTCTAGTCAAGTATGTCAGCGAACACAAAAAGAAAATAGTGCCGAAATATTGCATCCGCTTTGTCATTATCACTAATCTTTAGTCATAATTTTGTTATTTTTGAAAGTAAACAAACAAGGACGGCACAAATTGGATTTTGACACTTCATTAAACGTTCGGAAACACAGATCGATACGTTGATATTTTGACAGTTAAAGTGACTACAACTTTTAAAAGACGGTTTTACAACCGACTCAAACAAGCTAATGTTGTCAGACGTCAGAAAAAAATTTGGGCATATTTCGGGACAATCGCCGTATTTCTAGTTAATTCTATACCAATGGTCGTAATCACGTTAATTATACTTTGTTTTTTTTGGGTTGAGAATTTTAACTGTCAAATCCTTAGACATTTTTGAGTAATCCCAAGATATCGGCGCAAATTATGATGATGTTTGATTTAAGAACATTATAACAAACAATGTTAAGTGTATTTGCATTAATCATTTGCAGTTTTACTAATGAATTCCAGAGATAATTTCAAATTGTGTCCGTTGAAATTCTCAACCCAAAAAAAACGGAGTATAGAATAAAATAACGACCAAGTGCAATTAGACTCGCGCAAGAAGGATTCTCTAACATTACCTACGTAGGTACAACATTGCGGATTGCGAGACAAATTCAATTTTACCTCTGTCCCCATACATCGAAACCAACTGAAAAAATAAGTTTGTAAACGCCTGTTTTTTTGCGACGCAAGTATAAAATTATGAATTGTTTTTTTTTCCTTTAACTACTTGTTCTAAACGATATCGCTTTATAACAAATTTCATGATAGTCGTCTATCTGAGACGATATCCTGTAGGTTTTGGATCCTTTTACAAAAATGTAATGGAAATACGACATGTTGATTTTCTAGATTTAAGGGGCCGTATAAACCTTTGCTTTTAAATTCAATTTAGAGTAACGGAATATTTTTGTAGTTCTGTACTTCTAAAGGAAAAAAGAAAAAGGGTCTTAGCAGATATGTATACGGTAAACGAAGTGATCCTGTAATGGTCCCTTTTTCCTTTAGAAGTACAGAACTGCAAAAATATTACTAATAAATTGTTTCAAGGCAAGGTAATGAATAAACAATAATTTTAATTCGACATGTGTCATTCTTTATTGGAAATATCACAAGGTGTACTTCAACAGTCTATAATCTGTGTAAAGCTAATTGCAAGTGTACCGCAAAAGATGACCGCTTAAACAAAAACTTAGGATCACCATTTACCTAAACCTAGATATTTGATATTTGATTTATTAAATGCTTTATTTTCATACAGCAGAACATCTGCTGATATCAGTTCTATTAAACCAAATGAGAGGCATGGAGTTTAATTGAAATAAATTAAACTAAACCTGACTGATTTGACAACTCGGTACAAGCCATATCATCACGTTTTTTTTAATTTTCGTTTTTAATTTCCATGGCAACACTCATAACTTTTTAAACCGCACGCCTCCCGTTCGGTTTAACGCAACAATTAATTGACAACAATGAAGCTTTTGTTTTAACGGTCAGAGACTTTTACATCCAGCCAGTTAGTTTTTGACTTTGAGTTTGTCGGCGAGCGAGCAGGACAGGCCCGTGCCGTCGGGCTCTACGTTCAGCTGCTCGACTTTGCTGTCGTTGATGATCATGGAGAACCGCTTGGAGCGGAATCCACCAAGGGGAGGCAGGGTCGTGCCGAGGTCCAGGGCTTTGATGAAGTTGCCGCTTGGGTCAGCAAGCATGCGAATCTGAAAACAAAAGGACAATAGGTCAAAATGTGTGCATTATAATCAGAAATCAAATTACTATTTTCCGGTTTGATTAAACTGTCTAAAATTGGATATTTAAGTACCAATGTAAAGCCGTGTGGTATCTGGTTTAGAATAACATACATACATACATATACTCACGCCTGTATTCCCAAGAGGGGTAGGCAGAGCACGTGAATTCGAAAATCCAGTGCCACGTTTAGCGATTTCAGCAGGGTAACCAGATGGTCAAACGTGATATTGCAGTGACAGGTTGCTAGCCCATCGCCCACAATACACTAACCCTTTCCCAGAGTCGACTCTTTACGACACCCACGGGAAGAAAGGGGGTAGAGCTATTCTAACCCGGCACCACACGGGCGGGTTTAGAATAACACCTATCCATTTCCACCGCGGATGTCGTAAGAGGCGACTAAGGAAATACGCTTGAGCTTTACGCTTTAGACGACAGGCTAGCAACCTGTCACTTTTATACCTTCCATCTATTGCATCTAAAATTATGATATTTGGGAACATAGGTCTGATTCTATTTACGTAGGTACGTATGTAATTTTAAGGAAATCCGTGATCTAATCATTCACACGGCCCCCTACTACGGCTTGGCTAGTACCTAACAGTTAGCATGTCCTAAAAGTGCAGGCAAAACAGCCAGTCATTGGTGACTCGCTTGGGTCACTTGTTCACTCTCGCGTGACGACCACGATTGCGCAATGCTACGACCATACACGTTCGTGACCAGCACAATGACATTTCTAAATCTTGCAAATGTAGTCACGAGTCATGGAAACTTAATGTTATCTTAGCCATTTACAAGGGATCCAATTGATCAGACATACTGTCTCGCCTGTTTCCAAGCGGGGTAGGCAGAGTGCATGAAACATGACATAGACAAATCCATGACTATATCACGATCTGAAGCCACTTCTAGCATAATTTACATATTTAAACATCACGCCCTATTTCCATATGGGGTATGTAGAGTACCCGAAACGCTACATAGTCAAAATCATGACTATTTCACGCTTCGTAGCCACTTCTATGTATATTTTTTAGTGTAAAATTAAGAGTTAAAATAGTGACAAGTTGCTAGCCACCTAGCAACCACCTAGTAAGTGGCTAACAACCTTAGGTATGCCTAAACCTATCTCCTTAGTCCCTTCTTACGTCCACGAAAGATATGGAGAGGTTCAAATTCCATGCCTACAATTACATCACTGCTTTTATCACAATATTAAATCACATTCCAGATTAGAACCTTATCTACGCTATCGTACAATCACCAAATCAGTTTCAAAACAAAACTAGCATCAACGGAGAATCAACCTTAGTCCGTCGTAACAAGACCGTGGACCGAGACTCCAAATATTGACAAAATCAATCGGCAGCGATGCATAAATTGTTTGATAAGACATTGATGACTTGGCTTTTTACGAGCAACCTTGGTGGCACCAGGACCTTGTGAAGCAAAGCTATTTTTACTACAAAGAAGGCCGAGCAAATCGTCCGTAACTTAAGGGCACACCCTTACTGCCTGAGCACTGGCACAAGTTCCCGCACTGCCTGAGAGGTCCACCGCACTTTAGATCTACAGCAAGCATGTAGCGGTAGAAAGACATACATATTCTCACGTCTGTATTCCCAAGAGGGGTTAGCCGAGCACTGTGAATTCAAAAATCAAGTCCCACGTTTAGCAATTTCAGGGTAATCAGATGGTTAAACGTGATATTGCAGTGACAGGTTGCTAGCCCGTCGCCCACAATACACTAACCCTTTCCCAGAGTCGACTCTTACGACACCCACGGGAAGAAATGGGGAGGTGCTATTCTGACCCGGCACCGCACGGGAAATTAGTAGTCACGGTAGAGACGGCAATATTAACGCCTAAGCATGTTCCGGAGTGGACCTTACTAACGCAATTCTTTTTAACGCGAAGAATTGTATGGCAACTGTGTCGACCGGGGCAGTTGTGCAAACGTGCCGCTTGGAGGCGCTGTCTCAGTTTCTATAAAATTCTTTGCGTATGCAAACGAAATCCAAGCGTTTCTTGACCGGCTTCATTACACTAGACGCTCTGTATCTATATATATATAACTCAAAGGTGACTGACTGACTGACTGACTGACTGACTGACATAGTGATCTATCAACGCACAGCCCAAACCACTGGACGGATCGGGCTGAAATTTGGCATGCAGGTAGATGTTACGATGTAGGCATCCGCTAAGAAAGGAATTCCCGAAATTCCCACGGGAACGGGAATTAGCGGGAAAATCCCGTTGTATGAAAAATCTAAACCTAATGCGAGCGAAGCCGCGGGGCAAAAGCTAGTGTAATTATAATTAGGTAATTACATCTGTGCCACTGCGGCGCACAAAACACACATGGTTCATACTCTACGCACGGCAGCTTCGTTTTGCTAATGAACGTAGGTGCTAAGGGTGCATCTATACTGCAAAACCTAATTAGATTCCAATACACGTCAAAAAAGTGCTGCCATTAAAATGACATATTTGATGATCGGTAAATTTTCACTTCTGTAAATATTATAGATATCTGTTTATTTTATTTATAATATTAAAGACAACACTTAATTTCCCTTCTTAAATAAATAATCTTATTTAAATACTCGTCGCAAAAAAAGATATTTAATTAAATCGTTTTATTGCAAAAAAGTCTATATTACAATGGCAATAACTCAGGGTTTGACAACATTTGGTATCAATTAATACTCTTTATAACATAATGTGCGATTACATTTTTAGGAAAAAAGAAACAATTATATTTTTACGTACTTACGTCTTCAAAGGTTATTAAAATGATTATCTTTTTGTTAACTAATAATACAGATCTCGCTGTCGGCCGCCCGTCCGTTGTGGCCTAGTAGTTTGGACTTTGGATTTGCAAAGCAAAGGTCTCCGCTCTGGTTCAAATCCTGGGTCATACCAGTGACTTTTTTTGAGCTTTATGTACGAAATGTCATTTGATATTCTCAACTAGCTTTTCGTCGAAGGAAAACATGTATGAATTTGAAATTCCTAACCTGCACTGGGCCAGCATGAGGATTATAACCCAGTCTTTCTCATGCTTGATAGGAGGCATGTGCCCAGCTGTGGGACTCCCAGTTAGCAGAAAAAAATCTTACTAATATTATGAATGTGCAAGTTTACATTTTTGATAGTCAATCGCAACCTCAACCTTTTAACTGGTTATATTAGGTTACCCTAGTATACGTATGTAAACTATTCACGCTCAACACATTAACATAGAGAATACTTTATTTATCGGATATGATATGATATCTTAGGCTTTGTCTGACAATTCAACGGTATTAGGCGATTAATGCATAGAAAACATTTGTTAAAATTGGAATGACCTTTATTATATTTGGAAATAATTTAATTTTAACATAATAATTGTACCAAAGGTTGGTTTTCTCTGAAACGTCACATTGTCACAAACGTCAATGCACCGTGACATTCCGCCATCTTTGGCAGTTTTTTTGACGTGTATTGGAATCTAATTAGGTTTTGTAGTATATATATATATAACTCAAAGGTGACTGACTGACTGACTGACT
>BHDV01047285.1:6605-26464 GCA_005406045.1 Adoxophyes honmai
CATACAAAATTTCAGATTTTTTGCAGTTTTTGGTACGGAACCCTTCGTGCGCGAGTCCGACTCGCACTTGGCCGGTTTATTTTTATATGCTACTTGACTATGACTTAGAGATAAAAATGCCAGGTCAAGCCAAAGGTGTTTGTCTGATAGGCAGAATAAGTATTCTTGTCTAATGATAATACGGAAACATTGTAGTTACATACACACTTTATTTAAATTCCTGTTTGCATGTTTGTAAATTTTGCAAGTTGAATTTGACCCATTTTCAGTATTCACAAGGTCATAATGATAATGTTTATTTATTGAATGATAAAGTAAGTTATTGCTTACTAAAAGTCATCTCTCCATTCTGTACACGTTTAAAATGTGAAAAAATTATACGAAAATTTAAAACATAAAACTGAGAATCAGCCATAGTACAATATAATGGATATGTGAGTGTCTGTGTATTGAGATTGAATAATAAAATTTGACATTATTATAAAAACCAGGATTATGCCTATGAAAGTTGTTTAAAAAAAAATGTATGCTTTATGTATTACATACCCATACATTTTCACACAAACAAGTTTATATTGTATACTTAGGCCAGAGTAGGTCAGTTGGTGATTGTCTAGTCATGCATGAGAGCAGGTAATGAGTCACCAAACCCGTAGCTATAAAATGTATGACAACCTAACCACAATAAATTTTATGTAAAATTTGCAATATCCTGCAGGTTTAGCACAGCGACATACACAAAATGACATCTATGTGGGATAGCCCACTTGTTTTTTTCTGTCATCTCTATTTAGACAGGGACAGGTATATTTGCACGCATTTCTACTTGCGTTTTGCTGTGCAGACGGCTGATGATAATTATTGTCTTTGTTGGAGGTTTAATATTGAAAGGTGCAATCGACAACACTGGTCAGTTATAAAGTTTAGTCTATGACAGCTAACAGCTGTTTGAATGTTGAATGTTTTAAATTAGGCAGTAGAAGTCAGAGGACTTGTACTGCTACTCCTTTGACAACCGTTTAACAATAAACATCTAGTTTATAAATAAATAAGAAGCCTTGAAAATGTACCGATAGTGTGTAGTGCGATATGTGGAATAAATAATTATAGAAGCCAAAGTCCTGACCAATCATTTAATCAGATTACAACAGTCTTAAATAAAGGACAAATGTCCCAATAAATACAGTTTAATTTGATATTGGACAGCAGGACCCTATACCGACAGAAGTGCTAACAAAATAAATTAGAGTATGAAAGGTTTGAATAGAACCAATAATTGGTTAATCATACAATACATACAGTCACGTAAATATTCCCAAATGGGGTAGGTAGAGTACACAAACCGTTACATAGACAAAATCATAATTAATTCACACTTAACTGTTGAAGCGGCCTTAACAATTTATACTTAACTAAGATATTCACTTGTAAATTAATATATCTTACATCATACATAACACCTGTATTCCCAAAAAGGGCAGGCAGAGCTCATGAAAAGCTACATAGACAAAACCAAGCCTAGTTCACGTTTTGTAGCCACTTCTAGCATATTTATTTTGCAATTAATAAAATGACAGAACATCATTCACCTACCTATTCACGTGAAAATCAAGTAAAATTAAAAAATTTAGTTCTACACATAGATGCTTTTAAAACAAACCCAACCAATTTATAATTTCTAGAATACCCATCATAAAATTAAGAAAAAAATAAAGATATTTTTATCACCTTTGCAGTTAATATCCAAGGTCAATTTTCCCTCCTTGTGCGCCTCAAGCAGTGCCTTCACTATTTTAAGCTCTCCGTGTCTAGCTGAATACAACAGGGACTCCTCTACCTCCTGTTTTGTATCACTGTTTTCTGATGTAGCCATGGTGAGCACGTAAATACGCGTTTATTTACATCACACGGCGATTGCCATCGATCTCAGTTAGTTGAGTGACTCCTGTCGCTTCAAATTAATTATTAACGCCGCGTTAGGTTTGGGGTCCTCGCGTATTTATTTATACTTCGATAAAATGATAACTTCGCAGTCCGTCGCCTTCTATAGGATTTTCATTTGACAGTTAAGTTATCCTATCCTTCATGGGATGACAGTTTTAAAATTAATAAGTACTTAAATAAGCATCACAATTTTGTCCGTTCTATCGTTGTTTTGTAACATTCAAATTTATTGTAAAGTCTTCATCTAGATTATAATATTAGTAAAAAAGATATATGAGCATTTCTCGGGATTTTTAAATGAACTTGTCATTACAGTGGATGTATGTTTCTTATGATCTTGGTCAAATCGTATAAGAATATTAAAAAAAAGTTAATGTGGGGTTGTCAGATATGAAAAAAACCGTACATTTTACAATATTAAAAAAATTAAAATAAAAAACGAAGTCACTACAAAAAAAAAACGACTATTTCTAACACAAGAAGGCAACATTTTCTGCCGCGGAGTATATTTCATATGTGTAAAGAAAATTGTGTGAATGGATGTGTTGGGAGGGGAAGACCTAAACGGACGTTCCGTGACCAAATCGCGGACGTTTTAGAAACAGGTCAGGTCAAGAGTATCCAAAATCGACGAGCATGTACTGCATGTATGAAGAGTCTAATGAATGTGAATGAAGCAAAAGAAGTATGTCAGGATCGTAGCACTGCAAGTGGAACAAAGTGGTCTCTGCCTACCCCTGTGGGAAAGAGACGTGACTGTATAATATGTACGTTAGGTGTGCTTAAATTTTACAAATCCTATTAAATACTCTTTAGGGTTCCGTACCCAAAGGGCAAAAATGGGACATTACAGGCTGTATCTTAAAAACCGTAATAGATAGGCAACTTTAACAAAAGCTTAAATCAAAATAATAATTATTAAGGGGGGCCTCCCATAGAAAATAAACGTATTTTTGGCTGCTTTTGGTACGAAAACCTTTGTGCGCGATTCCGAGTCGCAGTTGGCCAGTTTTTTAGCATTAATCTAGAAAAAAAAGTCCTACTACACTTTACTTAACTTCCAACAATTCAACCCCCTTTAAATCTAATTTGTTTGTGATAATTATAAGTACAAAAGTTAATATCGATTATTCCGCGTATTGCGGTTATTTTTCTATTGAAGCAGGTAACATTACAAATGTCCGGCACCGGGCACATCACACGGGGCGCGTTCCACAAGGCGCCCACAACGATCGCATCGCCCTCCTCAGCTTTCCGCTTGGCGCCCGCGGTCGTTGTGGGCGAATCATTTGACGTGACAGATGACGTCATTGCTCGCGACCACGTCGCGCCCACTTCGCCCGCAAAATATAGGTGGGTCGGAGTGGGCTTTCACTTAAACGTCACCTGTCACATGACACATGTCATCAGATTTTGATGAATTTACCGAATCTCATTCGTTTTGCGAAAAATGCTACTATAAATTAACGGGAATCCCTGTTTAATTAAATTTTGCTCCAATCCATGCGAAATATTTACTAACAACCCCCAAAGCTGCACGTTTTCTCTATGCCGCCATATTGGAAGCCCACGGCGCTCAAGTTTTGCGTTCCACTTGAAGCACTCGCCCACAACGCCCGCGTCGTTTTTTCCCAAGTGGAATGGTAGATTCTGCGGTCGTGGGCGAGGGCGTTGTGGGCCCTAGGTGGAACGCCCCCACGAATGTCACTGTCACTTTTGAAGTTTTAAAGTTTTCAAATTTATTTTTCAGCACTATACAATACACTGCAGTGCAGTTGGAAAATACAATAATTATGAGCGAAAACTTACAGAACTGCTGCCGAATATGTCTAGACGTGGAATCGGAGCACGTATCTATCCTGGAGGATCCATTAATCCATCTTCACGTTAAGTCGTGCCTCTCTATGACCATTTCTGGAAACGATGGTCTTCCAAAAGACATTTGTGTGTGTTGTGTCTCGCAGCTGAGTGAATTCTATAATTTTCAGCTAAATGCTCGCTGCTCTCAAGACTGGTTAGAATCGTCATTGGAAGAGAAATCTAAACAATCAGTAGAAACTAAAACTCCTATCCAACCTCTGCCCGATTCGGAATACAATTCTGATTCACTTCTAGAGTTTTTAAACAATACTGCCAACATAGAGGAGTATTTGAACAACCTGGGCAAAGAAGATATACCTTCATTTGTCAACATGCTGGACTCGAACAATGAAAATTTAACTGCCAGTGTGAGTAAAATAGCACAAAACAAAACACTGAAAAATCCAAGCCCGAAAAAGAAAGACAAGGCAAAGGCTGAGTTAAAAATGGAAGTTGACGTCTTAGATTCTGATACAGAAATAGTGCAGGAGCTGTTAATAAAAAAGACGGTGAACACGAAACAGAGCAAAAATACAGAGAAAAAGGCATGCTTTGCTTGTAGCGTAAAAGTTAATACTGTCCAAGAACTCTCACAGCATATTAGTACTTGTGATTATGCTATACGAACTTGTGTAGAATGTGCAACATTATTTGATTCTAGGAAACAAATGCTTCACCACCGAATATCCCACAACCCGTTACTTCCATTGACATGCAACTGTGGTAAGCAGTTTGAAACGGAGGAACTGTTAACAAAACATTTCAGGGTCTGCCACATAGACTACATGGCAATGCTAGGGTGTACATACCAGTGTAAGCAATGCGGTGAGACCTTTAAAGAACGGTTTCTGCTGTACCGACATGCGAGAAATCATGTGCTGAAAGCAGAGGAACGCACTTGTGATATCTGTGGGCACACTTTTATTGGTCGGGATGCATTATCAAAGCATAAACTAGAAGATCACAATACAGGAGATGTGTCTTACCGGTATGGTTTTCATATCTTTCTATTCATACTACAACTAGATTTATGTAAAAACATATTTTTTTCGACTTAATCAGATGGTACAATCATTAATGGCACATGTTTGTAAATTCATCCAAAGTAAGGTACTTATTGAAAATTATACTGCACTCTAGTCCCCTTCATTGTAATGACTACAACTCGCAATGATTAAAACAACAAAAATATATTTCGTAAAATGTAGTAAGTATTAGAAAAGTTCATAATCATAATCATTTTAAAAAATTGTGAGGAAACCTGCACACATTGGCAAAGTAATTAAATGTATGTCAAGTTCTCAATCTGCACATCGCCCGCATGGGAACTATAGCCCTAGCCCTCTCATATGTACTGATAAAAAAGAGTGTTTTTTGTATACCCTCTCATCATTACTACATACATCCTGTTTGATTCGTCAAATGTTTACTTCAAAGCTTGTATTACATTTTACAGATGTAAAGTCTGCGGCCTGACATCAACAAACCGCAAAGAAATCTACGTCCACATACTAAAACACACAGCAAAACTCGAGCCTACCCGTCACCTCTGCGAGTCTTGTGGCAAGAGCTTCTCCACGCACACATCTCTAACCCGTCACGCTGTACAACATAGGACTAACCACTACAGTTGCACTTTGTGTGACAGGACGTTCACTTGTGCAAGTGTGCGGGATGAACATGTTTTGATGCATTCTGAGAAGGCAATGTGTGAGAAGTGCGGAAGTGAGATTTACTGTTACGAGTTGAAGAAGCATATTTGTTAGTGTTAATATTTGGTGAGATATTCACAATATGCTATTGCATCTATAATGTCAACTGGACATTTATTCGAGTGTTTAAACTGTCTCATTCATCTGGACACTTTTCGGTAAAAATGGAAGAATATTCTGATACTGTTATTTAGTATATACCAGATGAATGAGACGGTTGAAACACTTGAACACAACTACACCAGCCTTTTACCAAGTAAATTATCAATTGAGGAGATAGTATAAATGGTGTTAATATTTAAATCAAACTGCAAATTCTAAATATATATCTTGTTTTAATTAAGTTGTAAATCATTTTATATTAACTACAATACACATTAACAATCAGCTTATAAAAAATCGAAACACTGCGAATTTAGGCATAATATCCATAACTAATATCCTAACTTGACAACTTATGTGCTACCAGAAAACTTATAAGATTCCTAAAATTATACCAATGTAATTAGGTCAATACTTAACCTTTTCAATTACAGACAACTTTCATAGGAATTGCAATCCTGTCAATAAAAATTAGCAAAAACAGAACCATCCTCTGTGGCCGAAGTTGAAAAAGTCCGTGAAAATGATCCTTATTCTGTAGGGCATTAGGTTGTTTAGATTGATAAGAGCCTTCATGAAGGACGGTATACTGATGTTGCGGTGGTTCTGTCGTATTCCTGTAAAAAAAGTGCCCAGAATTATTCACACCAAGAATACGGAAAACTCACCTCTTAAATCGAGTTTAGCTCGACTTGTTTAGGGTTAATCCGTATCCCTTTAAATAGGAGCTCAGTTCGATGTGAAATTTTCATTATAAATACATCACTCAAGGTAGTTTTAAGTTCAAAGATAATTAGGATGTTATATTTCTGCAACTGAGTTTCGATACTCCATCAGCGCGAACTAAAACTGACAGTTGACGACGTAGCTGACGTTTATAAACCAAAGATACATTAGCCCCCTTAGCACGATAGGGCGCGAGTAGAGATACGCGCGACATAGACAATACCTGTCACTGTGTAACCAGAGACGTCAGAAAGTGACGGGTAGACTATCCCGCGCGCGACGCGACTGGAGCGTGTCTTCGTGCTAAGCCTATAGGGGACAAATGTGCCGCGACATGTGTCGCGTGATATGTCGAGCGATGTAGCGCGACGTCGCCGGACTTCACTCGACATGTCGCGCGACACGTGTATACATATACGCGGATACAAGTCGCGCGACATGTCGATCGAAATCCGGCGACGTCGTGCTACATCGCTCGACATGTCGCGGCCCATTTGTCCCCTAAATGTATCCGTGGCTTAAAAGTTCGACTACTAGACAATAGGTGGCGCTGTTCGCTACCTTCTATGATGATCTTGGCGGCCTCTTTCGGATGTATCTCGCAGTAACACGAGGTGAAGCGATGCGCAGGCGATGGGTAGAGGCCAGTCGCCATGGTTGCCACGTACACGGACGTCGTCTGGATATTCTTAGTCCAAGTGTCGAGGCGGAGCTCCTCTGTGATCGACTCCATTAGACCTGAGGAGACCGTCGCCATTTTTGTATTCAATTGTTTTACATTGTAACATTGTTGTTGTGTACTATCGAATCAACTGATTCCTGACCCACCACACAATAAACGTAATAAATAAAGATTTCCTTTGTCAAGCAATGTCAATATGACGTTCACTGTGAATAGGTTCTATTGTGGGTCAGGAATCAATTGGTTTGATGTTAAGATCGACCAAGAAAATGGTCTACCACTTTTGACAAAAGTTTCTGTGAGATCAAAATTGTCACAAGGTTGACATTGTCACTGACATAATATGTATTATGGTGAGGGTAAATCAACCTTGTTGTTTCATGAGGTTCAAATGAATATCGATCTTGAGGGGGTAGACCAATTTCTTTGTCGACTGTACATAAATATTATGTCTTTAGGTATCCTAAATGAAATTGACAGAGCACTCAAAGCGTTACAGAGTCCAAACTCCGACTTTCACGTTTCATTTTAGGCTTCATCACCATCATCATTTCAGCCATAAGACGTCCACTGCTGAGCATAGGCGTCCCCTTTAGACTTCCATAAGTAACTGTTGTAAGCGACCTCCATCTAGCGTTTTTCGGCGATCTTTATCAAGTCGTCTGTCCATCTTGTAGGTGGACGTCTTACGCTGCGCTTGCTGGTCCGTGGTGATTTTAGGTTTAAACAGGTGAAATTAATATACATGCTCGTAATTTGTAGTGACAGGATAGTAGTCTGTCGCCTAAGTGTACCTACACCTATTTATCCTTAGCGCCTCTATACTACATACACGGAAGAAACGGGGTGTTATTCTACACCCGACACCATACGGTAACTATACCTCTCAAGCCATATTTAGCAGCGCAGTAGGGCACCATGTCAGCGCTCGGCACGAGACCTGCGCTGGAGTTGATTGCCACGATGTGCCCCTGCCGCCTCTCGATCATACTCGGCAGGAAGGCTTGGAATATCTGGAAATTCACGAGGACACCATTTAAAGCCACGGGTTGAGTAGAGCAACAAAATAGGTTATAGTAAGTACAAAAACCGGCCAAGTGCGAGTCGGACTCACGCACTGAGGGTTCCGTACAAACCGATTACAACGCCATCTAGTGACAGATTTTCGAACTAATGATAAATTTTAATTTTATTTATTAAAAAAAAAACTACTTGGTAGATTTTGTTCAAACCAATTTTCATTGATAGTTTTTACGGTAATGTACATCATATATTTTTTTCAGATTTATCACTCTTTTATTTTAGAAGTTAGAGGGGGGGGGGGGGCACAACTTTTTTAACTTTGGAAGCGTCTGTCGCGCAAACTATTCACTTAAGAAAAGTATGATGTTAGAAACCTCAATATCATTTTTGAAGAGCTATCCATAGATACACCACACGTATGGGTTCGATGAAAAAAAATTTTTGAGTGTCAGTTCCATGTTTGGGGAACCCTAAAAAATTATTGCTTTGTGAGCGCACCAGCGTTGCTGACCACCATGGATACATCGATCAGCTGACGCCGCATCAGCGCGGCCAGGGCCAGAACCTGTTCGCAGGCTAACACGTCCACAGTGTAGCCAATTGCTATGCAGATTCCGCGTCCGTAGTTGTAGTAAACCTTACACAGGCTTTTCCCAAGCTGACATTGCTGTACCTATATCGTCTTTGGGCTATGCTACTGCCCCCGTTCGACGTATGCGGCGTGCGGAATTGACCAATATCCGTGCAGCCGAACCACAAGCAAGCAATCAACGCTCGTGCACGGGATTGTTCGCTCTCCTTGCTGCATGCAGCAACAGCAGTGTGATAGTCTTACCCAAAAGTGTGCCAGTAAGTTGACTTCAACAATCTTCGCAACCGTCTCTGGACGGAGGCAGACGAGCGGAGCGCAGGTGAACGCACCAGCGTTGCTGACCACCATGGATACATCCGTCAGCTGACGCCGCATCAGCGCGGCCAGCGCCAGAACCTGTTCGCAGGCTAACACGTCCACAGTGTAGCCAATTGCTATGCAAATTCCGTGTCCATAATTGTAGTAAAGCCTTACACAGGCTTTTCCCAAGCTGACATTGCTGTACCTATATCGTCTTTGGGCTATGCTACTGCCCCCGTTCGACGTATGCGGCGTGCGGAATTGACCAATATCCGTGCAGCCGATCCACAAGCAACCAATCAACGCTCGTGCACGGGATTGTTCGCTCTCCGTGCTGCATGCAGCAACAGCAGTGTGATAGTCTTACCCAAAAGTGTGCCAGTAAGTTGACCTCAACAATCTTCGCGACCGCCTCCGGGCGGAGGCAGACGAGCGGAGCGCAGGTGAGCGCACCAGCGTTGCTGACCACCATGGATACATCGGTCAGCTGACGCCGCATCAGCGCGGCCAGGGCCAGCACCTGTTCGCGCGCTGTCACGTCCACGGTGTAGCCGAAACACTGATTGAAAAGGGTGAAAGTGAAGAGGGTAAGCGTTATTGTGTAATTGGTAAAGCTCTAAACGCATTGACAGCGGAAGCGCGGCGTCGTGGCGTGATCGTATGAACGATCCGATATCGTGACGCTATCGCATGCTCCCCGTTTCCTATATCAATGCCCTTGGAGCTTAAATGTTTTTAACTTTTAAGGGTACAGTCGAGTTCATAAATTTATGAGCAGACAAATGCCAAATATGTAAACTTTTGCACCTTATTGTCAATGTCATAAAGGTGTACAGATATTTTTGAACCCTCAGTTTTGCTCATACGTTAATGAACTCGACTGTACCTATAGGTCCACAAAAAGCAAAGACAAAGAAGGTATGTAATTAAATTGGAGGGTTTTGTAGCGACCCTAGCGCCACCGATCGACTTAGCGCCACCTATCGTCAGGTAAATAGAACTTCCACAGACGAGTGACAGACGTCATCAACTGTCAAAGTGTTCTACATCACGCTAACGATGTTTCTACAGTATTCTCAAGAAAATAAGTCACATCGGCTGTTACCGTCTGCGCCGAGAAGCGCAGAACGATATCCGATTGTAGCCGAACGAGTAATATAACTATATTGAACTTTATTTACAAACACTCTGGGCATAATTTTGCTTGCTATGCGCACACTTTAGTTCGGCTAGTCGACGCATTTGGCGCTGGGGTGCTAGACATCTGTCATGAGCTCATGAGTCATCTGTCTGATATTTCAATCAATAACCAATCACAACGCAAGTATTCAGCGCGCGAAAAAATCTTTTTTATCATTGGCAGATCGAAGTTTCCTGCGCCACAAAACTTTATTACGCAGGTACATCGTGGAGCATTCTTTGTTTGGTAATACTGCAAGATCGGTTGAATAAATACAACTTCCAACTTACTCCCTGTGGACTTCGATTCCCAGGCATAACATCTGCCTGGAGACAGATCTCTCTATTGGAGACCTTCCCCACAAAGTAAAAGCCTAGCGTATTCCGCTAAAAGAAAACTGAAGACAATTTGAGGTTATGATCTTACTTCACCATCCTTGCTCCGAATCTCCTTGACGACGGCATCGTTCCTCCTCGCATCTTTGTCCCAGCAGACCACAGTGGCACCAAGTTCTGCAAACTGAATGGCCAGCTCACGCCCTAGCCCATTGCCTGCCCCCGTGATCTGAAAAGCCAAATTAAATCATCGAAGTAACTGGTCAAACATAATGTGTAGCGCCCCAGCGCCATATTTGTCGAATAGCTGAACTAAACGATGCTACATTGCGGTAACGTAGTTTCGATGATTGCATAAATACAACTTCCAACTTTCTCTGTGTGGAATTCGATCCCCAGACATTACATCTCCCTGGAGAGGGATCTCTCTATTGGAATATTTCCCACAAAAGCATAACCATATTGAAACATCTTCGTTTTTCGGTCTTTATTCTTAGCTTTGTAATTCAAACAATACTCCTACTAACTAAGGTAATTGCAATAAGCTTGTGGGAAACTCTTCAAGAAAGGACAATCACATGGGCTTGTAGCGAACCTAGCGCCACCTATCGTCCAGTACTTCCACACACGTCATCAACTGTCAAAGTGTGCTACTTCGCGCTAACGAAGCTTCGATGATCGGTTGCATAAATACAACTTCCAAAATTTATCTCTACGGACTTGGTCCCGAGGCGTAACATTTGCGTAGAGAGACGTCTCTCTATCGGAGTCTTTCCCACAGGCTCTATGGATCTCTCTCTTGACGATGACATAAATACTACACTATCCACTACAACGCAGCTATCGTTACGGCCAAATGCGTATCAAAACAAATGAAGGCCTATGCTGACTGTTTTTGATCCTTCCTGACATTGCTTTGTACATTCTAGTGTCTGACAGGTATACACTTAAGTCTTTCGCACCATAAGCTACTTACCAGTATTGTTTCCCCATGCAGACTCTTTAAAACGGGTGGCACAAGCACTCTGAACACAGCCACAGCGCAAGTCGACCACAACTTAACAACTAGCACTAACACATCCAGTGCCCAAAGGGGGGCAGCGGCTAACCCCCCACTGCCCCACCACGGCAGGATCCAGACCTCCTGTAGGGCCCTGAACCTCCTAGCAGCACTGCTCACACAACGAATCAACAAGTTTTTCCTTCCCATTAAGATAAAGTAAATTTAAACTAAAAATACAACGGCATTATAGAACGTGACGGTTTGAAGTTTGAATGTCAATTTGCTCGAATATGGAATTCGGGTGCTGGCCGTTAATTTCCACGAAAACCTCTTTCGTGTTTGAGTCGACATTTTATCTGTCGATTTGACTGCAATGTCTGACAGTTTTATTGTCATTGCGACGTAACTTAGTTGTTGGAAGATTTATTTACAATTTCAATTTAATCGTAGAGTTTCATATAATCGGCAGTCATGGCTAAACCCTTGCAAAAGGAGAGAGATAATCGATCGGCGGAGAAGAAAGATCTGACGTTCCATCCGTATACGATCACACCAGAAAGCGCCTACACTTCTATACTGCTGTTGGAGTCAACTGAACCAGAGATACTATGCCAGGTAAATCTGCACTATTTTCACTACACTGATACACTACGAGTCCACGCAGAGACTTTATGAGTCATAAATCGTGGTGTGGTGTGGTGTGTGTGTGGTGTGGCTTTTCCGTGTGGTGTCGGATTTAGAATAGCACCTATCCATTTCTTCAGTGGCTGTAGTAAGGCTAGGAAAGGAATACACATACCTGGAGCTGGAACATTTTTGTACAAGTAGCTTGCACGCATATGTCAGTCTACATACATATTTGACATATTATGCGTGCAAGCTACTTGAACAAAAATGTGTCAGCTCCAGGCATGTGTATTCCTAGCTTAAGAGGCGAAATGAAGGGGTCGTGATACTGAATAAGTAATTCTAAAAACAGTACTATACAATAATGATGGGCACGCGGGCTTTAGACCATATGGGAGCCACTTGGGGGTACCAGGGTATACGACAAAGCTCAGGGTAAAGCTGCTGCCGCAGCTCGTAGCTGAACTATCGTATCGACTTGGAAGCAAATAAAGATAAAAAATCCCAGAAGAACTTTTGCCCATTATTTCATTAGTAAACTGTTTGTTACGCTTATGTAGCGCTCCAGCGCCACATTCGTCGAATAGCCGAACTAAACGAACCTACATCGCGCTAACAAAGTTTCGATGATCGGTTGCATAAATACAACTTCCAGCTTTCACTCTGTGGACTTTGATCCACAGGTATAACATTTGCTTAGGGAGAGATCATCCAACACTTACGTTATCATTTTGTTACTTATTATTGCAGACATTGCGAGCCATAACGAAGTTCTCCGCCCAGGACACGCAAAACCGCATCGTCCTCTTCAATCTGGACGCAATCAGGTAATCCTATACTTATATGTGTTCTCGTATACACTTTTAAAAATGTATCTACTAGGCCATTTTCATCTTCTAGCAAGTCTCGTAGTTAGGTACCTACTTACAAATTTGCTTGTTAGTACCTATTTTGTTTGTACCTACGTCGTATTTTTTTTTCTTTTGCTAATAGCTTCTGTCTGTGGCACTTTGGCATTTAAATAACATAACATAAAAGTTGCGGAAACTGCCACGAAAATGCTGTGCAAAAAAAAAAACTGTGCTTGAACCTAATTACTATGAAACTAACTAATTGTTTCCAGACCCGCAATATCTTTAACGTTTATTGTGAGAGCGTTCTTAAGGGTCAAAAATCAAGTGATTTGTGGGAAAGACTCCAATAGAGAGATCTCTCCAGGCAGACGTTTCGCCTTGCCACCGAAGTCCACAGAGAGAAAGTTGGAAGTTGTATTTATGCAACCGCTCTTCGAAACATTGTTGCGATGTAGAACACTTTGAAGTTTGTGGAAGAAGTTCTACTGCTGGAAGATAGGTGGCGTTAGCTACAGGTTCGAATGCACCTCATACGGATTTGAATGGTCAGATTCATCCTGCCCCACGTGGAACATTCGGAGCTGAACATCAGGAGGTTTGCGCTCAAGGCCTTGGCTCAGCTGTGCCAGCTGCCGCGGGGGCCGGAGCAGGTCCTCGCCAACCCACAGAACCTGAGAACCATTGCCTTCATGCTGGTGAAGGTGAGGCTCTTGAACATAAAACTACAATGATGTTACAGTGAAATGGAACAGATACACTCAAGTCTTTATATAGAGATTGGCTGGACATCTTTGGAGTCAAATTGTGACCTAATCGTGACATAGCCTAAAAATGCGAGAAGTAGCCACGTAAATAGTCATGGTTTTGTCCATGTAGCTTTTTGTGTGCTTTGTCTACCCTTTTTAGGAATGCAGGCGTAATGTTTGTATGTGTATATACCTAAACAAACTAACAAAGAACAGGTGGCTCGTAGTGCGCCTTTATCCGCAGCTGATGTGGCCTTGCTCACAAATGGGCCCGAAACATGTCGAGCTAATCTCGGTATAAAAAAGTGAGTGAATCCGGTTCATTTTGTTTCATTTAAATAAAAGCACAGGCCTAAAAGAGGAACGTAATAAGTTTGACGTTTATAAGTCTGTCTATGACATAGTAATTCTTCATAATGGTGTCAAATTTCAGATTGAAGATGTTTTCGTACTGGAATTCGCATCACTGGTGCTATCAGAGCTGACGAGGGAGCCTCTGGGCTGCCAGCAGTTGGTGTCTGCCAACATTCTGAGCAGTCTCTTCTCGAGGATGAAGAATAGTCTGGATCCTGATGTACAGAAGAACTGCCTTCAGGTAGATCCTCATATTTCCTTTCTATAAAGTTTGTAGGGGTAGCTTAGGAGCAGTCTGCTGAACAAAGCATTCTTCAAACACTTCTTTTGCTCCCATTCGGTCAAGTATTTCTGTAGTTACTTCTGTTTTTACTAATAGGTTAAATTATCCCCAACATTAAACCACTCCCAACGTCCTTATTTTTGACGGAAAAATGCTATTACGCCTTCTATCGCACTGTTTGGACAGTGTAGGGTTATTTTGAGACTCTTCCTGGATGGAGAGAGAGAGAGAGAGAGAGAGAGAGAGGCATACTCACAAAAAAACGGGCGGTCATGGGTGCGAGGAGGGGGTGGTAAAGGAGGTGGGGTAAGTAAGGGGTGTGAATGGGACACTCCCAGGAGATGGGCTGGTAGGCCAGTAGGGACTCCTCAATCCTAAAACGGAGCCATCTTCTTTTCTTTTAAAGACCCTCAGCAACCTCCTGAATAATCCAGTTTGCGTATCTAAAGTGACAAAGAATGCCGCGCTGCGACGGTCACGGGTGCAATTACATGTCCCTACCGTGACTACCGCAGACTAGATCAAAGGAGAAGTGTAAGGCGGCTTGTCCACTGTAGCGGAGCGGTGAGCGAGATAAAAATCCACCTATAGAATTGCGTCCCACTGAAGAAGAGCGGAGATTTCATGCAATTGGTGGATTTTTATCTCGTTCACCATTCCGCTGCCTCGCTCCGCTCCAGTGGACAGGCAGCCAAAACGGGACACTTGGTGTCTCCCCCAGACGATGGGCTGGTTGGCCAGTAGGGCCTCCTCAATCCTAAAATGGAGCCATCTTCTTTTCTTTCAAAGACCCTCAGCAACCTCTTGGACGATCCAGTGTGCGCGTCTGAAGTGACAAAGAACCAGCAGTTCAGCTGGCCCTCGGTTCTAGCTCTGATGCAGAGCAAGTTTCTGGCCATTCAGCACGCGGCGTTGAGGACGGTAGACCAGCTCATTTGCCGATACAAGGATGAAGTCGTGCAGAAGACCTTCAGGGCGTCTACCGGAGTTTTGGACCTTTGTGACATTTTGGAGGTAAGGTTAAGTTCTTTGCGGTTTGTGCTGGCGTAGATTCTTTTAAGTATTTATCTAAGTGCATTATGCTCTATTTTCCTAAATGGAATAGGCAGAGCACATGAAATGTGAAATAGGTAAAATCATGACTATTTCACATTTCGCAAGCGGTTTTAGCAGAATCTTAGGTGTGTTTCATGTTTCAGTATTTGTGGTGATTTTTTTTTTTATTTCAATTGAAGGTGAAAATTTGATAGCGTCAGTAGACAGTCCTTGGCATCTAAAGTGACAATATTTTAAGCAGTAGGGTAAAGGTGAGTTCGAGCATCGCTTTTCAATAGAAAAATAATACGCGAACTTACATAAAATAAAATCTTGCCAAATTGGATTCCGAAAATTGTATGTCTGATCTCAATTTTTGTATCGTGTCTCCAGTCCTACAAATTCCGTGACGTCCACACCATGGTCCTGGGAGTTCTCCGCAACTATGTGGAGACGGAAGAGAACGCGTCTCACCTATACCAATCGGGCTGCATACTGCGTCTACTGGCGTATCTTGAGATGGCACTCCCTGCCATGAAGCCGCACAGATATATCCCTGACATTTCAAAATCTATCTCTCATCAGAGTCTCATCTCATCTCTTTCATCGTCTCCAGTCCCACGAATTCCGCGACGTCCACACCATGGTCCTGGGAGTTCTGCGCAACTACGTGGAGACGGAAGAGAACGCGTCTTACCTGTACCAATCAGGCTGCATACTGCGTCTGCTGGCGTATCTTGAGATGACACTGCCTGCCATGAAGCCGCACAGATATATCCCTGACATTTCAAAAATCTATCTCTCATCAGAGTCTCATCTCATCTCTTTCATCGTCTCTAGTCCTACGAATTCCGCGACGTCCACACCATGGTCCTAGGAGTTCTGCGCAACTACGTGGAGACGGAAGAGAACGCGTCTCACCTGTACCAATCGGGCTGCATACTGCGTCTACTGGCGTATCTTGAGATGGCACTGCCTGCCATGAAGCCGCACTGCCTCGCTGTCCTGACTAAGATGTCTTTCACGTCGAATGGGAGAGACGTGAGTGGGACCATTAGACATTTTAATTAAGCTAATCAGTGAAGGTTTTATTAAGGTGCATTGATACTGTGATCATCCTGCTAAGACTTAGAAGCGAACCAAGTTTTGAAGCCTTCTAACTGCGGTTTTTATCAAAGAGTAAGGTAGATACCCATACAAAAGAGTGGATGATCGACAAACACTTAAGAGCAAAACTGGTAGTAAGGTAGTAACATTGTAAGCTACTAGTAGTATCTAGAGGTCGTCGCCTAAAAGCTTCTTAATGTTATCATTGGGAAATTTACACCAAACACCTAGTCCCAGTTTTGGTGTTTTTAATGCCAGTATTATAGATACCAGACAACAGATAAATTTCCTTATGTAGAATAAACAATCATTCGTATTTATCAATTTCATAAGGAAAATCTAGACAAGTACTTCACAACGTCATGCCTCTTTCCCACAGGGGTAGGCAGAGACTACTTTGTTCGCCTTGCTAGCTTGCTACGATCCTGACATACCTGTTTCGCTTCGTCCACATTCATTAATCTCCTCCCTCATACTTACATATGCTCGTCGGTTTCGGGTACTCTTAAACTGAACTGTTTCTAAAACCATTAAAAGTCTAATGGTATCCTGAATAGACCATAGATATATCCTACTGGATATCACGAACCTTTCTCCTCTCCAGGCGCTGTTCGAGACAGGAACAGACCTGGTCTTCTGCCACCAACTCCTGAGTTCAAACGTGGAACTGCTAGCTGATGCCGCGATGGGCGTCGCCAACATGACCAAGCTGCTGCCGGCCGCTGTCCGCATGTCTGACACTAACATCATTGAAGCTCTTTGTGGTATGTGTGAAGTCGAACCAATTGATTCGTTGCTACGAGAAGTACAATTATTATTATTGCAATTGACTGATTTTACTGTTTGCCCGTGCTTAATGTATTATCGAACCGCGATTAGAAAGGGATTCGAGAGTACCGTTAGCACAATTGTACTTAATAAATTATTAAATAAAATCTTATACCAATCTTTGATATCTTCATAAGTGCAGAGACTTATAGATAATAGAATTAATAGCTGAAAATGATTTGCATATTTAAACTCTATTCTCGGTAAATACTGTGCCATTTGTTTAATAAAAAATTGTAATATCATATCTGACCAATCTGTCACTAATCACATTATTTCGCTTTATCAAATTGCCGTAGTTGTTCAAAAATCAATAAAAAAACGCTGTATAATTTGACATTTTTCCATGCTTTAAAACTTCATTGTACCAAAATAACAATTTAATTTATCTGCATACTCTACCACTGACAATGTCATATATCATGCATTAGTTCAAAAATGACATATGTGCTCAATCCCTTTCTAATCGCGGTTTGATAATTATAATAACCCCTTGCCAAACAGCTTAAGACGTAAATCTTATAGGAGTTCCTTTTTACTGAGTACGAAACCCTCAAAATGACGAAAATTTACAATTTCAAGGTTATCTAACCTAACCTAACCTAGCCTTACTTCTGGATCACTTTGCGCCTTGTAACATCCGTGAAGATCATGCTGTAACTAACGCGCCTGACTGGCAAAAAAAACTTATTTGTTTGTTTTTTTTTTTCACTCCACAGCCATTTTGAACGATGACGCAGCGATATGGTTCTACATCAGGATGAACTCGCTCCGAGCCCTGGCCGAACTTTGCCGAATCATTCCGAAGGCAGCTTTCAGCCTCGTCGAGCCCAAGACTTTCGCTGCTCTGAGGAATATAAATAAGAAGTGTTAGTTGAAAAAGTCAGTTCGAAAAGTCAGTGGCGCCCAACTTGGGGCTTATTTTTTTTTAAGTCATTGGACTATTTTAGTGAAGTTTAAGTGCAAAAGGCAAGAATGAGTGATACCTGAATTTTTTGCCTTTAGGTACGTCTTTTGAGATAAAATCTTTATTTACTTTGATATTTCTACTCAAAATCACAAGCTCTTTCTATTTGGATTAGTGACAAAAATTGTGCCAAAAGGTTTGACACGTATTATTACTCTTACTTCTTGCAGTACCTCATATAAAGGAGCACAAGAGGAACAAAAACATAATGACAACTAAATGTTCGTAACAGAATGGAATCATACTTATTCTGAGTACAAAATTGTATAACAGTTTGGAAACTAACAAAAATACTGAGGCAAAATTAAAAAAATGAAATTGCCATGAAACTTACTCATAGTGAACAAATAGGGAATACTAACGTCTTAAATTGAATTTATCTCGACATGATTCAAGCTTATCCGTAGATAGTAGCGAGGTAAACTGGATTTAAGATGTCCATTATCTGTATTTTTCATTATAAATGCTTATCTGTATAGTTAAAGACAACCCCATAGAAGCCCAGCGCCTCGCCGTGCAGTGCTACATCAACCTGCAGACCTACCACGTCAGCACTAAAGCCATGCTCAACGCAGACTTCATGCAAGAACTGCTCAACATAATGACTGTAATTCAATGTCTATACCTATTTATAGTCCTGTAAGAAGAATGTATGGAAAATGATTAACGTATTCACTGCCGCCTTTCAGAGTCGAATCTTGTTCAGAATCCAAGTGTCGTTCATTACGATCATAATACGAGTCACTTGACTCTCGTCTGCGTTAATACGCGTCAGTTTGTATGGGAACTGAGACAGCGCCTCCCAGCGGCACGTTTACACAACTGGCGTGATCGACAAGATAAGTAGTTACCAGTTTGTATGGGAACGCGTACTAACGCAGACGAGAGTGACTCGTGTTTTGATAGTATTGACGACACTTCGGGTATACCTAAGTGCTGCGAAGTTGCGGACATGCGAATGCAGGTGTGCTTTCAAACGCCTGCGAATCTTTGACAGCGGCTCTGGGCGAAAGTCACAGTGAACACGAACATAGTAGGAAAAATATCTTCGGGACACTTTTTTGTCCCGTCTGAAAACCGGGAAGTTCTATAGCCTGCGTGGCTGTTTTGCTTTGTATAAATTGTGTAGATTTTATCTTTCATGTTTGTGTTGTTAATTTATATGGAGAATGTTTTGGATACCTCGTGACTGAATAAAAATAACATGAAAGTAACAGAAATTGTCACACATTTTTGCGATGCTCATATCTTTGCTATTTCAGCGTATCGACATTAATCTGAAGATAATGACGTCGACAGTGCTGACTGGACTGATGACGGAGGATATAGCCAAGGACTTATTCACCTCACGCAAAGGCGAGGAGGTACTTATTTAGTACTTAGGCGTCTAAAAAGTTATAGACAGACCGCGTAACTGAGTCCTCGCCTGCGCGGTACAGCTGGGGCCTATTGCATAACAAAGTACAAGCTAATATTATTAGCAGTTTTGGTTGTAACTTGTACTTTTATGTTGCACTAGCTTTTGCCCGCGGCTTCGCTCGCATTAAATTCGGAATGACACAGAAGAGATCTCGGAATTATTTGAATACGCTGCTGTAG
>BHDV01047285.1:38507-78945 GCA_005406045.1 Adoxophyes honmai
AAGCCTGTACAGTTATTTATGAACTTTTATAGTGTACAGGTGTTTTGAAAATTTGGATGTGTTCAGCGACTTTCGTTGCTGACTGGACATAACACAGGAATCGGTACCAAAGTCAAGCAAAAACCCATTGACGTAAGCCGTAAGCGTAATACCATCACTCCGTGAAGATCTTTACCGTCCGGAGAATGAGGACCCTGACTCCATGATGACAATCAGGCAACGTAACTAGACGTAAGTTTAAAGTCAATTAAGTACTCTATAATTTTTATTTGCGACTTACATCTAATTTATCGGTTTCTACAGTAAAGAGTTTTTAGTCCACTGTACTAAATTACTAATAGTTAATAACTTGTGTGTGTTTGTATAATGAAAAGTTTTTACTTCGCTTTACTTCACTTAGCTAATAAGTTACTCTATATAAAATAGTAAATAACTTCTGTTTTTACAACAAACAGTTTTTTACTTCACTTTACTTCATTTTAATAAGTTACTCTATATAAAATAGTTAATAATTTCTGTGTGTTTGTACAATAAACAGTTCTTTACTTCACTTTACTTAATTTAAGAGGATAGGAGTCGCCCCGCTTCAAACCACCTTCTCCATACAAACGTAGTCCCCTGTTTTCTCCGTGAATAATGACATTAGAGCAAAAATTTTTTTTACGTTATATTTGTATCTGTTTTGGCTATGCTTTGCTTTTATCGATATTCTAAAAATTTAAAAAAAAAAATTAAAAAATCGATAAAAGCAAAACATAGGGGCATAGCCAAAACAGATACAAATATAACGTAAAAAAAATTTTTGCTCTAATGTCATTATTCACGGAGAAAACAGGGGACTACGTTTGTATTGAGAAGCGGTTTGAAGCGGGGCGACTCCTATCCTCTTAACTAAGCTACTCTGACTAAAATAGTTAATAACTTCTGTTTTTACAATAAACAGTACTTTACTTCATTTAACTGAGCTACTCTGACTAAAATAGTATCTGTATCTGGGCATCACCTGGTACGCATGGACGCCATAGGTCGAGGGGCGCGCGGCGCGCACGCGCGGGCGCGGCTGCGGCGCCGGCGCCACGCTCCGAGTCTCGAAGCAGCGGCGGCAACCACACCTTCGTTCATACTCATGAGTATCATGCTAACTAAGTCGGGCGAAGTTGAAGTAGCACGAGCTACTCAGAAGTTGGGCGAAGTTCGAAGTGAACGTTTCATCGAATGAAACATCTTTACGCATAAAATGTGAAATCCGAATGCAGTATAGGGTTTAGATTTTGGTTGTGTGAAGGTCGAATTTCTAACTTAATTTAAGTCACCTTTTTGGTAGCATTTCGGTTCTTTAAGAGTTGCAGTGCCAACTTCATGGCAAAATTATTCGCAATAGAGTTCTAATAAGACAATATTATGCTTTACTAATTTAACCAATTATAAAATAAATAAAAATATAATAAACTTTCGGACAATCGTTCGGATAGCTTTGCATTAAGCAAGAATAATACATACATACACGCCTGTATTCCCAAATGGGGTAGGCAGAGCAATATAAACGTTACAGGTCGCCTAAGTAGTGTAAGTGGCTCATAGTTACCTCATTGCCAAGAGCTACGACGAGGCTGGTCACCAGACATACTAGGACGACACAGGCCTCGTAGTAAGTGAGCATCGAAGATTCCGGAAGACTTCTTTGGATACAACATTAACCCTATCAGACTGCAGCCAGATTCTATATCAATGAGACATTTGACGGAGATACGGGCGTTACTAAATTCTTTTTTCAAAAGATCACACTGGCCACAAAAAAAGTAAGACGTTTGAAATTAGAAGAGTATTTGTTTTTTATTTTATTATTTAACTAATTAATTTAAAGTCTGGCTAGCTTTATCAATAGTTAAAAGTATTGTTCTGTTCTGTACACTTCACTTCACTGTAGATTTATTGTTAAGTAAACACTTCGGGACACTAAAAAGCTTCACTTCACTAACTTCTAAGTTTGTGTAAACGTCACTTCGTCTTCAAAAAGTTTTTTTTTGTTCCAAATGTAAAATTACAACTGAAAATGTATAAGTTCAAAGTTGAGGGTTTTCAAAAGTAAGTACGATTTCGTAAAGTTAAGGGTTTAGGTCCGTAAATACTCTTTCCCGAAATGTGCACTTTATGCAAAATGTACACTTTCCCATTTAATATTTAGACAAATTCTTCACACTCACATTTGCACGTAAATTAATATATTTTTTCCCTGTAGTTACAATTTTATTGCTAAAAGGGAAGCTTATAGTTTCGTTCTTTTTGTCCGCCCGTCAGTATGTCCGTCTGTCATCATTTGCACTGTTTAATAGAAATCCTTACTATAGACACCCTTACGCCAAAAGTCTATCCGGGAAAATATAACTTTTGTGAAAGTGCATTCTAGGTAAGTGCACCTTTTGACAAACTGTACATAATGTACAGTTTTTACAAAAAGTGCACATTTTGGGAAAGTGTTCTACAAGCCTAAACAAAGTTAACAACAAAGATTAGGTCTAAAAATGTACACGAACCTAACGTTGACACAATAGAGCGCTTAAACATAATTTTAGCACTTTCCATGTCAATATCTTTATTGTTGACTGTACTATAAAACCAATTGATTAACTGTTATTAGGAACAGTCGACAACAGATATATCGACATGGTTATAGTGCCAAAAATAAGTACACGACCTTTATGTTAATCAAATAGTAAATAAATATTTGCAGGGGGCTCCCAGTTTTTGGTACCGAACGCACTTGTCGTGTTAGTTTTTGATACGGGACACTTCAAACGCATATCCTACCCGCACTTAGCCTGTTTTCACTACGAGCGTCTATCACGATAATTTTATCCGTAAAGCATCAACTCAACACGTTTATTATATCAGTTTTGATTGGTTTTAAATCTTAGTATTCGCGCATGACACCGCGCAGCGGCGCGTACGCCGACCACTGGCGTAGGGCGCCAAAACTCATGCCAATTTTCGCAATACTTAACTGATTCAATCGACAGTTCAACTATGATTAGGTGGCCTTAACATTGGTGGAAAAGGGATAGCTTTTGACCCAAAGATGGTTATTGGTTGGGGTAAAAACGGGACCCTATGGGCGTTTGTGCACTACAATGAATTTTACGGTCCGGCAGTCCGGGGATTTACGGTCCGATATGGCATGAAAAAAACCGACTTCAAATTAGCAATATTTTGAAAGTATTCTGTTTACTGAATGTAGAATCTTGACTTCATCGACAAATTACCGAAAACGCTGTACATCTCCATATAAAATTTGAAGAGTTCCCTCGATTTCTCCAAGATTCCATCATCAGATCCTGGTTTCGTGACAATGGGACCAATTCCGAGTTATACCCTTTCGAATAAAAAAATATATTTGAAAATCGGTCCACGGGTATTCGAGATATCGAGTAACATACACACAAAAAAAAAAAAAAGTAGGTCGAATTGAGAACCTCCTCCGTTTTGAAGTCGGTTAAAAAGCGGATGATAAGCTTGTGCACTTGTCCGTCTTTTTACTGGCAAATGCGGCACAGTGGCATGAAAAAAAAAAAAACAGACGATAGGCTTGTGCACTTGTCACTCCGTTTACTAAAGGTAGCTTAGCTAGTGTAAACTATTTTTCGTACCCAAAGGGTAAAAACAGGACTCTATTACTGAGACATCGCTGTCCGTCCGTCACCAGGCTGTATCTCACGAACCGTGCTAGCTCGACTGTTGAAATTTACACAGATTGTGTATGTCTACTGCCGTTATGACAAAAAATACTAAAAATAAAATTATATAAATAATTAAGGGGGACTCTCATACAACACTCGTGATTTTTTTTTGGTGCTTTTGGACCGATATAAATAACAGTAACAGGTAGACACTTGAAATATAGACAGGATAGGCATTTAGTTGTGTATTTACTTTAAAAATATAATAAGTTTTTAAGAGCGGCTCCCATACAAAAAACTAGATTTTTTGCAGTTTTTGGTACGGAACATTTCGTGCGCGAGTCCAACTCGTACTTGACCGGTTTTTTCTCTAAGTATTCTTTGATCGAATAGAGAGTTTTATCTTTAAACCATTTGGATAGTTATTCTTTGTTGAACATAATGTAAGGCTATTGAAAAACAGTTACTGCTATAATATTTCTATATATTTTCGGGTAAATAGGTCAATATTTTCCAATCGACTTATGCGTTCAAGTAAAAAAAGACACTCACTCTACGAAATCTTCTCAGCCACTTCAAAAAAACTATATATAGCCGCATGGCTATTATATAATTCGATATAGTACTTCTATACACACTTTGCAAAGAATACTATCTAGTGGTAAGAAATATCTGACCGCAAAAAACTATCAAATCAGTATAGATAGAGCTACTGGCAATAACCATGGTTAAAATCTATATAACGCAGTTCAATTGGCATAAACATAAACACTAAGTACGCCTGTATTCCCAAATGAAGTAGGCAGAGCACACGAAACGTGACATAGACAAACCCATGATTATGTGATTATTTCACGGTTTGCAGCAACATCCTGGATAATTTTAGGTTTGAAAACAGATGGAAGAGGTAGTATAATAGTGACAGATTGCTAGCCCGACGCCTAAAGCATACCCAATCCTATTTCATTAGCAGGGGTCGGATTTGTCATCGCATAATCTGATGAAAGAAAACTATGGAGTCGATATTAAAATTAAATTGTTATGTAAACCATACTCATACTAGTTCGTTTCATTAAGAACGAAATTAAATTATAAATAAAATACATGATGTAAGTAAAAATAAATTATATTGTAAAATTAAAATAAATTAAAATAAAACATTACTTTTATAATGTGCATCTAGTTTCCAATATTCATATAACTTGTAAATACAGGAATGAGTGCCTCAAAATCTTGACAAGGTATGCATTGTGCATTGTCCAATTTGTCCATTTCAAAATTACAAATGTAAAACGAGTAAATAATGGCATATTTTTCCATATTTTAATTTTATTCAGTAATATTAATTTTCGATTAACATTTTTAATCTGTTAACCTGCACAAGGGGCAAAGTATTACGGGACTAAGAAAATTAGTGAGTATGAGTATGAATTAAAGTTTAGTTTTAATATCGACTCCATAGTTTTCTTTCATCGGATTATGCGATGACAAATCCGACCCCCGTTCATTAGTCGCCTCTTACGACATCCACGGACGGAGTATAGAAGTTATTCTATTCCAGCACCACACAGGAAACTTAAACAGGTTACTTATATGAAGGTATATTTTAACTGGGTTGGATAACGAATTTAAACGATATAATAAGCAGAAAGCAGACGTAGTACCAGCTAGAAATAACTAAACCTATAATTTTAATTTACTAAGTAACAACTTTGTACAGAAACTTGAAAACAAAGTTGTAAATCTCACAAAGTAGAATATTTAAAATGTAAATAGGTATAAAAGCGAAGTAGTAAATTGAAGTAAATTTTCCCGTGAAAAGTTGCTTAAAATGTGAAGTAAAGACTTTAAAAGTAACTGAGTGCAATAACAATAACAGAAATTAGGAACAGACCAAAATATTCTCACAAAATAACGTCTAAAATCCAAATGCTGTTCACTCGCACATTTTTCTAAACATCATAATAAAATCACAACAAACATTTTTATACGAAACTGGGAATACATTCAAAATCTTAGTGTCAGAATACACTGACAATCCATTGACGTTATGTCAAGACTATATTTTTAAGCCCTATATGGCCAGTAGTTATAGGCATAGATAAACTATGGAGTTTCTTGGCCAAAGTCTTGGCAATGATGGTCTTTCCGAAGCGCTGGTAGACTCGAAAATGACGCGTAAAGTGCTCTTTTGGAAAAAGTGGGGTGACAAACGGACGGACAGACAAACGCATGAGGTGTTTAAGGTTTAAAGTTTGTTTGTAGAAATAGTCTGTATTACGATTTTTATAATTTCGCGCCATTTTGCATTCTCATTGTTCATTTGACAGACTTCAAAGCAGTAATAGCTTCTTCAAACGTCAAAATTTGCCGCGTTTTTACTTTTTACGTGTCCACGGCATTGCACATTCAGCCACTCATTGACATTGAATAAAAGTAGGCCAGCTCTTTTTAGAAGAACATTAGGATTATAAATTACATATTGTCCTTGGCTTGCTGGAAATTATAGTTATAAATGTATAAAAAGTAATAAAAAGAAGCATAACTGCCCGCAATATCGTCCCACACTGTCTAGAATAAATTGGACGCTAGTCTGTGGAACACAACCGTAAACGTCAAACTTCCCGCGCTTCTCCACGAACAACAACTTTTCTAAAACACCGTCCGAGCAACTTTTATAAACTCACATTGCACACACTGATTCTTCTTGTTTAATTTTTAACAGATATCAAGTTTAGTTTAATATTTACTTAATTGCCGTAATTTATTTAACGTCTGATTACTTGGGGAATTGTTACACTTTTTTTTAATTCGTTAAATGTCACGCCAGACAAGATGGCGGTCGAACTTTTTTAAATCACCACGTGGCGACGGCAGCGTGGTTTCGGCCGGTGCTTTAATTTTATATCTAGTCGTCATTTCGCACTGAGATATTTTTAGCGGCGGTTTTCGAGACGCGACGCGACGTGGCTTATTGTTCTAGGAATGTTGCTTAAAAAAAAGGAAAGTACTTTTTAATCGTAGCTAGAAGACGGAACTTAAAGATCTCAACTTGTTTCTTGCGTCGCCTAATTTTACGACAAAGAGTCGTTATTTTGTCTCTTTCAGATAAATCTAATCGGCGTTAACCAGAAAATAGAAATAAACTAAGTATGTTTCATAGCAAATATCAAGTCATAATTAAGGCAGCAGCCGCTGTGGCACCTAGATGAAGAGCTACGAAATAGCTCGAATATGGCAACCCGATTTAAGATAAAAGTCAATCCACTTTCTCTAACTCGGTTCCCGCTGTCTGTCCTTAAGTAATAAATAAGTACGCATACAGCTTAGATCTTTACAACTACCTACGCAACGGATTTTGATGCGCTTTTTTATTTAAGAGGATGGTTCATATGTGTAATATAGTGGAGTCAATGATAATTCAAGAGCAACAATAACATCATAATCATTGGACAATTTATACCAATCGCTTAGTCCCAAATTAGGCAATTATTGCAAAACCTTAGTACAAATTAAATATTGCAAACGTCACATACAAAACCGAGAATTGTAAATAGACTGAAGACCTTAAAATCTACTTCGAACGCCCACAAAGCGGTTTAAAAAAAGATGCGGGTTCGATGCCATTTCGTTATTCGGGTCATGTATTTGTGTGCGTGCGCATACCTACGCACACTTGTAAATATTCGTGCTTATTGCTGATAGGAAGAGCAAATTAAACGATACACAGACATAACTATGACAGTTCCTTGACATTTCTAGCCAAATTTTAGATTTTAACATAGATGAAAGAGGTAGGTATAATAGGCACAGGTGGCTAGTCTGTCGCCTAAAGTGCAACGCAGAGGGCAGACTTTTTGTGCGATCGAGTCTGCGGCGGGGAAAAAGTCTGCGTGGGTTGTATGTTGTATGCACCGTGCGCCGGACTTTAGCGCGTCGTGTGCGTTACTGCATAATATACAGGGCAGGTCGCGGATAGTCTGTCGTCTGCGCAGGGCCCAAAGGATATATGAGAAAGACTCTAATAGAGAGATCTCTCTCTTCAGGCAGATGTAATGCCTGGGGACCGAAGTTCACTGAGAGAAAGTTGGAAGTTGTATTTATGCAACCGATCATCGAAACTTCGTTAGCACGATGTAGGATCGTTTAGTTCGGCTATTCGATGAATGAGGCGCTGGGGATTGCAGATACCTTAACCTTAACCTATTTCCTTAGTTACTTACGACATTCACGGAGGAACAGAGAGGTGTCACTTTTAACCAGACATACACGGTAAATCACAACAATTGCATGTGAAATAACATCCTGTCATTTATACGCAATGGGTTTTTGCTTGCTCCTATTATTAACTAAAATATCGTAGAATCCCAGATCCTGTAAAGGAGCGAATTCGTCGTGTAGAGACCCTTCTAAACGGGCAACATTTTTTGCAATTTGTGGCCAGCAACTATAGCTACCTTGCTCTTACTTCGTACACCAAAGCAAGATGCACATAGTTGTCTGGCCACAAATTGAAGTGTAATTGGGCGTGTAGAAGGGCCTTAACGTGTCCCGCAAGTCAGTACGTCTTGTGTTTAAAACGATCATGAAGTCGATAACGATTTCGTTTGCGAGTTATCGCGGAATTGTATGGAGACGTGTCGACCGCGGCAGTTGCGCAAACGTTCCGCTGGCGGCGCTGTCACAGTTTCCATATAATTTTGCGATAACTAACAAAATCGTTATCGATTTCACGATCATTTTGAACACACTAGACGTACAGATACTAGGCACTTATATGGCGTCTACAAACGCTATTGACGCGCGAATTCGCGACAAATTCGCTAGACAAGGTCTACACCTGAAATCTGAAATGGACCTAAAAATCAAGCACACACCGAAAGCAAACTGTTAACTAGAAAACTGGTGCATAAACTACAGCTAAATAAATAAGCATTGCCTGGTTCTTTAGGGATAGTCGGAGAAATCGGGAGGTTTTTGCCAATATAAGAGCTTACACAGATCGAATCAGATAAAGATATTGTGTCGATGTTTGAAATAACTTCTGGTAACTTTATACGTATTTCAAACAAACCAGCAGGGCTATCTATTGTCTAACGCTCTAAAAATGTACATCAGTTTCAATTTGTCAGTTGAAACCAAACCTGTTTTGTAATTGAAACATTTGGCATCACGTAACATCGTCGCAACCAAAGCCCATACCCATAATTTTGACATTTAAACCAAATCGAACGAATGATTTACTAAAAATTTCAAGAGATTGTGATTAGCGCGTTAGAAAATAGCACTGTGTGGATACTTGTAAAATAAATCGACATGATCGATGCGAAAGAAGTAGTTGAAAAAGAATTGGCAATTTTTGACAGGTTTAGTATATTGACATCTGGATTATTTTCCGATGTTGCGAAGCATATTTCCTACATCGACTATCGATTTTATCAATATCTCCCCTGACTCTTTACGAATCCAAAACGCAACTAGATTTTAAACTCCCGATATTCTCAAACCTTGAAAGCAAGACTTACCGCTTTGATATCTTCAATATCTTTGTCATCTAAAATTTTCCGTCTGGCCGACGGGGTATCAGGACTGGAATCTTCAGTTGGCTCACTCACAGTGCTCTCTGTACTAGTCTCCATACTTTTAACACCATCTTCGATTTCACTTTCCAAATTCTCGCTTCGCTTCTTCAAAAAATTCTCATGTTCAAAGGTTTTATTCTCAAAACCGGTGCCGCTCGGAGATTCTATATCATTATCCAGTACAAGTCTATCATCTTCAGAGTCTATGTACTTAAGATTGACTTTTTTACGTTCGTCTTCTTCTTTTGGAGTGGATCCGGACGCAATGGGCTGCGAAATCTGAATATACGACGCAAAATTAGACGTATGCTTCGGCGCTTTCACTTGTTTCTCTATATCATTCTTTATCTCTTTCAATTTAGTCACTTCTGGGCTCCTTTTACGATCGTAGTCCCCATTCTCTACTTGGATGACTGTGGATTTCTCTAAGATCTTCCCTATCGGATTGTTAGGATCTAGTTGACTCTTGATGCTAGCTAGCCGGTCAGTCGGTAGCTTGGTTGTTAATGATGTCGACATGCCATTCTTTTCAATGACAGGTTTAGCTAGTGACGTGGGTTCGGATATGGTCTTTGAGAGTGAGAGGTCTGAGTTGGAATTTGAGCGAGAGCTTGAGCTCTCCCATCGGCTGTAACCATTCTTTTCAGCGTAAGGCAAATGTACTGGCACTGGCTTTTCGTCTTTAGCTGTTACTTTGCCGTACCCATTTTCAACATCCTTTAACTGATTGTAATAATGATCAGCGGCTTTAGTGTACCTAGTGTCGTTAGTTGGTAGCTTAGTGACAGTCATTTTCGGATCGAATCGTTTCCGTATCTCAGATACGGATGGTACTTCGTTGCCATTGCTATCTTTTGTGCCATTCGTCATGGAGTTTCTTTTGTAGCTGGTCGGCGAGGTTTCTTTATACGACCTTCTGCCTTCTGGTCTCTGGGTTAGAAAACATCCCGCTTAGGTTTCTGCCTTCTTTGTTTGCGTGTCTGTGTGTGTTAGCTCAGGGTCTGATGACGTCATGGAGTGCGTCAAGCAGTTAAGTGACAACTATTGAAGCTTAGCTCTCTTAGTGCGAGGTTAATGAACGTACACACACACACACGCGCACACTTGTGTGTGAGTCTGCGAAGGTGGTGGAATGGAGTTGATAGTTCTGTCAATACTTCTTTTTGGGTTTGAATGTAAATAATGTAAATTAGATTAGATAGGGCTGATTGTACATACATACATTTACGAGACTGAAGGAAAATATTTTAAAAGCGGGTATAAAGAAGAAAATTGTATACTTTTCCATAAACAAAGTAGCCCAGTTAGGAAAGCTGGAAGGAAACCTTATTGTATTGGAAGAATAATTATAATAACAGAGCTGAAATGAAGAAGATTCTATCAATATATCTAAGTAAAACTTCGCAGACACACACACTGATATACCTACAACGATGAATTAGACTATAATGACACTACAGAAATATCTCAAGAAATATTAAGAATGATATATCCAGAAATCGCAGACGAAGCCAAAATGTCATCAATATTGTATCGTTAAATATATCTTCACATTAAAGTCAAGATAGTAAATGTATGAAGAGCTGTGGCTGTCAAATAGCTTACTATATCAGAAGTGAACAAAAAAATTGCGTAATGTCTTCCACACTACATATTTTTTATAGGAGCTACTAAATCATCACTAAAATCTAAACTAACATAGCTATCTTAAACAAACTGTAATTTTAATCACTGTATCATTAAATTGATATGACTGTCAGCAGAAGACTTCAAACACCACAAATATAGCTAGCTACCCTCAGTGGCAGTTATTTGTTTGATGCGTTTGGAGTCGAAACGCTGGGGCCTTGAGGGCCTATTTGTTTTTTTTAGCTTCTAGTGTCCCACTGCTAGGCAAAAGCCTCCCCTTTTTTCCTTCCACTCGTCTCTGTTTTCAATAGTGTTGGGGGTCTGATGCACGCCGCAAAAGAACATTCATAGAGGATTCCAGTGATCGGGCTGGCCATTATTTCGCCAAGCGATGCATTATTATACAACGGGGCAATGCTGCCAGCCTTCTGGGCACCCTATTGGCAGCGATTTCGGAGTTTTTAATCTTTGATTTTACTTTAAGTTTATTTTAGACTTATTTTTATTTCGACGCAATGTGGCTTCGTCTGCGATTTCACTTAGTTCACATAAAACCAACCGAGAACAAAAAGTCCCAGAATAAGTCACTTTACTCGCGAGTATTTTTTCACATGTGAAAATTTACCCGCGAGCAAAAATTTTTCTCACGTGAAAAAAAGCTACAGACTTATTCCATGACCATTCTAGCTTGGTTGAACCTAGTAGTAGCTTACCTCAATAATAGTAGCAGCAGAATTCCTCGGCTTCCTCAATCGACTGCCATCGGCTGCCGGCGGTCTTCCAATATCACTCGAAATCGACTTCGATCTTGCTATCTCACTCTGCTGTTGCTGCACTCTTTGTGTATACGGGACATAATTCGACGGCGAATATTTGTTGTATAGCTCCGCCGTCGACATAGCCAAGGCAGCCGAACTAGGGACGCGCTTCGGCCGTTCCTTGCTACTCTCACTCCTAGTAGTCGAGACATCTCTCCCTCTAGAATCACTTCTCTCCGTCCGATACCTACTGATCCCACTCTCAGAATCAGTGACACTAGGAGCCCTAGACGTTCGACTATATTCGACTAGGGATGATTTGCGTTCGCGCTTTCCGTCTACATCGGAGAAGCGGCTAGTGTATTCTGAGGTGCGGTTCCCGTAGGAGTTTCTGAGGGTCGAAGATACGTAAGTCCCACTGCTGCTGCTACGGAAGTATGGTTTGTCGAGGCTCGAGGATGATGTCAGGGTCGATCGGTACGACCCTGAGAGGGTGGAACTGCTGTTTATGTAGGGTGAAACGACCGGCATCTTGAAGTATTTACATTCTATGTAATCTTCGATGTCCTTGCATGGCTTGGGGTTGGGGCGGTGTCTGAAACAAAAGATGATTTGTTAGATACATACATACATACATACATACATACATACATACATACATACATATTCTCACGCCTGTATTTCCAAGAGGGGTAGGCAGAGCACATGAATCCGAAAATCCAGTGCCACGTTTAGCAATTTCAGGGTTACCAGATGGTTCAACGTGATATTGCAGTGACAGGTTGCTAGCCCATCGCCCACAATACACTAACTCTTTCCCAGAGTCGACTCTTACGACACCCACGGGAAGAAAGGGGGAGGTGCTATTCTAACCCGGCACCACACGGGGCCGTACATACATACATACATTCACGTCTATTTTACCAAATGGGAAGCAGAGCACACTAAATTTAAGGGGTAGCGCAGGCGACAGACTTTTTGTGCGATCGAGTCTGCGGCGCGCAAGAAGTCAGCACGTCGTGTGCGTTACTGCATTTAATTCCATAGGTTCTATTTTCACATACTAAAAAATCCGTCGCGGATAGTCTGTCGTCTGCGCAGGGCGTAAGACAAAACCATGATTAAGTATTTAACGCTTCTAAACTTCGTTAGCGCGATGTAGAACAGTTTGACAGTTATATTTATTATGTATGCGGGACTTTATCAAAGAATTAAATTACCTTACATTTCGGCCGGATTTATTAAAACAAAAAAAGTCTAGTAGTAACCACGGTCGCTGTAACGCGGCCGAAATGTCGAGACGTTATTCAAATCAAACGTGATATAGTCCCGCGTGCATACAAATATGAGTGAGAATCAAGCTAAGGACACACTAGGGGACAAATGTCCCGCAACACGTGTCCCCAGCAACATCGAGCGAAGTAGCGCGACGTTGCCGGACTTTGCTCGACATGTCGCGCGACTCGTGTACCTATATACGCGGACATAAGTCGCGTGATGTCGCTAGATATGTCAGGCGAAATCGGCCGACTTCGCTTGACATGTCGCCGACACAATGCCGTGGGACGTTTGCCCCCTAGTGTATCCTCATTGATGTAAGAAGGTCCTATCGGCCCTTAACATGATTGCGCACTTGGGAAATACTACATAGAGGCAAGTTGAGGACAGGTGAGCCAGCAAGAAGGGAGCAGTTTGTCTCGCTCACTCCTCATGCCAATCTTGCCAGCCTAAAAAAATCTTTACGTCAAAAAAAAATATCACTCAAGAAACTTACCTGGAAAATTCATAAAATAATTTTATTTTAACGGTTTTGTGTCAAAGAATTAGAATCGCATTAATTTATTTGATTTTAATATACACTTAATTTAATAGACAACATATTCACTATCAAGTCTACTTTTTTTGTAATGGTAACCCCTTAAGTCGCTATAATCCTTACATTGACCATGATTTTTTGCATTGTGGGACAGTATTAGGCGTAATCAATTACTATTGGAATTAATTACACGGTTACATTCAAGTAATTGTGATTCTTCAGTAATTCATTACCTAGGTCATCAAAATTACTGTACTAGTCTCCTGTGATTACATTTGTAATTCATTTCTTTGGAATCGGCATTATAAACCGCTGCTGTAATCTTAAATCTTGGGTAATCAAATACTTAAGTAAAATTACTACAGACTAGACTACTTCAATTAAATGCCAAACCTTTTTAATGTGTCAATTTCGTTAACGTCACTGAAATAAAATTGTTTTTTTTTTATGTAAAATACTTTAAACGGTATAAATTGCGTATATTGAAAAACGGTTTTCTGTTTTCATAAAAATCTGGTCATCAATTCCAGTAATTTGGAATTGACAATGATTCCTAATTACTAGTAATTGTAATATTTGTATAGATTACGAAATGCCTAACTCTGTTGCGAGAACATCATTATTTACTATTATTACAGTTATTGAAAAAAATAAGAATATTTAAAATAAAATAAAAAATTCTGTGGCCAGAATATTTGCCCATACCTCTTTACAAAATTATTTATATTTCATATCCCGTGGTCCCGTGTGGTATCGGGTTTAGAATAGCACTAAGCCACTAAGGACATGGGTTTAGGTATTCTTTAGGCGACAGGCTAACAAACCTGTCACTATTATGCTACCTCTTCCATCTGTTTTTAACCTTAAAAAAAAATGGTTGCCTGTAAAGTCGGTTTTACGGGCGAAGATTTTACGTGACAACGTCTTTTTCTCGGTAGAATATTTATTGATTTAAGACGTTGTCACGTCAACTCCCAATCGTGACAGCTGTCCATGTCTGCGTTTGACGTCTCACATGATACCATAGAGGCTTCGCACTATCGAAGCGCCACCTCCTTAACACTGCGGGCCTCTCTCTCGTTCGGTGACGTCATCGTAACGTTACCGAGCGTTACACTTTTTCATAAGTGACTCCCAGCCGCAACCTAGTTTAAGACGTTGTCACGTCAATAATTCTAGAAGTGGCTGTAAAGCGTGAAATAGTCACACTCATCGTTATGTCTATTTCACGTTTCGTGTTCTATGCCCATTTGGGAAAATAGGCCCGATTATATGATTCAATTATATTTCATATAGTTTGTGATAGCCACGTTATTTGCCTACAATATTAACAGGTAAGCCAACTACTTAAGATAATGAAACTAAATTATGCTAAAAAAAGGCAAGAAATTGTGAAATTGGTCACGGTTTATACCCCCATGTATATGTATGTGTGTGTGTATGTGTATGTACCCCCATATAACAGAAGTTGACAATCGAATTAACAGAGAAATGGACGTTATGCATTAAACTACCGTGAGACTCACTCATGTTTAAAATTATCGGACGGACGTTAAATAAATCGAGTTTAGCTCCTAGATGAAGGGCTACGAATTAGTCCGAAACATGTCGAGCTAAACTCGTTTTATTTAACATAAGTTATCCGATAATTTTCAACAAGAGAAATGGACGACTAATTTTTAATAATTGTAAAGCGCTTTGAATTTACTGATTGAAGTAAATAAGATTTATACGTTTGTAGATGATCAAATTTAACTTTTAAATGTGCATAAAAATACTCTAACCAACCCATCTGGGAATTTAAGCGTGATGTATGTAAGATTACGACATTGAATGTCCCATATTGCAAAAATCTCATTGTCACCCAATTAGAAAGGGACTTTTACATCTCTGGTTGATCTTTCGGTCTTGGCTTCAGCTTTAGTGACAAGTAATCAGTCCTTATTTACTTGGTCCAAGTGTATCCTTGACTTCACGAAAGTTTAAAGTAGTACTTTGACAGTTGAAGACGTTTATGAAAGAAGTCTTACTACTGGTCGATCGATGGCGTTAGGTTCGCTACAACATTAATTAATAGTCCTACAAAGACTGACTTTAAAGGTGGAAAAATCGCGAATTTGCGCATCGACGTTACAGGTTTGCACAGTCAACCGCGCGAACCGTGTGTTCCAAATTTGAAAAAAAATCTTCTTTCATCTGCATTTGTTTTTAAGATGTTCGAAATTTGAACATAATCGTGTCGACATCGGATTTATAATGTAAATACTATGATTTAGATTTCGTAAAGTTGGCGATTTGCTTTATGCTTCTTAAGATATTGCAGATATGGAGTGTAGATAAAATAAAAGTATCGATATATTCGACATGCAATACAAGTTAGTCGCTTAGCAACCAATAACAAATAAAAACCTTTACTTTATGACTATTGCAATATACCTAGTATTTGAAGATATAATAGCAATTGGCAATCCTGTAAACAGAGAAATGATTGTAATAGGGGCAGCGCAGACGACAGACTTTTGTGCGATCGAGTCTGTGGCGCAATAAAAACTCTGAATGGCGCGCAGACAGTTTCCATTCAGAGTTTTTATTGCGCCGCAGACTCGATCGCACAAAAGTCTGTCGCCTGCGCTGCCCCATAATTTGAACACTAAATAATACATACATACATACATCACTCCTGTGTATCCAAATAGTGCTCACCAAACGCTACAAAGATAAAAACCGGTCAAGTGCGAGTCGGACTCGTGCTCTAAGGGTTCCATACAAAAAAAAAACATGTTTCTTGCATGAGAGCCCGCCTTAAATACTTTTTTTTTAAATTTAATTATTTACTTTTAAAGTAGAAATATAACTGAATATTCTGTCAATATTTAAGTGTCTACCTGTCACTATTCATACAAAAAAAAAATAAAGCAGAATAAAGGTCGCCAAGCCAAAGCTAGCAAGCGTAAAATTAGACATAAATAATAATTACACACATCACAGATTCTCCCAGATAGTATCCTGACATATAACATGTATTAAAACTGTCAAATAATATCAGTTTATCATCGACACTGTAATGTAGCACCTGCTTTTTGTATTAACTTTACTTGCTCTAATATTTATTTGTTAATGACTTGTTGGGTTTCGAATAACACTTCCCCGTTTTCTCTGTGGAAGTTGTTTCATGTGCTCTGCCTACCCCATTTGATGTATGTTTAAAAAATAGTCTTCATTTAACCACTATACCTTATTTGTTTAGGCAGTTAAAACAATGTAAACAATCTTGATGTGTCTTTTTATTTAAACATACACTTTATAAATCGAAATCTGTACATTTTACAATATAAGTATGAGAAAATCATTTACTTTCATAATTGACTTGTTTATGTAACGATTTTCATTTTTATACTGTGTATTTCAACAAGAAGACATGTCAAGATTGTTTACATTGTTTTAACTACCTAAAATGTTAAGGTATAAATAAAACTCAGCCTTTTAAATTTATCTGTCTCCTTATTGGCATAAATGAATCATTCAAGAACTAAATTACAGGAACAAATTAATTTCAGTGGGTATTAATATTTTTGAAAATTGCAACACCAAGTTTTGCCATACTTCTGTTTTTTTTTTAATTACAGTAAGGGACACTTAAAAAGGAAGAAATGATGTTATTATTTCTAAAATGAATAAACACACATACTGATTTGATATTTTTAATATCAATGCTGAGTTTAGTTGTGTGACTAATTAGATACAGTTGAAAGTTTGCTTTATAGGTTGCACATTCTTTTACAAAATGGATTGTTTTTACTTAAAGAAAAGCAGTAAAAAAGGAGTTGGTGTTACAAGATAAATAAAATAAATAAAGATGTCAAGGTGAGATGCCAAATTTATTGTAACTTCAATTTTTTCCTTGGACAAAATAGAGTAAGAATTTGATTTACATACATACCCTCTTTCCCACAAAGGTAGGCAGAGACTACTTTGTTCAACTTGCTACGTTCCTGACATACACCTATTGCTTCATCCACATTCATTAATCTTTTTAGACATCCTCGTTGGTTTCGGGTACACTTGGCTTTGGGTACTTGAATTTGATTTGCAATTAATAAATGTCTTGGTTGTCATTAAATATCTAAATATTGCTTGGATCTCAGTTTTAAAAAAATACTGAGAAGAAAGGCTCTCTATATATATTGGCATAGCTGATAGTAAATATCAAATTGCTAAAGGATTTTTGATTCCCATGCATGAAATAGAAAAAAAAACTTTAATTAAACACTTAACAAATTCCAGAGCTACTTATACCTCTGTGTAAGACCATCAGTGCCTTTACCATATTGGAAAGAATTTTTAAAAAAAGGCACATTCTGTAGACTAGCTTATGGTAAAAAAGAGTTAAAAGATTTTTCAGTAAGTATTACACAATACACTCTTTATTCAATATTAGAAAACAATGCAATTCAATCTGGCATTTCATTTATTACTAGTTAAAATTGATCATTGTTATCCTAAATAATAAGTTCAAACTGTATAATACTGGTGAGTTAAAACCTCTTACATACAAACTCATATTATATTTTTCTGTTTACAGCCAGTCTTATGAATACAATAAGTATAAAATAAACAGGAAAAAAACAAAACTTAAATGCTTCTAAATCATGAAATTAGTTCTTTATTTAATTCCGACACTATTTATGCTCTTTCTGATAAAACTTTCAGTCATAGAGATAATTTTATAAAGTTTAATTGCTATTAAAACAAATTGACAACTGAGGTTAACCTCCAAATTTGTTTACATTTTTATCAACTAGAGAAAAAAATATTAAAATACTTCAACCAAGTCTAAAGTTTATTTATAAAACGGTTTTTGTACACAAATAACTCTTATTTAGGTCAGTTTGAACATTCCAAAACATAAGAAGTATGTGAGAATTTTTATATTAGGACTTGTGGTGCTATAATGCGAATTCATAACATGATATCACCATATTAAGCATTTTCCTTGCTGGAATGTAGGTCTGTTACGTCAGAAAGGCAATAAATAATTTCGTGGTTCCATATTCAAGGTCACAATCAACCAAATGAAAAGAAAAGCGAAAAAAATTGTCGAATGCGAACAAGATCGAATTTGACAGGATGACAGGAATTTTGGCGGCTCGCGATTATTTTTTTCATTGTTTTTTTTTATAACGTAACATGATACCATGGAAAGCCGTATTGTGCCTCAAGGCCAAGTGTCATTCTCGCTTTTAAAGCGCGCATATTGATAAAAATCACTTTCACACGACTCACCCGGCCTCGCGCGTTCAAATTCGCCAAATATACATCTTAAAATACTCACTAGGTTTTATTTTTAGGACTACAAGCAAAGGCATGACACACGAATTTGACAAGCACTGGTGTTATAAACACTAATTTAATAATTGCTCACGTGAGATGCGTCGCACGTTACAGTAATCGATCAAATTAACTGCATTAACGTTAAAATTACGAGTAATACTCACATAAATATAAATTTTTGTATCCAAAGCAACCAAAATGAACAACTGTTTTCGCGTAAACTATTGAACCGTGTATTGGGTTCTTTTTACTTCACTCGCGCCGTGCACTGCGGTAAACACTTTGAAAAATTATTTCTCGCCGAATTGCAGCTCGGACGGCGTGAAAACTGTTTTTTTGATCTCATGTAATTTTAGAAGACTACCAAGTCCTGTGACGTCACTGAATTTAGTTGGCAATCCTATTTTTATGCCACTTCCGTCTTGGACGATAAATGTCTTATTAGCAAGAGAAAAATTGACCGATTATAATCTTTATGCTGTTCGAATAAGGACAAAAGTAAGAACCATGATTGATAATAATTAAATTCAACTTTTTCAGACAGTATTGCCAGCGCAAAATAAAACAGCTGTCTAAAATGTCTGCCTTCCAGTGGAATCTACCAAGCTAAAATGACGTAAATAGCACTACAGTAAATATTTGCACAATAAAGCAAAATAGGCTTTATGTAGAGCCAGTAAAGCTTAGATTTTAATATTAGAGTGTGACGAATTTCAATATCAACAGAGAAACTTGTCTTGCAATTTTTTTTAATCATCAAAGATGACTCATCGTCTGTCAGCTGTTTATAATTACCTTAATCAATGAAATTATTTGACGTAATTGTCAATGTTTGATTAGAACAAATACCAACGTTAACTAAATACGTTTGTTTTTACGCAAACTTCAGTTTTGCCTCGCAACGAAATGCCACCATGACTACCATGAGCCAACTAGCGTGCGCTAAAGTATTGCTATTCAACAATAGGTGGCGTTGTACTGCGTTTGTTTTTGTTTTGCTACTTGTCAATAGATGTCGTACAAAGACAATAAAAGTTATTTTGTCAAGGTAATCTAAATTAAATGATAACATTTCAAATTAAAAATTAAACACCAATTTTCTATTATTCATGCATGAAAGATAGTTGATTTAAAAGGAACCAAATGAAATAATATGGAATACAGTTTTGTAGGTGCAAATTGAAGACTTTTTGAGAGAAGAAACCAACTTATTTTGTTAATTGTTCGTTGTTTTTCGTGTTTATTTTTCCAGCAATAGAAACTTATTGGTTCTTTTTTTTTCAGCAATTTCATTCTGCCAATAATTTACTCATACTCGTAATAATTAACTTTTTCTCGTTTCGAATTATTAAAAACAATATTGTTATTCCTTGTGGTGTCGGATTTAGAATAACTCTCTATTTCTTCCGTGGATGTCAAAAAAGACGACTAAGCATATTAGTTGAGGTGTATTTTAGGCGACAGGCTAACAACCTGTCACTATTGTTCCTGCCAACTCAAAACCGAAAACAATTTACTAGAAGTGGTCACGAAACTTGAAATAGTCATGGTTTTGTCTACGTAGAGTTTCGTGTGCTCTGCCTACCCCATTTGGGAATACCAAGTGGATTACTTTGTGGCAAGGGATCACCATTATCCATAAACAAAACCTAAAAGTAAGTTATAAGTAGGCTTAGGACTTTTGGATGCTCGCCGTGGTTCTAGAATCCATGGAGTTGCCATTTATATTAAAATTCTAATAAGATTTTTTTCTAAGTCTAAAACATAGTGTAGTAAAATAAGTATTAGCCTAAACATAATAATTTACTTTAATTACTCAATTAAAACTAAAATATCTTGTCGCAGGTAATAGGTATGTTTTATTCGGCATTATTGAAACTCCTATGAGGTACTGTCACTTGTTACATACATACATACATAACCGTCACGCCTTATTCCCTGCGGGGTAGGCAAAGGCAACAGAGCGCCATTCGCTTCTATTTTGACATACTTCTTTCGCTTCACTAACATTCATCACTCTCGTCATACACGCTCGACGGTTTCAGTTACTCTTAATTTGGCCTCTCTTTAGCACATCGCCGATCTGGTCGATAAACGTTCTTCGAGCCCTCGACCGACTTGCCCCAACACACTTCCCTTGTAAATTTGCTTACAATTAATAATAAAATTAATTAGTAACTGATATATCATGACACTTATTTTTACACTTAGATTTGACGTTGTCAAAAATATATTTAAGATAATGGCGACTCCATGGATTCTAGAACCACGGCGAGCATACAAAAGTCCTAAGCCTAGTTATAAGCATAGAGATGAGAGATGACATAGCTACCCAATAGAGAAACAATGTTGGCCACCCAGGCCCGCAAAAATTTAGTGTTTTGGCTCTTATCAACTGTCACAGAATAATTTTAAACAAAAAAAAAACGACTTCAAATTTGCAATATTTTAAAAGTATTCTGTTTACTGAATGTAAAATCTTGACTTCATCAACAAATTACCGAAAACGCCGTACATCTCCATATAAAATTTGAAGAGTTCCCTCGATTTCTCCAAGATTCCATCATCAGATCCTGGTTTCGTGCCAATGGGACCAATTTCGAGTTATACCCTTTCGATTAAAAAAAAAATTTTGAAAATCGGTCCACGGGTTTTCGAGATATCGAGTAGCATACACAAAAAAAAAAAAAAAATAAAAAAATAAATAAAAAAATTTAGGTCGAATTGAAAACCTCCTCCTTTTTGAAGTCGGTTAAAAAGTAAGAAACACATATTTCCATTCACGACTTAGTTCTGTAGTTTCCACTTCTTCCGTGGACGTTTTAAGTGACAGCTAAAGAAGACAGATTAAGTTTTTTTTTGGGTACGGGCTAGCAACCTGTCACTATTACACCTAGTTTATCCAACTAGGAACCTAGGGTTAGTGTATTGTGGGCGATGGGCTAGCAACCTGTCACTACAATATCACGTTTAAACATCTAGTTACCTGGAATTGCTAAACGTGGCACTGGATTTTTGAATTCATGTGCTCTGCCTACCCCTCTTGGGAATACAGGCGTGAGAATGTATATATGTAGGAACCTAAAAGATATGCTACAAATTACTTTAAAATGTGAAATAGTTATGGTTTCGTCCATTTAATAGTTTTTTAGGGTTCCGTACCCAAAGGGTAAAAACGGGACCCTCTATTACTAAGATTTAGCTGTCTGTATGTCTCTCCGTCTGTCACCAGGCTGTATCTCAGGAACGGTCAGAGCTAGGCAATTGAAATTTTCAGAGATGATGTATTTCTGTTGCCGCTATAACAACAAATACTAAAATCAAAATAATAATAATTAAGGGGGGCTCCCATAGAAAAACGTGTTTGGTACGGAACCCTTAGTGCGCAAGTCCTACTCGCCTTGGTTGGTTTTTGACGTGACAACGTCTTAAATTAGGTTGCGGCTGGGAGTCACTTATGAAAAAGTGTAACGCTCGGTAACGTTACGATGACGTCACCGAACGAGAGAGAGGCCCGCAGTGTTAAGGAGGTGGCGCTTCGATAGTGCGAAGCCTCTATGGTATCATGTGAGACGTCAAACGCAGACATGGACAGCTGTCACGATTGGGAGTTGACGTGACAACGTCTTAAATCAATAAATATTCTACCGAGAAAAAGACGTTGTCACGTAAAATCTTCGCCCGTAAAACCGACTTTACAGGCAACCATTTTTTTTTACAAGCACTGGATCAAGCTGCCTAAAATATTTTTAGACGTGTACCTAATGTAGGGTTTAGAATCCGTTTCTCTCGCTCTCCATTTCTTCCGTGGATATCGTAAGAGGCGACTAAGGAAATAGGTTAAGGTATATTTTAGGCGACAGGTTAGCAACCTGTCACAACAGTACAGTCGAGTTCATAAATATATGAGCAGACAAATGCCCAATATGTAAACTTTTGCACCTTATTGTCAATGTCATAAAGGTGTACAGATATTTTTGAACCCTCAGTTTGCTCATTATATTAATGAACTCGACTGTACATCTTAACTAAGGACCTAAAAATAAGCTAGAAGTAGCTATGGCTATGAAGTTGTGCTCTGCCTACCCCATTTAAAAAACAGGCGTGATATACGTATCCATGATTTTTTTTGGGTTCCGTACACAAAAGGTGAAAACAGGACCCTATTACTGAGACTACGCTGTCTGTCTGTCTGTCACGAGGCTATATATCACGATCGATCGAGGGTATAAATAAAAACCGTTTTTTTTTATTATTATTATATTACCCTGTTGTTATTTTTATTTATTGTTATATTGCCCCTTGTGGTGCCGCGTTAGAATAGCACCTCCCCGTTTCTTCCCGTGGGTGTCGTAAGAGTCGACTCTGGGAAAGGGTTAGTGTATTGTGGGCGATGGGCTAGCAACCTGTCACTGCAATATCACGTTTAACCATCTGGTTACCCTGAATTAGCTAAACGTGGCACTGGATTTTTTGAATTCATGTGCTCTGCCTACCCCTCATGGGAATACAGGCGTGAGAATATGGGTGTATGTAGCCTGTTATTGTATGCCACTGCTGGGCAAAGGCCTCTCCTTTTGACCTCCACCGCGACTGTAAAAACTAGCCAATGGAATTTTTCATAGATCATGTATTTTTCAAAATGAAATAAATGACTCTATCTATCTATCTATTTCTGTTTGTTCATAAAAAAACATACAAGTGTATCTTTGGATTTTCCTCTTCTGTCGAATCGTCCAAAACTGCAATAGGTACACTTACGTCTCTCACATTAAATATTCATTTAAATTAGTTCTAGACGTTCTAGTTAAGTTTGTTAACCGACTTCAAAAAAAAGGAGGAGGTTCTCAATTCCACCTATTTTTTTTTGTGTGTATGCTACTCGATATCTCGGAGACCCGTGGACCGATTTTCAAATTTTTTTTTAAATCGAAAGGGTATAAGAGTCTTTCTCAAAAAAGTGGCAACGATGAATTAATTTTGCATTTTTTTAAAAAGTGTGTTTTTCTTCAAATTTTTTTTAGACAATAGCTAAAAATATAATCAAATAACCGAAATAACTTAGAGGGAACAAAATATTTCGTTTAGTTTAGAAGATATAGGTCCTCAAAGTTTTTGATGTACAGGTGAACGACAATTCATAGTCAGGTTATCGACAATGGTCGCAGGTTAACGACAATCATACGTAAACCTAAGCAAATTTCATAACAGGTGAACGACAAGAGGAAACAGATGATTGATGAGCAAATCAAAACAATTTTAAACTGACATTAAGTGCTTTATTTGATGCGTTTTACGTAACTTATGAACAAAAAAACACCCGTAGCAATGTAACAAAAAAATTTTGTTCTTAGGATGAGTTGGGTTGGTTCATAGTATCTATATTACAAAAATCTTTTTGTACTTTACTTTTTTCCTATATTCAGCATACAAGTCCAGATTAATTAATTTTCTTAACCTTCGTTTCTCCTTTTTTCTCTTTTTTGCTAGTATTTCTCCATTTTAGACAGGTGAACGACGTACACGTTATGGACAAAATGACAGTTACAGTATTAATCTTAAGCGAAAAGTTTGTTTGATAAATTTCGCATTTACACACATGAAAGTAAACCGCCTTTTACATATTTTAGGCTATTTTCAGATAATTAGCTCATACAGAAAACAAAATATGAAAGACAGAATAAAGACAACTTACCCGTTACTAACTCCAGATCGCGTGAATGTATTGTTTGTATTTTTTTTCACCGACACATCGCTGACTTGTTACTTCCACCAGCGTTAGCAGACAGTTGCAGCTTTCGTCTCATGCTGGATGAGATGGATTAGGCGTAATAGAATTCGCACAGGAATAGCGTTTATGTCGTGACAGGTGAGCGACAAAAACTACCGTGGACAAACTTTAATTGCAAATAATTAGCTATGTAGGTACAATTCTTTTATTCGAAACAATAATATTAAATCTTGATCATATAGGTCAGTGAAATATAGAACACAAATAAAAATAAATTGGAAACATATACGAGTTTTTTAGCTCCAAACATAAGTCCCTCGCGTTGGGACACGACAAGTGAACGACAAAACGTAGTGTTATTTATTTTTTTAACCTATTAATTTACATTATTTTTATGTTATAACATTTGGCCACTATGTAAAAGATGTCTTTTAATTTAAATACACTTTTTAATTACAAGATTAGTGCATGACAAAAAAAAAGTTCTAAGAGAAACCTACTGACAGGTTGCGTTGCCACTTTTTTGAGAAGGACCCATAACTCGAAATTGGTCCCATTGGCACGAAACCAGGATCTGATAATGGAATCTTGGAGAAATCGAGGGAACTCTTCAAATTTTATATGGAGATGTACGCCGTTTTCGGTAATTTGTTGATGAAGTCAAGATTTTACATTCAGTAAACAGAATACTTTTAAAATATTGCTAATTTGAAGTCGGTTTTTTTTGTTTAAAATTATTATTTTTAGTGTAAGGTATTAATAAGTTTTATTGTTTTTTTCTGTACAGTTGTGTTGTTATTTAATAAAGAATCTTTTTGTCGTGGGTTTAAATCATAAATCTTTTGAATTTGAACATTTTGAAAGAACTCTTGTGTAAGATTCTCTGAAACTGTCACATTTTTATGTTCATTTAAATTAAACTCTGAAACACTGTTGCTGATATACCTAAAAAACGTGACATTTTGGCCGTTTTTATTTTATTATTATTAAACATTAAGCCCGTCAGTTGGCATCCTATCTACAACTTCATCTCATTGCCAATTGCATTTATGTGACGGTTCTAAAGGGGAATGCAACAATAAATTATAGCAAGGGGTGCTCTCTGCACCCTACTTCGTTCAACAATGGACACCTATTTACTCAAGGTCGTTGCTATAAAAGAGTAACGTTGATATACATAAGTACATAACACACATACATAAAACTCACGCTTGCACCAAACGGGGAAGGTGGTAGTCTAAGATTCCGCCATACAACGACCTTCATCGACCTGGTTAACGGATCAAAAATATTTTTTATGTAATATAATAATTATAATATATCAAAAAATCCTACTAATATTATAAATGTGAAAGTTTGTGAGTATGTTTGGATGTTTAGATGTTTGGATGTTTGTTACTCTTTAACGCAAAAACTACTGCATGGATTTTAATGAAACTTTACAGTAATGTAGCTAATACATCAGAATAGCACATAGGCTACAATTTATAAAGATTTTGTTTGAATTTTCCAAAATATGACGTTAGGAAAAATAGTAGGATTCCGCAATTTTCAACCTAAAAAGCTATAAATTGGCATGCGGGCTGTGACTAACAAGGTCTCTTCTGTGTTACCCCGAATTTAACGCGAGCGTAGCCGCGGGCAAAAGCTAGTATGTCATAATATGAGTTCCCTTGCAAATTTCAGTCCAGGTTTTTTTTATATTTCACCTGTTTGGTTAATAGATAAATTGTGCACCAATCAAAAGTATGCAGCTAGTAGTAGGTATATGAAAAAGTGAGGTTGCCTTTTTTTCCTGTCGCAACCCTTGGGTTGCCAGGCATGAACAGGTAAATCGATACTAGTAATTTGCACCGGTCTGGTACAGGAAAAAAATAGGCAACCTAACCTTTTTCATATACTATGGGTTCCATACTTTCGATTGGTATAAAAATATATTAACGAAACCGGTGAAATATTTTAAGCGAAAAATAAAAAAATAAAATTCTTTAAAAATATCCTGGATTGAAATTGAGATTATAAAATAGACCATAGACTAGATCAGGGTTTCTCAAACTTTCGGCTTCGCGAACCCCTGTTAATAAACTTTCGGTTCCACGAACCTCTTACTAATGAACAACCCCCCCCCCCCCAAGAAAAAATACGCGTGGAAGAAAATAACACATAAAGGACCAAAAGAAATGTCTTTGTAATATTAATGTGATGGGTGTGCTGTCGCAAATGGTTTGAATGTTAGGAGTAATTTTGGACAATTTTAACATTAATTCTGACTCGCTATCAAGTCGATTTCTGTATTCTGAACTTGTCGCGAACCCCCTGCTGTCGAATGGCGAACCCCTGGGGGTTCGTGTACCCCACTTTGAGAAACCTTGGACTAGACGAATTACAAACACAACTAGACCAAAGTTACAGATACAAATACGAAACCAGAACTATTTCTACTTATTTATCCACATTTATTTATATCGAAGCGGTATTCGCAAGTTTTATATGAGAGTTTTTTTTACAAAGTATACCTACTGATAACATAAAATAAAAACCTAACCTAGGGTGCCATCGGTAGTTGGGCAGACCGAAGCTACCGGCGGTTAGAGCTGCAGACTGAGGAACCTCCTGACGATGCGCGCCGTGTCAAGGAGTACCGCCTTTTGCATCAGACTCTTGAGCCAACCGTTTGGCGAGAGTCTTTTGAGGGGTTGGTAGAGAGAGACGTATAGCAAAGTCTCGACCAAGTCATTATATAGATAGATGGATTGATTTACTTTATATCTAGGTACTACTATTTCACATATTATGTTAATCGCTCGAAGTTTAGCTGAAAGAGATAGATAGATATTTTTCATTCATTTTGAAACAACACATAATAATTTTTCAAGAGGATGGTCAAATAATTAAATAGTAAATACATACATACATAGTCTCACGGCTGTAGTCCCATGAGGGTTAGGCAGAGCACATGAATTAAAAAATCCAGAGCCACGCTTAGCAAATTCAGGGTAGCCAGATGGTTAAACGTGATATTGCGGTGAGAGGTTACTAGCCCATCGCCCACAATACACTAACCCTTTCCCAGAGTCGACTCTTACGACACCCACGGGAAGACAGTGGGAGGTGCTATTCTAACCCGACACCACACGGGGCATAGTAAATAATCAAAACAAATAAATAAATGAGTAATAAAAAAGTAGACGAAAAAATTTAAAGTAAAATGAAATTTTAAAGAAAGTAAAGTAGGTAAAGTTCCTTGAAGGAATCCTGTACATATTTTCCGCTTCGTACTTTTGAGTTGTTCTGTATCTACTTGATATTTTGACATATTTTGACAATAATGAGCTTTATATACATAATACATGATACGTAGACAGTCTTACATCCGTACCAATATGTAAATGTGAAAGTGTGTTTGTTTGTTTGTTTGTTTGTTTGTATGTCCGTCGTTCACGGCTAAACGGAGCGATGGATTGACGTGATTTTTTAGGTAGAGATAGTTTAGGGTATGGAGAGTGACATACTTAGGCTACATTTTGTCTCTTCAAAACCCCCCATTTCCCTAAAGCGAGGAGTGGAAGTTTTCAATGTAGAAAGCTATAAAATTGGTATGTGTGCTATCTCTTCTGTGATACCCCGAATTTAACGCGAGCGGAGCCGCGGGCAAAAGCTAGTCATGTATACAATTTTAGAGGTATCATTATTTTTTTATTTGAATCATAATTATTTTATCAATCAAGCTCTTTATTGTACAAAACATTCAAAAAGCAAGTATAAAACAATTTAAAAGTACAAAGGCGAACATATCTCTCAAGGGAGCTCTCCTGGTGACCTTTGAGCGATTGACAAACCATGTGAAATAAGATAAAACATTACGAAAGTAGGAAACAATATTTATAAATAACCTAAAATGTCTCTTTATTAAGCATCAATTACAAATTAATTACTAGAAAGAATATAACATACTTATGACAAAAAAATACTAGGTACTACTAATTAAAACTACCTAGGTACAAATATAATAACTAAAAATTAAAAAACATCCCCGAGACAGCTGCCTTGGGGAAAGGTGCCCAAAAGGCTAAAATTAAAAAAATAAATGTCAATGTATTAAATCTAAACATATAAATAAAACTAGCTAAGTATTAATCTAATAATACACGTAATATAATATATGATAGACAATACATATAGCAATTAATGTACTAGGTACTGGTAAAATACGTAAGTAAATCTATATTGCATATTTATACATACATACATACATATTCTCACGCCTGTATTCCCAAGAGGGGTAGGCAGAGCACATGAATTCAAAAATCCAGTTACCCTGAAATTGCTAAACGTGACACTTGCATATTTTGTTTTTATTTTATAAATTTATTCAGTAACATTTATTGCACAAAAAAGTAAATTTCACTATGGTTTAACCTACCATTTTGTCGGTCTAAAATTAAACTTCTTCTTTCTCTTAAAGGTTGGCTGTCAGATACTATATCCCTTAAGAGTTATATACTTACAGGGTGGTTCAAACAGACGAGAATATTTTTTTTAGCTTCCTCAAATCAAGGGGTGTCCAAAAATACCCCATGTAATGTCTACCGATTTTTTGTGGTTTTAGAGTAATGATTTTTTCCTGATTTTTTAGAATTTTCTGCCAGATGGGGTTAAAAAAAAAATGTTTTATTTACTTTTGTACAATAAAATGTTTACATTCTCCGTTATTTTTTAGAATTAGACATTTATCCGTCTCTTAAGAAGCGAACAGGGAATAAAAATAGTTTTGGCATGTTTTAGGTGACAGGCTAGCAACCTGCCACTATTACGTCTAGGTAACCTAAAATATGCTAAAAGTGGCAACAAATAGTGAAATAGTTTTGTGACACGTTGTGTGTGTTCTGCCTAACCTATTTGGGAGTACGCGGGTGTTCTATGTATGTATGTAACATAAATATGTTTAATATTATTATACATTAATAGTCATTATCACAACAATTGTTTTATATCAAGTATTGTATTACAGATCTGTATCATCATAATTCTGCAATTAAAAAATCAAACCAAATTAGAATCAAGATTAATTTAGGAATATGTATTTTTTTTCTCGCGAGTCAATATTTTTTTTACATGAAAAAAGCGGGTGAGTCTTATTTCAAGACTTATTACAATTTAAACTGAAAATATTTCGTGAATTATTATTTTAAACCACATAAATACAATTAACACGAATATAATGGGCGCATAACTACATTATATATTTAGGTAAATAGGATAGGTAAGACTATTTCACGTTTTGTAGCCAGTTTTAGCACAAAGTTTTAGCGTGGTATAACAGTAACAGCTCAGGTACCCTGTCGCCTAAAATTATACCTTGATCTATTTTCTTAGTCGGCTCTTACGACTTACGACATCAACGGAAGAAATGGAGAGCTGACATTTTAAACCCTTCACCCCACGGAATAATATTAATATATTGTATACGAGTATATTATATAATGTTGTATTTAGTGTGGTAGCAGATTTAAACGACACATGTCCATTTTCCATTGGTTGCTGTAGGAGGCGACTTAGGAAATAAGTGTAGGTATGCTGTAGGATAGCAACCTCTCGCTATTAGACCTCTTTCATTTATTTTTCAACCTAAAATTATGCTAAAAGTGGCTCCGAAACGTGAAATTGTCTATGTAATATTTTGCATGCTCTGCCTACTCCATATGGGAATAGAGGCGTAATTATAATGTATGTATTGCAGTTACATACTTATTATTGATCATTAATGACCCACCATAAAATATTGCAATGCTCTTGACAACGGCAATATTAATATTATTATCTGTTACGTTTATTATGATAAAGTTTTGCGATGTGTTAGAAATCAATGGAACCAATTTATCGTATAGTTTATGTATACCTAATAGGTACATATTTTATAACTCCTAATATATAATACATTTTTTCTTACACAGAGAAAGTACATTACTTACTTTTTACATGTTTTTGATTTTTTTAATGGAATAAATACGGACTTTTGCATAGTATTATTTTATACCTACATAATGGGTTAGAAAGCTATTTATTTTAATTTATTCAATAACCTATGTTAGATTTACGAACTCTAGTAATTTATAATAGAAATTTACTCAATATAAAACTAGTTCAATAGTTTTACCAATAAATCAAATAAGTTGATACTTTTTTGAGTCTCTTTATAAACATTATTTTATTTAATTCCCGGTTAAAATCAAAATAAAAACTAAATTATTATTCGGAAAAGCATCGATCACAAATCATTGTTTTTTTTTTTAATTTTGTGTAGGTATAAGAAATATAAGAATAAATAGTCGATTTGTCTTTTTTTTAGAGGACTTATCGATTGAGTCTACGTACGGTAGCGTCCTATCTAGGCGTTGGAAGCGAGCGTACCCACGGGGCGTCCGTAGCGTCGAGGCGGATCGTGGGGCATAGGCGGCATTCTTTACTCGTCCTAGACACAGAGCGTACGTCCCTTAGTCCCGGAAAAATCCCCCTAAAAAAAAACAACCCCCGAAATTCGCGCGGGAATCGCTGTCAAAACAGGGGTCGATTAAAAAAAAGTTTAACTTTTTTTTTAGTGCCAAAGGTTCGTGTGTTAAAAATAGTGCTTCGTTATCAGGATACTAGTTCAGGATCGATTTGTACTCGTTTGGTACAAGAAGACGGAAAACAGCGCAAGAGTTGGTACCTACGTAGGCCTAAATGAGCGGCGAGGCGCGCGGCTCGCAAAATATTCGCACATTTTCGGACCAAAAAAACTAGCTAACATTCTTATAGGCCTATTTTGAATTGCATACCAGAAGAACCGCCATTTTTCGCAGTTTAATATTAATGTGACATTTTTTTCGGGAAACGCTTCGAATTACCGCCATTTTGACTGTTTTGTGAAGTGCGTGCTCGGACTGCCAGGGACGTGGGAAAAGTGATTTTTGAATACCTTACTTTGGATTTTACTGGAGTACCTCTCCTGAATATGTGAGTATTAACCCTTATTTTTATTTATATAAACCTATATAGCACGAGCATGACCGATTTTCGACAATATTCGGACATATTCGTAGACTCTTGACACAAAATCTCATTTGGTCGAATTAAAAAAAAATGCAAAGGGAAATATAATAAAAATTATCCCTTTTTATAATCTTCAGGACCTATTTCATAATATTTATATAATTTTTTATCATTGGAAATAAGTTTTACACCTTAAAAATCACTTTAAAGTTGCTGACGCTACAACTTCTTTGCCACGCAATTTGTTCTAAAAAGAAACTTTAAATTCGCTTTTAGAACCACTAAACTGTATAAAACGTAAAAAAAACTTAACAAAAATGTTAATTTGTTACTTTTATATACATTTTTAATCACATCATATAATTTACGAAGGATTTAATAAGTAATTTTGAACAAAAACGACTGGTAGAGTCCAACGCTAGGCTCCAAAAATGCATATTTACAAAAAAATCGGCAAAAAAACCTAAAATATCCACTTTCTACCACATTTCCTGAAAATACCTACGAATTGTCATTCAGTAGGTATTTTAAAATACATCATACACGGCTCTACGGCCATTTTTGGTTGCAATTTTAAAAGATAAGAGTCGAAATCTTCTACAAAATGTGTAATACACAACATTAAATAGAAAAAAAATGTCTTATTCTTTAAAAATCACCCCATTTGATGATATTTTCAATAATGTCCCTCGTAGGTATTATATTTAAACTGCGAAATGGAAAAATAGAGCCAAATATTAGGTATTTGTATGAACGCGGTTTTTACTATGTAAAAGTAAAAAAAGGGCATAAAATCAAATAATAGTGAAATTAATGATATTTAGGACTTATATTTAGGTTTGTTATACTATAATGCAGGATGCATATTTTCTCAAAAGGAGATTTCTACATCATTTTACGAAAAATATGTGTTCTGTAAATTACTGATACATGCGTAATATAATCTTTTTAATATGGTATTATTTATACACGACAAAGTTTTATATTCATTATATTGGAAAAGTTATATAAAAACAAATCGTCTAAATTACGATATTGTCCATAAATTTTATTTTATGGCGAAATAGGTTCATATCTTATGTTTGTAATTTTCTATAAACTGACACAAATATAACTATGTTATTTAAGTTAATAAGTATACACTTTATTTTACAAAAGAAAAGGCACGAGATACAAAAAAATATATACATCTTTACAAATGAAATGGCGAAGTAACAAGTATCAAAGTCGGAACTATTACTTATTTCTTAATACGTATAATATTTCTACAGGATACTTATAGGTATGCCAGAAATCGAAATATTCAAAAATAAAAAGGAATGTGTGTAGATTAATGACAAGTATATTCGTTATGAAGTCGGTTTCAATAACAATAAAAAATAGTACGATGGTTTTCCCACTCTTATTATAAACTATTTTCAATATAAAATAAAGAAAAACTGCACCATTTTTTAAGGCACTTTCCAAAGGGCTATTATAAAAGAACGACTCTGAGACTATATTCCTTTTTTAACGAAAAATAATTAGGTACAGGAAAAGTAAATTTACCAGGTATTATTAATAGGTACTAACTTACGTGTACACTTTTAAAATATCAGACACCATCAAAAGTAATTAAAAAAAGAGATATTCACGAAAACTTATAGCAAAGATATAAGACGCCAATGATGCTATTTTTACATTAAAGTAGCTGTCATTTTAACGCAATTCCTCGGAATCTATTTTTTTTTCGGGATAAAAAATAAGTCATGTGTTAATCCAGGGTGTCAGCGTCCTGCACACCAAATTTCATTAAAATTGGTCCCGCTGTTTAGGCTTGAAGATGTAATAAACATATACACACATAAACTTAGGCATTTATAATATCAGTGTAAATAAATGCAGATATAAATATCTAAGACTTATCCTAAGAAATTGTCACGCATTTATAAAAATATTCAATTGAAAATAAATCCTTTTCGATTTTTGTACCTGCAAACCCATTTACTTTTTCAGTTTAGTATTACATAGATATTTATTTTAACATTTTTTTTATTACCTGTAAGTAGGTGTTGCCTTAATTGTCCTTGAATTTTGTATGAGATTTTATAAAATAAATCATTGATCGTTTTCGAGATTACTGTCAATTGTTACTTTTATTGAAATGTGCATTCAAGTATTTTCATTGCTGTTTCTTTTTTTCGAAATTTCATCACAAATCTATTAACCTAACCTAACCTAACCTAACTTTATTTTAATAATCATCATAAATAATATGATTATTCTCTTTAATACGTAATTAAAGAAATGTACTACATATTTATTAGTTTATTACACACAGCATTACAGTAAAACAAACCAAGGTACTGTGAAATATATTTAAAAAAAAACTCAACGTAGATAAAATAGAGAAAAGAGAGGATAACAGGAGTAAAAACTGAAAAGTATCCTAACGACAACAATCCTAATATATATAAAAATATGGAACTCAAAAATAATTATTGGTACATACTTAAAAGAAAAAGAAATTAACGGAAGTAGGTACTGGCAGCTTTTTTTTGTTCCATAGAGGAACCTCTATTGTAATGTAAATAGAGTCATAGTGCTGGAATACAAAGATTTCAAATTCGAAATAAAGGAAAAAAACCTTTAAAAAAAACTGACTAAGTAAAAAGGTTTTGTTTAACGTAAAGCCTCTCTTATTTTTGTCAACGATATAAAAAAATATTTGTTTATTTTATGATCCAGTGAAAACATGGACTTATTAGTATTTATTCATTTAAATTATACTTATTATAACACCATTCCTACTAATGCATATCCTTTTATGTTGGCTACCTGTAGAAGTTTCGTTTTGATGATTTTCACTTGTAAATAGTATCCCTATTTTTGAGAAATAATGAAATAAAACTTGAAAAACGGTAATGCCTTTTTGTGGGTCAAAATAAAAATACAAAGTGACCAGCATGTTTTTTTTTACACAAACTACTATACGTTATTATACATAGATGGGTAAGTTAGTCTAGGACTTTAAATGAAATGTATGGTAGACTAAAATTTTTGAGTTATTTGAACATTTCTCCCGTAGAAATGTCTCGGAATTTTATATTTTTTTAAATACATTGTCGAAACTATACCTAAATGGAATTGTAATATTTCAACATCCTTGGTCAATTTGGTCATGCTAATTATTGTAGCCAAATTAAATATATGAAAAATTGTAATACCTGTATTACTTCACATTAACAAAGCTGCAATCGAGCTCTTGGGAAAAATAGTTCCCTAATCTTTTCTACAATGTCGATTGACAACACGATTCCTTAAAAAAATGACTTCGTGCACCTATGAAAAAATATTTTCAATTTAAAAAAAAATAGGGCATAGAACCACAGATGAATGACACAAGCTGCATAAAAAAAAGTCAAAAATTTATCAAATTACAGATACAATGATGTCGCAAATAACCTGTCAAAATTTAATCTCAATTAAATAGTTTTCGTTTTTCAATGCATTAATGAGTGTACTATTTTATTTAAGAGTATTTTTTACTTTCTAAGGAACAGTATATTTTCAGGACATTACAATACTTGACAATACAGCACATTTGACAATACTTGGAAACCTTAGTATAAAAAAGTTAAATACATATTTATGTGACTGCTACATAAAAAGTCATTAATATACCAGTATAGTTCATGGAACGAGCCTGCAGGGTGAATTTCCAAGAGCCATTGGCACCATTATTTTAATGCCTTATTATGCACGGTCATACATAATTTCATATACATTCATGAAATAATTTTGAAAAATATTCAAAGTTTTACAAGAACAGCTAAAATAACGGCAATACGGAATTTCACAAGCAATGCGCAACGGCGTCACTGGCTCGCACGGCCAGCCGAGCCGGCCTCAAATTCGATTTTTTTTTCTTTTTTTAATCATCGTTTGTTTTCTAATGTTCAAAATTTTAATGGAATTATGATATACTTTTATACTGTACATTATGATGCTACTACAGGATATATGTTTCTTAATTGTAGGCCTTTTTTTTCCCAGATTATTGCATTTTTTGCTAATTACGTTTAAAAATATAGTAGGGACATTATGATTTGGATGTAGATACACAAACTTATAAAACGTATGTCCTTGTTTAAAGACATCAATCTTAATTAAAAAAATGGATCAATTAATTATTGCAACCAATATGTAATGCTTACAAAATTACGGAAACATAAGTGAACTTGATTTTCAAAAAAAAAATAGTTTAATTAATATACATATGCTTTGGATTTATGTCAGTCGAAATTGGTACGATGAAGACAAAATCTTTTGTAATATTGAGTTATGTAATTAAATATACTGTCTTTTATGTTATGGAAGTTGCGATAGGTAGAAGCACGTAAGAAAATTTTTCAATTTCATAAGTAAGGACCTACTTAATATTTAGACGTTCCAGGTGATTTGTCTGTTTGTATCAAAATCAAAATGAAATGAATAAAATAAAATGTGAGAATAACAAAAGGCTTTTTTTACACTTTTTTTAATCAACCAGCGTTTCGGAAAGACCAAGACTGAGAAAAATGCGTCATTATGGAACTTGGTACGAAGTATTTTAAATTAAATGTGTCACGTATTTACAAAATAACGAAAATAAAAAAAATCGTCGAAATGTATATGTATAGTTTCTGTTTTTGTTTGTTATTTTTAAGACAAGTTTATGTAAAAAATATATATTATTTCATTAATAAAATTAGACTTTACAGAAACACGTTATAAGTAATAATGAATGTGCATTGGTTCAGATAACCAAGGACAACTAGAAACAGGGATTTTGTTTAATTTTTAGGGTTCTGTAGCTAAATGCTAAAGGGAACTGTCTGTCAGTCTCTCTGTCCGTCTGTATATCATAGCTATTTTTTCCGAATGTATAAGAACTATTGAAACTATTAAAATTCGGTAAATAAATGTATTCTATGATCCGTGTTAAGATTGTCACGAAAAACAACGATAATTTGTAGGGATCTAGTATACTTTTTAACCGACTTCAAAAACCACCATTCGACCAAACCAAATTTTTTTTTTGTGTGTATGTTACTCGATATCTCGGAGACCCGTGGACCGATTTTCAAATTTTTTTTTTATCGAAAGTGGTCCCATTGGCACGAAACCAGGATCTGATGATGGAATCTTGGATAAATCGAGGGAACTCTTCAAATTTTATATGGAGATGTACGGCGTTTTCGGTAATTTGTTGATGAAGTCAAGATTTTACATTCAGTAAACAGAATATTTTTAAAATATTGCTAATTTGAAGTCGTTTTTTTTTTGTTTGAAATTATTATTAGTAGTTTTTTAATCCTTAATTATTATAAATAATTCATAAATGGTAAATAATCTTCCTAACTTAGAGTTAGCTAATCCAGCGTTTTAGCCACGAAAAGTTAGACACGCTAATCTCTGTTATTTAGTATTTTAGGTCACTGCATAGCGTGGGAGGGTGACGTCACATTGTGATACTAGCTCACCAAACTAGACTTATATTTACACACACATCACGCCTGTATTCCCAAATGGGGTAGGCAGAGCGCACAAAACGCTATACAAAAATCATGACTATTTTACGATTCGTAGCCACGTCGTTTTAAGTTAAAAGGTTCAATAGTGAGAGGTTGCTAGCCTGTCGCCTAAAATATACCATATCTAATGGGTGATTCTTCATCATCCAGCCTATATACGTTCCACTGCAGGGCACAGGCCTCCTCTCAGTATGAAAGGGCTTGGGCTATAGTTCCCACGCGAGCCCAGTGCGGATTGGGAACTTCACACACAACATTGAATTGCTTCGTCGCTGTGTGCAGGTTTCCTCACGATGTTTTCCTTCACCGAATAGCTCGTGGTAAATATCAAATTGGATATCGCACATAAATTCCGAAAAATTCAGAGGCGCGAGCCCGGGGTTTGAACCCACGACCCTCTGCTTGAGAGGCCACAGGTCGAGCCGCTGGGCTACCACGGCTTATACCTACACCATAAATATACCTTAAACATAACTATTTCCTTTGTCGCCCCTTACGACGAACACGGATGAATTGGAGAGGTATTATTCTGTCCCGATTCCACACCGGATTATACGACATGTACAGGATGTATGTAGTAATAAATTTAATGTGCATTAATTTTATTATATCACAGTCTCATAAGTAAGTAATAAAATATACATCTAAAGAAATAGTAGTAAATAGTACTACATAATATGTTCAGATGAAACAAATTTGAATACTTAATCTATTTATATCTATAACCTCATTATTATGCACCCTATTTTTAAATAGAAATCTTTACGGCATTCAAAATAGTACACTATCTATTCATAAGTAAAAGAAAAGATAGATATGTATCTGTCTGTGGAAAAAGTCTTTAGGGGTTGACCATAGCTGTATGTACGGTCAAGGACTTTAATTCATGAGCCACCATAGAACCTTTTCAAGAAAAAAAACATTACGATTTCATGAATGAGTGGCTCATGAATTAAAGTCCTTGACTGTACAGTCACTTTTCATAACCATGTTTGACGGTCGCCCTAGGGATGTCAATTATGGCGTATGCACATAAAACTATCGTGGTAACTGCCCTTGTGTTTTATTGTTTGATTTATTATTGATAACAAGTATTATTGATAACATTTTAAGTTTAATGTCATTTTGGTTAAATAACGGATCTATTTTTTAATTTCTCAAATACTAAAATGTCATTTCCGGTGTTGGTTCTTTGCAATTTTAAAATAGTGTTGTACCTCCACTGCCAAAAATTATCGATAAATTAAATTTAGCATATTTTTTGTAGATAAGTTGCCCCACAGAATAATCTAGTAAACTTAGAAATTTGGTTGATTACGATGGTAATTTTTTTTGTTATAATTATTATACATATAACACGGACCTTGTATCCAGGTTGCAAAAATTGTTCTTGGTTTTGAGAACACTACTAAACAAAAATATAGATGTCAACTAGGTTAAAAATAAATATGTAAAAATTCTAGTAGGCTAGATGACTAGAAAAAACTATTTAGTCCGTCAGATAGACTACGAAAAAATATTGTACTCATATTTTTTCTTTAATTTGACAGACGAAAAATGACGATAATACAGAGCCTAAAAGTTTCGCGTGACGTCACGTTTGAGTACGATTTTTACTCAAACGTGACGTCACGAGCCCCCACTCAGGAAGTTTGATGATCTCTACCTTTGTCGATGTTTAATTATTTGATAAACTAAAAAATATGTGTCTCATTTTTTTCCATAATCTAACTTACGGACTAATTAGAATGATATATTTTTAACCCTGTCATCATCCCTATTATTCCGTTAGTTGGATTACGGAAAATATGAGACTCATTTTTTTTTATCAAATAACTAAACTCGGACAGAGTCACGTCAATAAAAATTGTACCCTACAGTGACGTCACGCGAAACTTGTAAGCGCTGTATTTCGTCATTTTTTGTTTGCGAAATAAAAGTTAAAATATGTGTATACTTAATATTGACGGACTAAATTATTTTTTTGTGAACTTCACACTTTTACTTGACAACTTAGTATCTGCGATTATTAAAGACCACGGACTTTCCAACAGTGTCGTGATGATTCCACGCGTCAGACAGGTTAAAATTTAGCCGTTATGTCCCTTAATATTACTATAAATACTAAACCAAGGTTAGGGAACGTCCTAATATTTTACTAAAGATCTAAACCAGTCCATCCAGAATCTTTGTACCCCCTTGTTTTTAAATTTACATGACAATGAGTACAATAGCAAATATCTTAATGTCACTAAGTATAAAACAGTCAAGGCAGAACCTGGTTGGTGTAGAAAAGGGTCCGTGGCATGTTACTTGATGCTTGGTTTTAAAAAAAAATCTACGGCTGGTGGTGGTAGAAAGAGACAACAATATTTTTTGTTTTATGACTAAACATGTTCGTGATGAGTTCATGTGAGGCGTCAATTTACAATACTAGAAAAAAAGGAAAAAAAGCTAGTAATTTCTATTTTTACTTTACAAACATTTTTTAATGAAAAATTGAAAATCCGTCAAAGTATACACTCTGTTAATTGATCTATGATAAGATAACTTCAGTTCTATCAAGTGACGGCTTATTAGGGTTTACGATATTTATCGCTTTAATAGTTTACTTTTTTTACCTAGTTTTTTATAAAATGTTGTGTAGGAAATTACCCATTCTATGCGCCACACACCCTTTATGATAAACTAGCTGTGCCCGCGACTCCGTCCGCGCGGAATAGTGACTTTGACTAATTTCCCCCGTTTTTTCCACATTTTTCAGTTCTTCGCTACTATTAGTCACAGCGTGATGTTAAAGCCTAAAGCCTTCCTCGGTAAATGGCCTATCCAACACAAAATATTTTTTCAATTCGAAATTCGAACTAGTAGTTCCTGAGATTAGCGCGTTCAAACGAACTCTTTAGCTTTATAATATTAGTATAGATTGGATACGGAACCCCAAAACTTCTCTGCACTTCATTCTCCGACCTTGCTCCTTCTCCAAGGACCTTCCCAGAGCAATACCTGTTTAAAGACATTTTTATTCAAATTAGAAACAGGTATCTAACCCGAGGGTGCATTTATAAGGTACATTATGCAGTAAAAATAGGGCTAGTCTATGAGTTTCTATTTGTTAAAAATAGTTACATTAGTTATTTATACATACAGCACGTTTATGTTCCTGAATGGGGTAGACGGCATATGCTACATAGACAAAACTATGACTGGTGTATGTTTATATGCTACAACTAGCATATCTTATCGGTTTAGGTAGTTAAAACAATATAAACAATCTTGACATGTCGTTTTGTTGAAATACACAGTCTAAAAATGAAAATCGTTACACTA
>BHDV01047307.1:0-16182 GCA_005406045.1 Adoxophyes honmai
CCGTCTGCTGCGACATGGTGCCTGTGTAACCCGCACAAATGACGAATCGAATGCGACCCTCCACCCGCCTCTCTGCTCAACGGTATTAGAATAATTCGAAATTGAAATCCTAATTCTGCCACCGGACACCCTGTACATAGGTATATTACTTGACGTTTGCTAGTCTTTTAAATTATAGTATTTGCAAACTTATTTTTTTACTTATAGTCCAATTAATAATGTAAGTTGCGTGTCGATGTTTGGACCGTTTCTAAGTCAATACACAAAAGAAATCTACACTGTTTTGTTTCAAAACAAATGACAGTCTGACTAGTACGTAAATATCTGAGAAATTTTCCCAACATAAACCAAAGCCGAACGTCTATCTTTACAAGATTACCACAGATAAAAGTGATAAAGGAACTTTAGTGGCATGTTTGTGTACATTTTTTCTTAGTCGAGACCTAGATAAACAACTTCAGGAGACGGATGGATATCAGGCGACATTCCCCATTCAAATGTACTAGTTACGTATTCGGTTGCCTTTTTACATTTAATTTAAGTTACCTCCATCTCTACGACGGACAATAAGGGACACATTGAAATTTAACTTACTGGTTTCCTTCTCTAGCCTTATGTGTCCTGTCCGGTTATAATAACACCTTTCCATTTCTTCCTTGGATGTCGTAAACGACTTAGGAAATAGGTTCAAGTATGATTTAGGCAACAGGCTAGCAAGCTGTTATTACTATACCTCTATTATTTGTTTCCCGTGTGGTGCCGGGTTAGAATAGCACCTCCCCCTTTCTTCCCGTGGGTGTCGTAAGAGTCGACTCTGGGAAAGGGTTAGTGTATTGTAGGCGATGGGTTAGCAACCTGTCACTGCAATATCACGTTTAACCATCTGGTTACCCTGAACTGAAATTGCTAAACGTGGCACTGGATTTTTAAATTCATGTGCTCTGCCTACCCTTCTTGGGAATACAGGCGTGAGAATATGTATGTATGTATGTAAACTTAAAATTATGCTACAAACAAGTGGTTGTGAAGAGTGAGGTTTTGTCTACGTCACGTTTCGTGTGCTCTGCCTTTCCCATTCCGGAACACGGGTGTGATTGTATGTTGTTGTAAACTCTAGCACAATGAAAACTAAACCTTATTTATTGAAAGTAATAAAGAACTAGCAAGTTCAACGATTAATAAATCGAGTTTCGCTCGACATGTTTCGGGCTAATTCGTAGCCCTTCATCTATGAGCCGCGGCGGCTGCTGCTGCCAAACGCGCACTCATGTCAGCCGCGCGAAGAGAGCGGAGGCGCGCAGTGTGCGTTTAGCAGCAGCAGCCGCCGCGGCTCCTGAAGGGCTACGAATTAGCCCGAAACATGTCGATCTAAACTCGATTTAAGTATTAAACGTGAGTTATCCGAACATTTTTCAACATGAGTGAGTCTCACGGTAGTTTAATGTTCAAGTCTAACGATCATATGAAGTGTCACATGAATAATCATACCATTGGTTTGATCGTGCGATCTTGCAATCAAGACATCACATCTCTTTTGTGTGTCCTAATTGGTTACGACGCGTCTGTCATCTCGCGACACAGCATCGCAAGGGCCAGACACGACCACTTTGATGTCGGTTGCAGACCAAAAGCTAAGCTAAGTTAGTTAGCTTAGTTCGCGTAGCTGACGCAGTTTTCCACCTTGTCGCATAGTTTGCGGTCGGCACACAAGTATGGTAGCCGTGGTGGCCCAGGGGTCCGACCTGTGGCCTCTCAAGCAGAGAGTCGTGGGTTCAAACCCCGGGCTCGCACCTCTGAATTTTTCCGAATTTATGTACGATATCGAATTTGATATTTATCACGAGCTATTCGGTGAAGAAAAACATCGTGAGGAAACCTGCACACAGCGACGAAGTAATTCAACGTTGTGTGTGAAGTTCCCAATCCGCACTGGGCCCACGTGGGAACTATAGCCCAAGCCTTCTCATACTGAGAGGAGGCCTGTGCCCTGCAGTGGGACGTTTATAGGCTGATGATGATGATGATGATGACACAAGTATGGAAAATTGCATAAGCAACTAAATTAGCTTAGCTCTTGGTCTGAAACCGACATGTTCGTGCGATAATAATCGCATCGCACGGTTGTATGACCAATTAGGACAACGCTCAGGCGAATGTGCTTCTGGGGACAGCACCAGAGAGCGACTTACTTGGCAATGGTCGGATGTGTGTAGCGTGTGTGAATTTTTGTCAGAATGGATGATGGACCGTGTAATACCCATACATTACCGTTTTGTTAACACCCTTGGTTTATTTTGTGTACCTGAAATACACATTTCGTTTCACAGTGTATAAAGGGTGTCCGTGTGGTGTCGGATTTAGAATAACACGTCTCCATTTCTTCCGTGGATGTCGTAAGAGGTGACTAAGGAAATAAGTTAAGGCATATTTTAGGCGATAAGCTAGATACATGTCACTATTATTCCTGCCAACTCTTATTTCCTTAAATTCCCAAAACCTAAACAAATATGCTAGAAATGGCCACGAAACATGAAAAAGTCATGGTTTTATTTATGTAGCGTTTCCTGTGCTCTGTTTAACCCATTTGGGAATACAGGCATGATGTTTGTATGTATGTATTTATTAGATTTAAGTCTACATATAATGCTGTGTAAATTGTGCCTAAAATAAATAAATATTTCTCCAAGGATCGCGCTCGCTCTTTAGTAACTCGTAATTTTGATAGTTTAAAGTTTTCAAATCGAGGAGATAGATACGTTTAACTTGTTGTCTTTCCTAAGGAACCCCAAAAGGCGGAATCCAGTACTTCTAACCCTTCCGCAAAAATCATAAATTCACGCCAGCAGAAAATAGCGTTTCGATTTGTAGTCTAGTGTTTTCGCGAAACGGATTATTGGTGAGAAACAGTTTTATCGAGGACGTTTCTTCCATTGTTGGCATTTTGTTTTCGGTCCAACCTCGAGCCAATGGCGGGATAATGTTTTCTGTTATCTTATTTACGCTGTATTGACACAATGGGTTTGTTATTAGCAAGTGTTTGTCTATTTACGTATAGAAATGTATAATAAGATGGTGGCACTGCACACGATTGTGTAGTATTAACAGTTTGAGACTTTTGTTAAGAGGTGTTATTCTCTAATAATAAAATAATAATCCAGCGTATATGCGTCCCACTGCGGGGCACAAGCCTCCTCTCAGGATGAGAGGACTTAGGCTATAGTTCCCACGCAGCCCCAGAGGGGATTGGGAACTACACACACAACATTGAATTTCTTCGTCGCTGTGTGTGGGTTTCCTCATGGGTAAATTTAATGTCAAATTAGATTTCGTATATAAATTTTGATAAATTCAGAGGTGCCTGGGGTTTGAACCCACGACCCTCTGCATGAGAGGGAGAGGCTACATGTCAAACCGTTGAACTACCACGGCTAGTTATTTTCTAAAAAAAAGTAATTTTGGGTTGTGATCCCAACCATTTTTTGTGACTAAGTAACTTTAGCTCCAGTTTCTGCTAGGAGCCGCAGTGGAGCAGATGAAGGGTTACTAGTCCGAAACATGTCGAGCTAAACTCGACTTAAGACGTGAGTTATCCGTAGCTTTCATAAGTTTCACGCTCAAAGCTGTAGCGGTTTTATTTCACTACCATGGGACAGCGCGAACGACAGACTTTTTGTGCGATCGAGTCTGCGTGGATTGTATGCATTGTGCGCCGGACTTTTTGCGCGTTGTGTGCGTTACTGCATAAATAATTCTATAGGTTCTATTTTCACAGACTAAAAAGTCCGTCGCGGTGGTTTCATGTAAAGAGATTCAAAATAAAAATCCGTCCCGTCTCACAAAACTTTTCCCTTATGAAAAAGTCTCAAGTTTTTACTGTCAGGCTATTGACATGAGACAGGCTGTATTTATAAACGACAACCGATTCTAAATTATGTATTCAAGTCACCATTCCAAGAGTGATGCCGTATATTACTCCGAGGCCCGGTCCTTAAAACTTATTGCGCCGCTTTGAAGCTAAATACACTTCACCCTCGTTTGTTTTTACAGAATAACAAATAACTTCTTATTATGAACTTAGCGTTTTTAGGCGGACGTTCCTTGAATTTATTACAGTGTTATTTTTTGGGGAATTTAGTATACGTCCCAATTTGTAAGAAGTACTGAGCTCAGACTCAGGAGAACGTCTCTCACAAATATTGATTTGCGTCTTTTCTGTGGTAGTCCATAAAATTATTGGGTTAGAAAGCTTAGCCTTAGGCTCAATTCACACGAGAAGAGCAGCGCAGCGCGGCGTAGCGCAACGACCCGCTCCGTGGAGAATGCGCTAGGATTCCTGCGACTGCTCGAGAAGCCGCTGGAATGCGTAGGAAGTCGCTGGAATTTACATAATTATTGACATATTGACATATGTATTGACAGCGGCCGTCGCGACTACTCTAGCATCCTCGGGCATTCCCGCGACAGCTCGCGCAGTCGCACGGCTTTGTTTATGGAATACGCTGGAATTCCCGCGGATCCGCGGGCATCCGCGCGCATCGTTAGAGTTTCTCATGCGATAATAAGTCTTATTGTAATGAAAATAAAGTTGAAATTCTCATGACACTGAAACTGCGCTCCGCTACGCCGCGCTGCGCTGCTCTTCTGGTGTGAATTGAGCCTTATAATCTGTTTGATATTATGACTACATCACGCTACACAGACATTTCTAGCATAGTTTTAGGTTTGCAAAGATGGAAGAGTATAGTGACAGGTTGGTAGCCTGTCCCCTAAAACATACCTAAACCTATTTATTTAGTGGCTTGTTACGACATCCACGAAAGAAATAGAGAGGTGTTATTCTATCCCAATACCACACGGCAAGCCTAAAATATACCTGAACCTGTTTCTGTATGATACGTCTTGTCTATTCCATGACACGACCTCATCTCTGCTCAATGAATTCTTGTCTTTAAAAAAATTAGCTTTCGCATTCCTTATTCAAAAGACCCAAAAGATTTGAAATTGAAAGCAAACAACTGATTGTATTCCGGAGACGTTGACCATGGAATTATTGTCGATTTCTTTGCATTCCCTTTCAGATTTTTCCCATTTCTCTCAGAACAGGAAGAGCATTGATTGGAAGTTACAAATCAAAACGTCGCCATATTGCGTTCTGCGATAATTTAAAGCACAATTCGACATGAAATTGGAATTCTTTGGGATATTTTCTGAACATCCGGCTTTTTCGGAAAGAATTGTATTCGTACGGTTTCTTTTTCTAATCAGAAGAAGCAGGGTGATGTAAAATTGTTAAAAAAAATAATGGTCGTTTTATTAGATTCAAAGTAATCAACGAATTTGAACTAAACATAGAAAAAGTTAGAAGTGTAAAAATGCAAACAAATTTTGTACATTTCTGTATTTTTAAAAAAAGGAGGAGGTTCTCAATTCGTCGGGATCTTTTTTTTTTAATTTTTTTTATTCTTTTTTTATGTGTGTTCGCTGATTACTCGAAGACGCCTGAACCGATTTGGAAAATTCTTTTTTTGTTTGAAAGGGTATAGTTTCCAGGTGGTCCCATTGTCAGCATATCTTGACCTGATGATGGAATATGAGGGAAATCGAGGGCAACCCTCAAATTTTATAGGCACAGGTAATGTTTTTAGTACATTTTTCAAAGCTACACCAGTATTTACGTCTGGCAGTAAAAAAAATATGACTGAGCTGATGATGGAAGGTCAACTCCTTAATTCTTAGGAGTTAAAGGAATTCTTTCAATACTGAATGGACCTGCAGGCTGGAAATTATAATTTCAGTAATTAGTTAGGCCTGCTGGTGATGGAAGGTCACCCTCATTAGACAAAATGCTTTCAGTATAGCCCAAATTTGAAGTCGGTTTTTTTTGTTTAAAATTATTTTAATTTGTTTCATCCGACTGCGGAAACGTTATTTTCATCCATCGCGTGCCTACAGACTCGTTCGTAGTAGAACCTGGACTCGTTTAATTTTAACTAAGTATACCTAATTTTCTATACTTAAAAAATGCCTACTATTTTCTTTCTTCAGCAAATATGTTTGAGGGAATTTATTGTCATGAACATGAAACAAAAATCTCCACTCAAATCCTTTTTAAAGCATATCAAAGGAACAGAGGTATGTGAAATTAGCTTTGGTTTGATTTTCAAGATGTTGCATGAAAATAAGACTTGTATGTATTTTTAAAGAAAATATGCACTTTGAGAAAAAAGATAAGCTTCAACGTTATCATGTGAAATATAATTTGTTTTCCATTTTAGTTTGGTTTGTATACTACTTCAGGTCGGTATTTATCTAACCTTTTGTTTTATCTAAAGATTTGAGAAATTGCTTTCGTTTGCTTGAATAGCTTAAGTATTTCTTTGTCTAATACAGTTGTTACTTTTATCAAAAGGCCAAGTGCTGATATTATTGAGTTTGTATTTAATTTAAGTACCTACTCTATCTATTGGTCGAATTTCCGTCTACATAAAGTTGTTTTATCGTAAACCAACGGGATTTGTAGCTTTTTCCGAGATAAAAATTAGTACATAAAATACATAATACATAAAATCACGCCTGTGTTCAAAAATGGGGTAGGCAGAGCACACGAAACGTGACATAGACAAAACCATGACTATGACCACGTCACGCTTCGCAGCAATCGCAGCCACTTCTAGCACAGTTCTAGATTTGTAAAGATGGAAGAAGTATTATAGTGACAGATTGCTAGCCTGTCGTCTAAAGCATACCTAAACCTATTTTACTTAGTCGCCTCTTACGACATCCACGGAAGACATGGAGTGGTGTTATTCTATCTCAACACCACATAGGGCCTTATGTTATTAGCCTATATAAATATGTTTATGAAACTAACATTAATAATGAAATAAGTTATAAATGAAATAAAACACACTGTACCTAAATCATTGAAATTTATCCTTAGTCGCCTCTTATAACATCCACGGAAGAAATGATTATTCTAAACCCACCACACGGTTTACCAGCCGGTTTACATACAGGGTTATTTGTAAATCACTGACACCCTTTTAACCCTGTATTCCTACCACTTAAACGAATGTTTTTTGTTTTACGGTTTTTGTCATAACTCAATATTTATCGAGTAGTAACGTTTTGAAAATTTGAGACTCACTCTGTTTCATTCAATACTCTGTACCGCAACACTGGCGGTACCTTTGACTGTCGGCGTGCCGGCTTGTAGGTACGCATTCCCGCCTCGCTGTCCCTTAAAAACATGCCGTGCGGCTCATTTAAAGTTTGTGATGTCCTTGTCTTGCGAGATTCGGCGTATTTTAGTGTGTACCTGTTGTGTACGTGTTGTGGTAAAAAACAGAGTACGAAAATTTTGTACAAGGATTTATTAATTATTATTTATTAGTATGAAAAAAAAACTGACCAATTTTAAAAAGTCGTAAAACAAAAAACGTTTGTTTATGTGATAGGAATTTAGGGTTAAGAGGGTGTCAGTGATTTACAAATAACCCTGTATAAATTGTATGTTGTAGTCTCCATTACGTGTTTTCCTCAATAAAATGGAAATAAAATAATCCTGATCTAATATTTACATTTTATTGCCAATCGCGCGTATCAACACGTAAAGGGTTTTCCATAAAAATAAAAAGCAAACAGGCCTTTTTAAAATATCTGCTTTTAATTTTATAGTACCAATAAACGGTACAGATATTGGGAATCGAATATTTGTTAACGTTACAATACCCCTTTACTTGTTTGAACATGATGCTGTTAGTTCCGGTTACTTATAAAACTAAATAAATATCTAACCAATTTTTTGAAGATTTTGTTATTAATGCGTGCCAATTTTTTTTTCTTGTAAATTTTGCTATCCCTTTCGAATAACTTGTATCTGAATGTACGAATCTATCTATCTCCCTACATATTACCCAACTACCCCGACAATCTTTGATCCAGCTGATTTTACAAAACTAAAGGCTACCATACATGGACCAGTTTTGCCTTCAGTTCTAACTGACCGGATACAAATCCGCACCGTGTATGTGCAATTCGGCCTTAAGGTATACTCGCATCAGGCCGCCGGAACGACTGAACGAATTTCAAAAGATTTGCCTGACCGGATATTATGGACTGATAGGACCGTGTGTAGGCGCAATCCGGTCGATCGCTTGAATCGCTTCAGTCAACGCTCGAACGCCACGTTGAGCGCACGTGTCGATCGTGTATTTTTGAGTCAATAAATTAATTTTATCGATATAGAGAATGGTTTCGTGGTCGAAAGAGTTTCTTTTAGAGTTTATAGAACTTTTTAAGGAACAGGAACCACTATGGTTCATAAAATCGCAGGATTATTACACCAAACAAAAACGAAACTTGAAAAAATGACTTGTTCTTGGAAAAAATAAAAAGCATTGATCCGAATGCAAGTCGTGATACGATTACAAAAAAAATAAACAATTTGAGAAGTTCGTTCGCCACACACGTCCTAACAGTTGAAACGTTACAGCAGAACTGAGTGGATTTCGCCATGTATGGCCGCTCGATCCGGTCAGGCCAAACTGAATCAGTTTTGCCTGATCCGAACGGCCTTTTCATGTATGGTAGCCTTAACAATCATCTATCCGTTCGTTCATTCAACTAATTTAAAATAAATTTAAATGCAAATTTGCATGAAACGTCTTTTCAGGAATGGCTACGATATTATTATCTTAAATTGTACACCGAATTCCTTTTACCTGTCCAAACATGAACACGGAATCCTTCTGACATGTTCAAACCAATCATGTCGAGATGTCAGAATCATTCTCGTTTTAGCTTGTTTTTCTGATTTCTGATATCCGTTTTTGTTTAATCTAAGGGTTCATTCACTTTTCTTTCAAATGTTTTTGTGCTACGCTAGGTGATTGTCATGATTTAACGTTTTTCAGCACTTTGCTACTTAAAAAAACACTATGACACCATTTACACCTGTATTTGCAATTGGGGTAGGCAGTGCATACGAAACTCTACGTAGCCCAAACCATGATTGTTACACGTTTCGTGGAATTATGTAGGATTTTAACATGATACTTTAAGAATGTCGACATTAGATGGAAAAAGAATGAAACAAAATCATTGGAAAATAAGACTGCACTGACGTCTGAGCTGAATTTTGATTTACTTTTGTAATTTTATTATTAGATATCCAGTTTGAATGTCCATTTTGTCTCTACTTATCTTGCTCTACGATAACGTTTAGAATACCGTGCAGAATTTTTCACAATATTTTTTAGTAAAATTGCAAGTCTAACTTAAGCCAACTATCCTGCTCTTAAGACTACCACTACCACTAGTTACATACCTTCTTTAAAAGTGACAATTAATATTCATAATTAAAACAGCGATGTACATCTTAATGTACAACACCCTGACTTCCACACTAATGTACCATTTACATTACCAAAGTATTCCATTAGCTTAGACTTGTTTCTCCAGGAGCTAGGTAGTGTTATTTTCTTCGCGCCAAATTAACGCCGCGCCAAAACTGGCGACAAACAAAAACACAGACAGTCTGAGTATTTATGACCTAAACTTGCTGTTTTAGCACCAAAATTTGGCGTCTATCTGATAATTGGCTCAATGATGGAAGCTCGAAAACAGGTTGTTCTAAACTTAGACAATGATTATCATTGTTCATACACAAACAGTCTCGCCTCTTTCCTACAGGCAAGGGAGGTCCACTCCGCAGTGGAATGTCTCTGAAACAGACGGGAATATTAAAAGACGAAAGTAACGAGACTACACGTATGCTGGTATTAGTTTCCTCGAGTACGAGCAGTCGAGTGAACAGAGCATTAGCGCGCAGTGGACGTTTGACAGCTGTCCTCGTGGCTCCTAGATCTTCATCTACTCGATTCTCTGACCCTAATAAAAACTCGATTAAAGACGTGAATATTCCGTACTATTCTACACTAATATTATAAAGCTGAAGAGCTTGTTTGTTTGAACGCGCTAATCTCAGCAACTCCTGGTTCGAATTGAAAAAATATTTTTGTGTTGGATAGACCATTTATCGATGAAGGTTTTAGGCTATATAACATCACGCTGCGACTAATAGGAGCGAAGAAACATTGGAAAATGTGAAAAAAAACGGGGAAAATTAGTCTTATTCCACGCGGACGGCTAGCAAGCACAGCTAGTTCATTATAGTTAAGTCTCACAGTAAAATTGGCAACAATTATCTAAACAGACAAGCAGACCATTCCATCGCTGTTACAATCCTTAATCCGACACATCCATCTAACCGACACATCGAACGGTCTTATCCCATCCCCGCTCCAGGTAATCTGATTCCCATGATATGTAGATTAACACGACCACTTCAACACGACCCCTGGACACGAACGAATGCCTCGTCCGCAGGGTCCAAGCCGCGGTTAGCTGTTGTGGGGACATTTATACGACCACTAATGCCTATTGATTCGTAAGTGGCCATTATACGACTGATTGCGGTGTAAGCTGGGTATCTGGGTGGCCGATGCGTTAAGGTGTACTTTGGGTGATGGATTAATAATAGTTCGGGTGAATAGTTGAAGAGTCGGCTGGTTACGTAAAGGTATACAATGTTATAGTGTTTTAGCAATCATATATTATTGTGTATATCACTCCTGTATTCTCAAATGGGATACGCAGAGCACACAAAGCCATGACTATTTCACGTTTCGTGGCCAATTATAGCATTTTTTTTGGCTTCGAGTTTGTAGGTAGGTATAATTGTACGTGATGTATGTATATATATCCTCCTAAGACCCAATGTTATATTGTGGTCAGTTCAAAATTGAAGCTTAATGACACTCAAAGAAAATCAAATTTCACTTTAACATTTTGAACCAAATTTTGTACTCGCGGTCTTATGAGAGTATGATGTAAGTTTGATATCGCGGTAATTATATTCGATCAAATTACGTGATTTTAGGTAAATAACTTAAAATTCTGTCGGGGAATTTCACAAGACTCGCTGTATCTGGTCTGAAAGGAAAGGAAACATGATACCGTCTTAGACAGCCATAATAGCTCTTAATTGCGGACCAGTGGTAATATGAAGTTACCGTTGTTTATTCAAACTGATTCATTTAATGATGAGAAGTTGCCGCTATTTGTTAATGGTAGGGAAATTGATAGCGAATTTTATTTCATTGCGTTTATTTTTAAACAGCCTATGTTTTCAAATGAGGTAGGCAAAGCACACGAAATATAACAAATGCGTTGCACCTACTTCTAGCATCATTTTAACTTTACTAACACATTAGATGAGAGAAGTATAATAGTGACAAGTTTGCTAGCCTGTCTCCAAAAGCATACCAAAACACAATGCTCATAGAGAGCGGAAAATAATGTACAGAATCGTATAGTAAGAAACAACATTGGCACAAGTGTCAAATATCCGTCTAAAACCATTTACGGCGAACATTTTGACCGCAATTATTCCTAAATGATTAGGCAAATAAAATGACATGACAAAACTCATAGCGACAAACATTTTCCTGATTCACACGTCAATACGATCTAGTAGCATCAGCGTAAAAATGTAGTTAAATTGCTACCAATAAATGCCGTTGATTTATACAATTAGCACATCCATGATAACATCGTCTGATGTAATGTGACAAACCAATGAATTTTGTTTACAATACCACAGATACAACTGACGATGTTATCACTAATGTATTATAGCTTGTAATGGCAGTCATATAAGATAGCAAAAGCCTTAAGTTAGCAACAAAATGTGAATACATAGTTGACGAATTCGCGTCCTATTCACAATCCATCACATGCAAATGTCCTTGGTTTTGGAATTTCACGTGTGATCTATGTGATTTATTACTTAGCTGTGGTTTTATTTGAATATTCTAAATGAGACGCCTTATGAATATTGTTTTTCTCAATTAACGTCACTGCTATTGAGAAAAACTTTCAAAACTGTCTGCTAGACAAGTAGCAAAAAATATGTCTGAATTATTAATTAAAAAAAATTATAAATACTTACTCGTAGTCGTCAGGAGCCTTAGCACATACAATACAATACAACACAACACATACACAAACATAATATGTTAATTATTATTATACTAGTTGTTCCCGCAACTCCGTCCGGGTGGAATAGCGAAAATTTCCCCCCGTTGTTTCCACTTTTTCCACTGTTTCTTCGGTTCTATTAGTCGCAGCGTGATGTTATATAGCCTAAAGCCTTCCTCGATAAATGGTCTATCTAACACAAAAATATTTTTTTAATTCGCACCAATAGTTCCTGAGATTAGCGCGTTCAAACAAACAAATAAACAAACTCTACAGTTTTATTACATTAGTATTAGTATAGATACATCACGGCTGAATTCCTTAATGGGATAGGCAGAGCGCACGAAACGTTACATGGTCAAAAAAGCATCTCGTCAAAAAATAGTCCAGTAACTCCATCCGATACAATTCATTGACATTGTCGACCTCTGTAATGTAATTTAAATTAACATAAAGACAGCTATTTTCCATAAGACAATATAAATAAAACAGAAAATATAATGCTCTAGTTGTTCTACTTCTATCCGAGATAAGAGAGGAAGCTAAAAACCGACTAAATGCAAATTTCATGTTAATTCAAACGCTTGAAATACGACAGTTCCTCGGTTTACTGAAGACACTTGGTTTCTTAACAAATCTAATTTTAAACTAGATTCAGCCGCGATTTTTGCCGCAAGGCTATTAACTAACGTACTCAAGAATTGTATGAATATTACTTATTTCTAGTGTTTTTTGCATTTCTAGTGAGTCCAAATACCTGCGATTCTGTGACAGCGAAAGTCTTGAAAACGCTTGTACGCATCAGTGGCAGTGTGTTAAAATGTGGCTACGAAGCGGGAAATAGTTGTGGTTTTATGTGTGTAGCGTTTTGTGTGCTCTACCAACCCCATTTGGGATTGACGGCGAGATTTACGCGTATAACTGATAGTATAAGATACTTATTAATTACTAGTAGTACCTATGCTTGGATTTGGGATATACTCCTTCGGCGCAAGAACTTGTATGGAAAATTTTACAACGCCACTAACGGTCACTCGCGGAAGTAAAATTATAAATACGTATCGCTTACGTTACGTCATCTCCTGCCGGTGTGGTCACCACAATATTGATAAGGGCTCATTATTATTATTGGTCTCGATATTCGGGAATCATGGTCATCTTCATTTCAGCCATAAGACGTCACTGCTGATGCTGAACATAAGCCTCTCCTTTAGACGTCCACATGTACCAGTTGGAAGTGAACTGCATCTAGCGTTTTCCGGCAACCTTTATTAGGTCGCCTGCAGGACGTCCTACGCTGCACTTGCTGGTCCATGGTTTCCACTCGAGCACTTTTCGACCCAATTGGCCATCTGCTCATCGTGCAATATGGCCTGTCCATTTGTCGCTTCAACTTGCTAATCCGGTGGGCTACATCGGTGACTTTAGTTCATCTACGGATTATCTATCCTTTTTCGCTACTGGCTGATTGTTAACCAGTATGTTACTACCCAGAATTTGCTCATCAATATTCCCCCAGCGTTAAAGGGTTGCCACTTGAAAAATCCCTCCAAAAGGTACTAATTTTACACTCGGCAGGTACATAATTTGTGGATAAGGCCCCGAATTCCGACCTTAGTGAGGGCATTCCTCTCGAGTGCCACCTTTGTGATTTGCATGCCAAATATTTTGCTGCCAAATTGATCCGCGGTGTAGGTACTTTGGTTGCAAAATTCTTAACGTTGAGCATTAACCATTAGTGAGACGAAATACGAAATAAACTTATGTAGAGGGTGAAATCGAATTGGTGATACAATATTAGTGGTTCTTGCTTAATTAACGGTATGCAACATAATGCATTACTTCAATTGTTAAAATAGCCCGTTAAAATTTTGGATACTCGTACTAAGGTGGAATGAAGTCACAACCTTCGACAATTCTAAATTTCGAAAGCACTTAGATACTACTTACAACTTTGAATGAGGGTCGAAGCCTTTCGTTTCACGAATTTTATCTTCTTGTGAAACTTTTCCGAAAATTTGAAGCCTAAATCTAGGCACCGTGCATAAGTATGAGCGCGTTTGACAGCAGCCACCGCGGCTCTCAGATGAAGAACTACGTACCTACCTATTATCCTTAAACACGTGATATACTTCAAGAAAGTAGGAACAATCACATGTCTCAGTAATTAGCAATCTGTAAATGTAGGTATAATAACATTTTGTTTCCCTTCTTCCAGTATTTACGACGTTCTCTACCGCTTGTAACCAAGGAATCCTTAACGATTATAGCCACTGCTTTATCATGCCTAACGAACACGCGAGCTCTAGTTAATTATAGCCTAGGTTACACGTGAAACCTAATCAAGTCGTGGCACTATGTAGCGTCGGATGTAATTCGGACAACCTCACGTTATAAGGTAAAAGTCCCGATAGGTGACAGATGGGTGTCATCTACTGGGCGTTGAGGCGTCGAGCATTGGTACATTTACCTTAGTGGGATACTATAAATTTGGCCAGATTTTAAGTGGGGTAAGTTCGCGTTACGCTTTTTCCAGGTAAACCTTAGATAAGCTTGTCAAGGTTATTGACAAGCATTATGACAGAAATGAAACCGGTCAAGTGCAAGTCGGAATAACGGTATAAACTCGTGTTATTATTTCTCGATCGGCTTGACATTTACCATGTGACAATAGCCAGTTAGTGGTTATCAGGATCTTCTGAGTGGGGGTTTTTAACTTCACTTACAAATGTAAATCACATTTTAATTCCCAAATGGGTTAGGCAGAGAACACAAAACGTTATACAGACAAAACTAGAAACTAGAAGGTTAACTGGTAGAGATCCCGTCGGGGATAAATTCGCCTTTCCACGTGAAGCTGTTGTCCTGTAACTTTTTTTGTGTAATAAAGAGTCATACAATACAATACAATAAGAGTTTTTGGCTGTAAGAGATCCCTTAAGGGATAAGTCCGTCTTTGTACTTTGCCTTTTTTTTTTGTATATGAGTTTTGTATTTCGTGTTCTTTCCTTGTGTACAATAAAGTGTTTACTTACTTACAATACAAAAACTACCTATGACTATTTCACGTGTTGTAGAATTTTTTGGCATGATGATGACTGATGACAGATTGCTAGCCAGTCGCCTAAAACACGCCTAAGTCTATTTCCTTATTCGCCTTTTACGACGTTTAGGGAAAAAATGGAAGGGTGTTATTCTAAGCCCAACACCACACGACATGTGGAACAAAACTATCCTGTAAACTACGTTGTACCGTACCCTCCAGTCTCAATTTCCTCGAAACAAAACCAAAATCCAATAAAACATACGATGCGTAAGTTGACTCGGGATTCTACGAAATAAATAACATTATATCCTTATATCCCTTGTTAAATTGAATGTCACCTCCAATACCCTTTCAAAAGCGAAGTAATTCGATTTGGCATTTTGCTGTCACTTTTATCGCAACTCAAATTGGCTTTATTTCGAGACAGAAAAATTGAAATGAGGCTTGTATAATGGTCATGGTTGGGTTTGCTGCTTACCCTATTTGGGAATACAGGTGTGATGTGTGTGTATACATACGTACATACATATTCTCACGCCTGTATTCTCAAGAGGGGTAGGCAGGGCACATGAATTGAAAAATCCAGTGCCACGTTTAGCAATTTCAGGGTAACCAGATGGTTACATGTGATATTACAGTGACAGGTTGCTAGCCCATCGCCCACAATACACTAACCCTTTCCCAGAGTCGACTCTTACGACACCCACGGGAAGAAAGGGGGAGGTACTATTCTAACCCGGCACCACACGGGTGGGTGTGTGTGTATGTATAAATAATATCACTGTCTCTACTTTCCTCTTTGATATAGGTACGTGAAATTGTAAATTGTCAAGGGCCGTGAGGTGTCGGATGTAGAATGACACCTCTCCATTCCTTCCGTGGATGCCATTAAGACTAATAATAAAATAGGTTTAAGTATGCTTTCCTTCCACCACCAGCGATTCTTAACCTTTTTGCATGGCGACCCAAAATTCAAAAATATTAGAAGCCCGCGACCCAAGCAACCATTAAAAACAAATGAAATGCAGTGATTGCAGTTTGTTTTTTCGAAAAGTCCAGGGGTCCTGCGACCCATCTCAATATGGCCCGCGACC
>BHDV01047307.1:16187-36318 GCA_005406045.1 Adoxophyes honmai
CGCGACCCGAGGTTAAGAAACGATGCTTTAGACGATACGCTAGCGACCTGTCACTATTACATTATGTTTTTTTATTAGCCTGATAATGTATCCCACGGCTGGGCAAAGGCCTCTCTCGGTCTTGCATGATTTCAGAATATTATGTTAAAATCTTAAATTTATCGTAGTAGTAGCGACGACACGTGGAATAGTCGTGACTTTGACTATTCATAATTTAGTGTGCTCTGCCTATCCCATTTGGAAATATTGGCGTGATGTATGCATATCGTTGTTGCCAACTGTGTAGATATCTCGACCACGGGAAGCTGTAAAAGAAATCGATCCGTTAAAAATAGATCGATTTTTATACAAAAAGGTTGATCAATACAGCACAATCATCCATTGAGTTCGTTTCCGTAATTGTTTACGTTTTACGCCGTGGTGCGCGTAAATTACGCTTTTTAATGGTTGAATTCAATTAGAGTTACACGTGGATTGAGGTTTGCCTAAATATTTTGGCGTAACCGTCTTGCTCTACTTTGAGATTCGGGAATTCGAGTAAATCTTGATTTTAAATTGTAAGTGTTATCTTTTAGTAAAATGTAATTTGATGACTTATGTGTTGTAATTTTCCTATATAATTTTAACCTACATATAATATATTTATTTCTTCCGTGGACGTCGTAAGAGGTGACTAAGATTTAGGTGCAATAATACCTCTGAACGAAAAACCTAGAAATATGCTAGAAATGGCGTCGAAATATTTTATCTACGAGTATGAAGTTATATAATTAAACTAGTATTGGAGATACGGCCGTATTCCTAAACGGGGTAAGCAGAGCACACATAACATTACCTACATGGTCAAGATACATTGATTTTAATTTAATATCGCGTGGGAACTATAGCCCAAGCCCTCTCATACTGAGAGGAGGCCTGTGCCCTGCAGTGGGACGTATATAGGCTGGATGATGATGATGATGATGAAGTATAAAATAGTTACAGTAAAGTTAAAGTACACCTACACCTAATCCTTAGTCGCCTTCTACGACAATCACGTGGGAAATGGATGGATGGATAATATACAGTATCGTACTACTGGTTTTGTTGAGCTCAATTTAACTAAATTTAATTTCCTGCTAATTGGGACCCTTCAACTAAAGTTTCAGGTAGGTATCTTTTAGCGAGTCGTTGAGTGCAAAACTGTAATGGTGCCGTTTCACAGATTAGAGAAAACTCTGGAGTTATTTGCGGGTCGATTTAACCAAACGAGAACAAAATTCAGTATTAGAATAAGTCACTTTTGCTCAATTTTTCTTGTAAATAAATGATTTACTCGCGAGTATAGAATGTTTTATTGTAACAATAATAGGTATAATTTTTAAAAATGGAAATTTTCCGCAGGTAATCGTAAATAGACAATTGTTACTAATATTCCTCTTTCAACCTAAAATCATGCTAAAAGTGTCAACGAAACGTGGAACAGTCATGGTTTCGTCTACGTGACACATCCCCAAATGGGGTAAGCAAAGCACACGAAAACCAACATAGTCAATATCACGACTATTTCACGTTGCTTAGGCATGTCTTGCATCAGTTTTTCGGGAAGATTTTACAAAATAAAATAAAGTCTGAGAATCTGTTCCGAAATTTAGCCGCAAGATTCCACCCAAACTTACACAGGCAAGCAAAACCTAACAAAAATCTGAATCTAAAAACATAGAAACTAGCTAGCAATTAAATTCCTTCTTTTTGATTAGACCCACTTCCGTGCAAGCCGCTACTAAACTTGTCCGGGTCAAATATTAATCCTGCTGAGCCCATTTTTATTAAAAACCCTTCCCTTTACCGCCTTCCCTAAATCCTAATAAAAAGTTTTTTTTTCACGGGAAAGGCACCCGAGCAAATTTACATAGTACTCACAGGCAAGATCGCAGTTGCGTTGCCAACTTAGACGCCTAAAGCGTAATGCCTCATGTGACACTAATAGCATGAGCAGGTTCACCGTACGAGCTGGAACGCAACAGCGCAAGCACTGCTGATTTGCGACAGGATTTGGCATGAGCAATTTATTGGAAAGGTTTTCATTTAGTGCTTAGGGCAGTTAACAATAGATATAGCTTAACCAATAACAACAATATAACCAATTTCAGAAAAGTTACAATTTTAAAGTTGAAAAAATCTTACAAACAAAAAACTATCGCTAGCAGACACTGCTTTTAGAGTACCTTGAATTTTCGAATAAGATTTTTTTCTTCTGAGATCAAAACTAGCACAAAAACAGGTAAATGTGAGAGAAGTTAAGATAACAATATAATATACTACACATTTTGTAGCCACTCAAGTTTAGCATGATTTTAGGTTGAAACCTAAACCTTTTTCCTTACGCCTCTTACGCCATCTACGAAAGCAGGGGATGGATTATTCTGAACCCTACACGCATGAGATTTGTCAATAATATAACAATAATTATGACACTGTTGTTGCCAGCAGTAATTAATCTTCAACAATAACACTGATCCGTATTTAGGTTAGGAGTGGCTTCCGAACGACTTCAACAATGTCAGTAGGTCGCAATGTTCCCTTAAGTACATTGCCTCAGATGTTTGGAACTTGATTTCGATGAATTGGGTTTAAGTTTATAGGAGGGATCGATATAATGTTTTTATTAGACAGTAGGAGTGTAGTTGGATTTACGTTGATACCAGTTTTGCAAGAAAATGTTAACAGAGAGCTATCTAGCAATGAAAAGTAACCTGAAATCGGCCAAGTGCGAGTCAGACTCGCGCACGAAGGGTTCCGTACCATTCATCGCAAATAATAATATATAATGTGTGAAAAGTTTGAACAGTCTAGCTAACCCTATAGATACTGCCTGGTGATAGACGGGCGGACGGACGGACAGCGAAGTCTCAGTAATAGGGTCCCGTTTTCACCCTTTGGTAACGGAACCCTAAAAATAGGGTAATCACCACTCAAAACTTGTCCGATGACTGTCAAAGGACATGGAGGTAGCACGTGCCCACGCTTGCATGGCATCGACTAGCGACAACGCGACCCTACTTAAAAAGTTAACAAGTCGGACTACGTTGGGCCACATCGCGCAGGACAGGTGTCGTCGAGGTAAAATGTCCTCAACTGAAAACATGGCTTTAATTTACTATCTGTTAAAAGTAAAATATTTCCTCATACTAAATATATTTCGTATCATAGAGATAGGTACATCCGTACCAATATATAAATGTGAAAGGGTGTTTGTTTGTTTGTTTGTTTGTTTGTTTGTTTGTCCGTATTTCACGGCTAAACGGAGCGATGGATCGACGTGATTTTTTAGGTAGAGATAGTTTAGGACACGGAGAGTGACATAGGCTACTTTTTATCTCGGAAAAAATTTATGTTCCCGAGGGAAAACAAAAATATAGTTTGCTTGATAGATCGATATCGATCGACGATAGATCGATATCAATCGATAGCCGATCGATAGATGATAGATCGATGGCGCCGTGTGTCGTTTGAAACGAGAAGTTTTCTTATATGTAGTTGTGCTTTATACCGCAATATAACCGAGTTCCACGCGGGCGGAGCCGCGGGCGGAAAGCTAGTATAGTAATAAAACCTAGTCATTTACTTCTCAGGTGCTCACGCTCAGGTCACCTTATATTGTATTTAATCTTAGTACAAGCAAATTCTTTGCAAACAAAATCTTCCCGCAATCATGATACGTGTAGCAAAACTCTTTTCCTTTCGGACAAACTGTTGTTATCTCTCCTAATCCCATTATTACACGGAATATTATTCAACTATGCGCATTAATAGACTGTCTCGAAATAATTATCGCGAAAACCCGAAATGAGCGTTTTCCGCGTGTATTTACAGTAATGATTTTTCTTTCGAACCCAGAGGCGGGTTTTACATATGATTACTGTTTCTTTTTTCACGGTTTTAAGGAAAAACCGGAAGTAATTGTTTTTACAAGCTTTTATTTAACTCGGGTGTGATTTTTGTTTCACTTAGATATATTTTCAGGAATACGGGTGTGATGTTTATTTTTAAATTCATAATATTACATTTTATCTTTTTTAATACGCGTGAACGACAATACAAGGTCTACTTAGAGCAGAAAGTTTTCATCATTCAAACCGTTTTACTTTTAAAAGAGATTTTTTAATCCTTCGACTCGAAAACATAATTCACAAAGTAATTGAACTGTCATTGAAGACAGAAGCTGAAAAACAATTAAGCCAATATAAACTCCGAAGCAAAATCTTCTGGAACTTGCCAGACTGTTTAATCAAGCGTCGTCAAAAGTAAATAAAAGGTTAGTCCTTTCATGCGATTAAAATTTTGTAGGTACAGATAATAAATTCGCTTGATATATACATAATGTACAATTAAAAATTAAAAAAAAATGCAAATAAGCTCTTAAAAGCACTTTTACACGTCATTTTCGAGTCTACCAGCGCTTCGGAAAGAACATTGTCAAGAAGAGTGCGCCGCAAGAAACTTGGCAGATAGGCAATTTGGAAATTGAATACATACACACGCCTATATTCCCATATGGGGTAGGCAGAGCAGACGAAATATGACATAGACAAAACCATGACTATTTCACGCAGACACTTCTAGCATAATTGTAAAGTGGAGTCCAGAATTAGGCGAACTAACTTGACAGTTCGTTGGGCACTAAATAAAGTTGCCACAGTTTGGCCAGTGCTGTTAATATCGATGTTTAAAATAAAAAGTCTTGTTATAAAATCGATGTTTAAAGTAAAAAATATTGTTATCTTTATTATTGTGTTTGGAACAAACTAATAATTTTTCTAAGTAAATGAATAATAATAAAAATTGGTAATTAAAAATACACCAACTTGGATCAATTTTTGTTAGTAAAATCGTACATCCTTCAGATCACATTAAATCGCGGTAAATTGCAGTAGTTCGTCCATATTTGGCAAATATGTATGAGTGTGAAAGTTTCGACGAATTACTTGATAAAATATAAATTGAATCAGATTTATAGAAAGCACATGGTGATATCGACATATTTATGTCGATATAAACTTATCACTATTTATTTTTTCCTATGTCTGGCAACATTTTCGGCTGTCAAGATAGTTCGCCTAATTCTGGACTCCACTTTAGGTTTAAGAACAGATGCAAGAGATAATAGTGACAGGTTGCCAGTACGTCGCCTGAGGCTCAATTCACACCAGAAGAGCAGCGCAGCGCGGCGTAGCGCAGCGACCCGCTCCGTGGAGAATGCGCGAGGATTCCTGCGACTGCTCGAGAAGCCGCTGGAATGCGTAGGAACTCGCTCGAATTTACATAATTACATATTGACATATTGACATATGTATTGACAGCGGCCGTCGCGACTACTCGAGCATCCTCGGGCATTCCCGCGACAGCTCGCGCAGTCGCACGGCTTTTTTTATGGAATGCGCTGGAATTCCCGCGGATCCGCGGGCATCCCCGTGCATCGTTAGAGTTTCTCATGCGATAATAAGTCTTATTGTAATGAAAATAAAGTTGAAACTCTCATGACACTGAAACTGCGCTCCGCTACGCCGCGCTGCGCTGCTCTTCTGGTGTGAATTGAGCCTGAGGCATACCTAAACCTTCCTCTTACGATATCCACGGTAGAAATAAAGGTAGTATTCTCTCCCGAAACCACACAGGTGATGATGGAATATTTAAGTTATAGGTTTTATTTTATCCACCTTACAAGAGGAGATTTCTTTGCCCCGGATAATCCGATTCTAGCGAAATTATTCCCACGCAGAGTTAGCGTGGTCAGACTATAGTTGTATTAAGGTAAATGTACCAATGTTCAACGTCCCCACGCCCAGTAGATGACACCCATATGTTCTGTCTAGACAAGGTTGCAAGTGCCATGTAATGGGTCAGTGTCGAGCACCTTTTTACAGGATTTACAAAAAAAAGGTGAGAATCTACTCAAAACAAGTGTTACCAATCATCAAATATCGTAACCACGTACTTACCCTTACTCTAGTTTTGTAGCAGAAAACATGTTTCCAATAAAACACTGAACTTCGTAGGCTGTATTGAATTACTTTCATGTCAAGGAGATCAGAGGGTAACGCTTACGTAACGGGTACGTGACGTGAAACGTACGAATGCGATACGGATCTAGGTGACGGTAGTTTGCGAAATTACTTCGACGTTTTTACAGAGCGTGTCAGTGCTTTGATTATTTTTGCATGCTTTTTTTGTCACTGCTGTGTGGTGTCGGGATAGAATATCACCTCTCCATTTATTCAGTGGATGTCATAAGAGTCGACTATAGGTTAAGGTACGCTTTAGGCGACAGGCTAACAACTTGTCACTATTATAATGTAAGTACCATCGCGAACAGGGATTGTTGAGCCACTTACCTATGTTTGTAACTTGGTCGTGTTATACTAATCCAATAGATAACATCTGTCAGTCACATGGGTCATTGATTACACGTCTAAATTGCGAACAGTGGCAAGTGGCTCAACATCCCTGTTCGTGACTGTACTTGATCCACTTACGTCTAAAATTACACTAAAACTGGCTACAGAATTGGAAATATTCATGATTTCACATGACCTCATTTGGGTACACAGACGTGATTGTATGTAGCACAATTTTTCCTTATACAATACTTATTACGAATTCAATAATAAAATACCAAAAAAAAAAAAACTAACTAAAACAATAACTAACTTAAAAACTAGACTATATTTAAAAAAGGGCACCCCCGAGACATGGTCCCAAAGACGCTGGCAGCGTTTCCTCGCTTTATCGCAATGCTGATGCGTTGAGCGAGGAAGCTGCCAGCTCTTCGGTCTCCAGTTGTATCTACCAGTCGCTTGGAGATCTCTTTTACAAGGTTGTTTGCGCTGGGGCCAAATTACAATCACAATTTTTGGTTTAACAGAATAAAAGATATACCTAATAGTCGCAGATTGCCATCCAGTGGCCTAATGCATACCTGTTTCCCAAGTCAGAGGTTTAACATAAAAAACGAAAAGGATAATAATAAAACGCGAACATATTCTAGTAGGTAAACTTGTTTATGAAACCGAATCAAAAATAACAACGTGCACGTAAATCCGCTTCTGTTTTTGTTTCAATACGCTTTCGCAAAAATTGATACAGAAAATATAGCACCATAGAAAACCAGGGTAAGGAAGCATACCTCAAAAACTTTAGGATCATTGCCATAAAATCGACTTTGTCTTAACTTTTGTGAAAGTGCTGTATGTGAGGTTAAACGAATTGCCTTCTTATTGACATTCCCAATAAACGAAAGTAAATTCTCGTTTTTTATTATCAATATTGAACTTATTTGAAGCGAAGGCAGTTTTGATTGAATGTAACAAGCCTGAACTTTGTACACACAGTGATTGAAACTGAATTCTTCTAGTTACAGAGTTGGCTTTTTTATACGTATTTTATGAATGTCAAAATAAGAAAACACGATACCATTTAAAGGGGAAGTTAAGCAGTAATTTGCGTGATTGTCGCATAAAGACATTAGTGTAAGTTTATAAAATGAGACTTTAAGGGCGAATTTCATAAAGAATAACTAGCATTTTAATGCCTAATAAAATTTGTACAGTCGCATTTATACATACATACTGTGTTCCTAAAAGGACTAGGCAGAGCGCACGAAACATGACATAGACAAAGCCATGATTTCATGCTTCATAGCCAATCTATACTAATATATAAAGCTGAAGAGTTTGTTTGTTTGTTTGTTTGAACGCGCTAATCTCAGGAACTACTGGTTCGAATTAAAAAAATATTTTTGTGTTGGATAGACCTTTTATCAAGGAAGGCTATAGGCTATAAAACATCACGCTGCGACCAATACAAGCGAAGAAATAGTGGAAAGTGTGGGAAAAAAGCTGGGGAAATTAATTACTATTTCACGCGGACGGAGTCGCGGGCACAGCTAGTTTTAGCTTAACTTTGAGTTTAAAAACAGATGGATAGAATAGTGACAAGTTGCTATAGTCTGTCGCCTAAACCTATTTCGTTAGTCGCCTCTTAAGACATCCACGAAGGCAATTGAGAGGTATTATTAAGTAATCGTAGGTTATTAAAGCTACATATAGAATTTACTTACACCTATAACTTAATAATAGAACATAAATAAATGCCTCACCTAAGACCCTACACAAAGGGTCCATATTTACAGGTCGGGTCCGGGCTTGCGATATGAAAGTGATATAAAATCGCCATAAAATATACCGTAAAATAAGCCGCTTTCCTAAAGGACCGTAAAACATAACAAGGCAGTATAAGGAATTCGTTTAGGTCCATGTAATAACTTTGTACTAGCACATTGTGTACTAAAATACCTGGTTTTCTAGCTTTAAATATCTCTTGTGTGCTGACGGTGGTTTTAAAGGTTAGAAGCTAATCCTCTACAACCTGATTTATACATACACACAATCGTGAGGTCTAATTTTTATTGAATTTGAGCCCTATTGTCGATATCATGTGGTTCCATATTTAAACATCACACTTATTTGATCTCGGTTACATAGGACTTGTACGTAGACTTGTCGTATTACTTTCAGCCGTTTTCTATTTTAGATATTTTTATGATATTAAGTTAAAAATGCCGTCAAAGGATATTGCGAAGAATGTTATGATTATGAACAAGCCTTTCAACGAAATATCCATCATATTCTAGCACTATACTAGTTCTACGAATAACGTAAGGATGTAGAAAGAAAAGAACGTAAGGTAAACGTCCCTGTGGTCGACACTGACCCAATACATTGGCACTTGCAACCTTATGTCATAGTAAGGCAGGTTACAGATGGGTGTCATCTATTGGGCGTTGGGGCGTCGAGCATTGGTACTTTTACCTTATTTAGTATTATTTGGATGAGACAGAATGGAAACTAAAAATATTTCGATACAACGGTTTGTTCGGTCGATTCCTACTTAAAATCCTCTTCATTTCTCCCGTCGATGTCGTAAGTTTATACATGCATTAGGCACCAGGCTAGCAACCTGTCACTATCATACCCCTTACATCCTCAAATTATGCGAGAAGTGGTTGCGAATGTTGCGATGCGTGAAATGGTCATGGTTTTGTATATGTTGCATTTTGTGTCTTCTGCCTACCCCATTTGGGAACATAGGACTGATTTGATTGATTGGTTGGATTGTTCGCAAGTTCTATTGACGGTGCGTATAGACGAGATATTTCAAAGACGAGTAGAATTATCTTCCCAAATTAAACAAATAAATTCAAACTATTTGCTTAGAAAAAAAGGAAAACATTTTCAGGCAATTTCTACAGAATTTAATTAGCAAAATTACTACCATAGACTTCGCATTTTTCTTGATAAAAAAAGGGTTTTACTCATTTTTTCCTAGAAATCAGGATTGATGTTATGCTGTAATAATAACTCAAATCAATTTAAAAAATTTAACTGGGATAACTTTAAACAGTTATATAATTTTGATAGTACGTCACAGTGACACTGACTGTTAAAACAAAATTCAAAAGTTAAAATCATAAAATTAAGTTTGTAAAATACGGATAACTTACGTCTTAAATCGAATTTTGCTCGACATGTTTCGGTTAAGTCGTATTTCTTAATTTAGGACCTGTGGCGCGCTACCGTTCTGCTTGCGCGACTTCTCGTGCTTGGTTAACCTAATACCGGCGCGCGACTACCCTCGTTACTATCGTTGTTTATAATATTGACAAATGAGGGGGTCCGTCAGTGTTGTTAGTGTTGTGCGCTATCCTTTTTCGTCTCACTCTAATACTTAGTGTCTTGTCCAAGGACTTAATTTCTAAAAAACAATTAATTTCCACGCAATCTTTTACACCTACAAAAAATTTAAGAAATCACACCCCTTCACTTAGCAGCAAAATTTTGACAATACTAAAACTTCGCAACGGTGCCAAACTTCCTTCAACACGCCCTACCACCTATTTGCCAGATAAAAATAAGCTGTCATCCGCCTACATGAATAAAACATTAAATATAATGTGAGTGGGTAATTATTTTTTTACGACAACAGTTCCGTCGTCCCGTTAAATCTTAACGTAACCTAACGTCGAAGTTACGCCGAAAGTTACGTCGCGTAAATTGAGTGGCGTAAATCGAGCTCGGTTATCACTCGCTGATGTGTGTAATGGAAGAGGGTGTGAGAATAGGCCCCCTGATTTTGATTAAAAATACTTTACTGTTTTGTGCTCTGGCGAAATATTATGTTGACAGTTTTCCTGGTTTTGTACGGGATGGTAATTTTGTTATTGTGCTTCTGAACGTATGTTTATGCTGACGTTTGAAAGATTAAATGGGATAAGGATAACATTTTTTATGATGGTAAGATATCTTACTTCCTCTTATCAGCATAATTTCAGATTTCTATCATGATAATCAATGAAATCCTGTGTGATGTCGGGACATAATTACTTTTTAACCGACTTCAAAAAAGGAGGAGGTTCTCAATTCGAACTAATCTCCGAGAACCGTTAACCGATTTTCAATTTTTTTTACTTGAATATCTTGTCTCCACATTTTATACACCTTGTTTTTATTTTACTATTTTTCTTTGTAACAAATTTAACTTTGTAAAAAACTTTTACTTTGAGAAAATGATTTTCTATTAAGTTTCTTGCGGTGCATTTTCCTTAACAATTACCTATGGTCTTTACGAAGTGCTGATAGACTCGAAAATGTCACGTAAAAGTGCTCTTAGCAGCCTATTTGCATAGATAAAGTTTTGAATTTTGAACTTTGGAAATTCTCCATTTGTTCCGAGGTTGTCTTGAGAGGCGACTAATGAAATAGGTATAATGCTTTAGGCTGTCGCCTAGCAACCTGACACTATTATACTAGTTCTTCTATCTGATTTCAAACCATAAATAATGCTAGAAGTGGCTGCGAAGCGTGAAAAAGTATAATGGAATTGTCTATTTCACGTTTGCTCTGTCTGTCCCCATTTGGGAATACAAGCATGAGAGTATGCATGTATTGTATGCACGTATGTATTGTAGTGTCAGGTTGCTATACTAGAGACCTTTAGGTACTTAAAAGATGGTAAACAATCTTGACGTGTCTTTTTATTTAAACATACACTTTATAAATCAAAATCTTTACATTTTACAATTTAGGTATGAAAAAATCATTTACTTTCATAATTGAATTGTAAATTGTAACGATTTTCATTTTTAGACTGTGTATTTCAATAAAAAGACATGTCAAGATTGTTAACCATCTTTTAAGTACCTAAAGGTCTCTAGTATAGCCTGTAGCCTGAAGCATACCTCAATTTCCTTAGTCGCCTTTTACGACATCAACGTAAAAGTGACGCGCTGCTTAACTAACGCAGCATTTAAAGGTCGCGTGTTAAGATAACACAAAAATAAGGTAAAAGGAAGACGAATGACGCTTAGATCCAGGTCAGAGCGAAATAGTGACGAGTAGTGCTTGTAAATCTCTTGCCAGCTTCGTCTAGTAGTCCACAGACTTATATCGAAGTAGATACCGCGAGTTCTGCATTTGTATGAAAACCAAGCGTGCCTCTTTTTCTCTACTGTAACGTCACATGAGCGCTTTAGTGATAGGAATTGACAGTCCGAGTGAAACCGATTCAAAGGTGATGCCGCCTTATTCAAGTTGCTCTGTCCCTACCCTAGGCAGTTAAACCTAATGTACATACATACAATCATGCCTATATTCCCAAACAGGGTAGGCAGAGCACACGAAACGCTACATAGTCATTTCACGTTTAGTGGCCACTTCTAGGATAATATTCATTAGGTTTTGAGGTGGCAGGTAAATACAATAGTGACAGGTTGCTAGCCTGTCACCTAATGTATACCTTAACCTATTTCCTTAGTCGCCTCTTACGACATCCATGGAAGAAATGGAGAGGTGTTATTCTAAACCCGACACCACACGGGTTAACCTAATGTAAGTGGTACAAAACTAAATAAAAACGCGTCAAAGGAAGAGCATTGCTCTCCCTTTTGGCTCCCTTTTGGCACGCGAAGTACATACACTTGAGTCATCTATTTCGATATAGTGGTCTAGTCCCTAATTGCTTTCTGACTTATTTAGTGCACTTACTAATGAATTAAGACAGCGAAAGCGTTAGGTAAATCAGTTTAGCAATTGTGACAAATTGTTTTCGGAAGTTGGGAACGGTAGTAAGTTATTTATGTGATTCTTGCATATTGAAAAACTACGTTAGTGTCGTTTAGGAAATGAGATAGGAGGCGTTTTTAGAAAATTGGACCAAATTTGCCAAAAAGCCATACAAAAAAAACAAATTCCTTAGTTTGCACACAAACATAAATATCACGCTTGTATTCTCAAATGGGCAGGCTGAGCACACAAAACGCTACACAGCCAAAAATATGACTATTCAACATCTTTTAGGGCGGCCACATACATTCGGAAAAATTCCGTTTCGGAATCTCGAATCGGAAAATCGAACGCTGTCAATCCATACAAACCTATGGACCAGCCACATACAGACGGAAGCTTTCCGTTCGGAATTCCGTATGTATGTGGCCGGCTTTAGCACTTAGGTACTTACAGTATATTTTTAAGTTTTAGGTTAGATAAGAGGTAGCATACTTCAGCCTGTTTTCCTTAGTCGCCTCTTACGACATCTATGGAAAAATGGACCAAGTAATCATAAGTTCAAAAATGACCCAGAAAAGGGATGATAGGTTCGTTTTTTGCTCAAAAGGCGGGAGCAGTGACCCCAGATCAGAGGTACGGTTCAGCAAGTTCCAATGAAAATTAGGTCCAGTGTCCTGCGTAGTCCATTGTCTACGAATAAGGGCATTGTCCCATTACATTCTGAATTCAATAACCCATGTCAACACTCGCCCTTAATGCGCGATATTGTTCCCCACTTCCCTAATTATACACCCATACGATAACACCCACAATTCGCGGTCATTGCATGTCTTGTTAGATATAGGCTGGATGATAGACGTGGTTGGTGAGCGATGGATACGGAAATAGTCAGTAGTGTCGTTTTAGCTCCGTATCCATAATTATGGCGAGTGGTGGTGCCAACGCGTAACACGAATATTAAGGGTGTAATGGCGTTATGAAAGCCATGTGCTGGCTTTTTAAGGCGGGAAAATGTGACATTACGCGTTAAGTACATAAAGTTTGGGAATTAATCAAATTCGATGGCGGAAGAAGCCATTATGGACTAATGGATGGCTTCAGCTGGTTAAATACCTACTTGGGTAAATATTTGGGTGTTTGAACCGCTGTCATTATTCTCAACACTTTTTTTATTACATTTATTTAGAAATTGGTGTAATAAGTGTGTCATATAGAGGTAGTGTCTGTCTTGCAAATAGGTACACACTAGACTATTACGCACATTTCCAACAGTATCTCATAAAAAAGTGTTGAGAAAGATGACAGCGGTTCAAACGCCTAAATATTTACCCACTTAGATGCTGTGGATATTTATGTTTCTATAATTTTGCGGATGTTTGCTTGACATACAGACATACATCACGCCTGTATTCCGAAATGCAGGCATAGCATATGAAACGGTACATAGTTGAAACCACGTTTCGTAGCCGTTTCCGGCATATTTTTACGATTTAAGTAAGAGGTACTATAGTGACAGGTTACTAACCTGTCGCCTAGAATGTACCTGAACCTGTACAACCTGTAGGTATCCTTAGGCGCCACGTACAACAAGTGTTATTATAAAAACCACACGGCAAAATTATTAAACTTTAAAATTTAATAATCATGCTTTTCGTCCATGTCGTAATCATCGCATGTACCATCGCGAACAGGGATTGTTGAGCCACTTACCTATGTTTGTAACTTGGTCGTGTAATACAGTCACATCGGTCATTGATTAAACGTCTAAATTGCGAACAGTGGCAAGTGGCTCAACAATCCCTGTTCGTGACTGTACCTATACGGGAATCGTATACCTAATGTCATAAATTAAATAACAATGACATCTAAGTATAATTGACATCCCTAAGGCCTCCGAGCGTAGGTATAAAAAGTACATACACTTTATTGACTTCTGTATGTATATCTTTTATGGTACACGTTTTAACACCCTGAAGATACCTGATACCTGAAACTACCGACAGTAACTATAAACTATAATTCCTAACCACAGTAACTGTCCAATACATTACGTCCCTATCTCCCGGTCCTTCAATTGTTATCTTATGTTTAACGGCGCTAGCTAACGACTGTCTTTGATAGTGCACTGACCTTTGTTTAAGATAAAGCGGTTGTTGATGGGGTCGTCGGAATTGAGCTTTAGTATACGTAGACGGGTATACTCGTATTTCTAAATCGGGTGGATTATAGGTCATAATAATTTGCTTGTTGTTTGTTGTTTGGAAAAACATTGATCCAGCATAAATGTAACGCAATTTCACGCGTGTATTTCTACGCGGGGTAGGTTGAGCACATGAAATGTACGTTTTCGTACAACTTTAAGCTTTTTTTTCGGTAAGTTTAATGTTGAGTTAAAAATAACAAGTCTCCATTCGTTCCCAGGATGGTTTTAAGAAAAACTTATTTCTAGGAATGCTTTTGGTGACAGGCCAGATTACACCTCTTCCATCTTTTTCAAAACTAAAATTTTGCTAAGTCTACGAAGCGTGGAAAAGTCATGGTTTTGTCTGTGTCGTGTTTCATACGCTCTGCCTATTCAAATTGGGAATATTAGCTTGTTTGTATGCATGCATGTAATCTTAAAGATGCAATAGAGACAGGTAAATAAAATATTTACCCGTGTGGTGCCGGGTTAGAATAGCACCTCCCCCTTTCTGCCCGTGGGTGTCGTAAGAGTCGACTCTGGGAAAGGGTTGGTGTATTGTGGGCGATGGGCTAGCAACCTGTCACTGCAATATCACGTTTAACCACCTGGTTACCCCGAAATTGCTAAACGTGGCACAGGATTTTTGAATTCATTTTGCCTACCTCTTTTGGGAATACAGGCGAGAAAATATGTATGTATGTAAATAAAATATACCATAATCTATTTCCTGTGTCGCCTCTTACAATGTCTACAGAAGAATTCGAGAGGTGTTATTTTGCCAAGGGCAAGCTATGGCTAGCAGTTTTTTTATAAATCAAGTAACACTGATCCCAGACGTTGGTGAGCTGTTAGGTCCACAGATATTTTGCGACAGAGAGCGCTGTCTTAATCGTAGTCTTTTAGGCACAAAACGGCGTCTACATAATGTATGTCTTGGATGTGTTAAGTTATAAGAGATAGCGTTTTGTTCTTGCTGTACTTTTACGTAATAATTTGAATTTTGTATTTTAGCTGTTTTTAAATCAAATGTTATGTTATAAAGGTAGGTTTAGAGGTATTTGTGTAACTATAGCGTTGGGTTTTTGTCTATGAAATTGGTGTTTTTTGTGATTTTATCTCTTTAAATTCCTTAAATTTACCTGAGATGTTTAGCGTGTTCATAACAGGATAAGATACATAATAGGTAGGTATTTTGACGTAATTGTAAAAAAATTTGTAACTACAAAAAATAGTTAAAAAGCATGTTACATTTTGTTTTCAGAAATTTTATGTATGCAACATATTTTCGACGATTCACCGTCTTTTCTATTTATTAATCAATAAAAGATTACTGTACTTATTTTTGTGACCTGATTTAATCGTAATTTTGATAAGTAAAATGGCAACACAGAAAGTGAGAATAACGATAAATAAAATGTCACCAAATTGATGAGCTTCGGCTAACAAGATGTAAAGGCGTCCATTAACGCCGTGCGTGGGTTTAACATTTATAAAGTGACGCCAAAGGTCACAAACTTAACACCTTGTTAAAAAAAACTTTAACAATTTTATTTAACTTTTTAAGAGAAGCTTACGAGAGAATGTAGGTATAATACCTGCAAATGGTTTTTCAAACATAATTAACTTTACTTTAAATGTAAATTGTTTGGATGATTTCTACACTAATATTATAAAGAGGAAAACTTTGTTTGTTTGTATGTTTGTTTGTTTGGTTGTAATGAATAGGCTCAGAAACTACTGGACCGTTATCGAAAATTCTTGCACCATTCGAAAGCCACATTATCCACGAGTAACATAGGCTAAATTTTATTTTGAAAAAAAAAGTATTCTGTTAAATATTTGGGTTTAGATATCTACATCTACACTAATATTATGAAGAGGAAAACTTTGTTTGTTTGTATGAATGAATAGGCTCAGAAACCTACGACCCCAAAATCCGAAATTTACGCGAACGAAGTCGCGGGCGGAAAGCTAGTATTTTATACACATCGTTTAAATACACTTATTAATGCGTTATTAAATTATTTTATTTATTTCTTTATCTAATTTGTTCTTCGGGTAAGTGAGTTTAGCTTAAAAAGTATTTAACAAGCTACCGAGCGTAAATTCAATCCGGATTGCCACCACCGTCTTAGTTGCTAATCCTGTCGCCAAGCAGCAAGTTTGCGATGCTGTGATTTAGTGTAAAGAGGACCGCTGGTGTGTTTACTGTTACAAAAAATAAATCTGTTTTAACCTTTAGGCTGACGACGCGGCCGTAACCCTCTAACGCTGGAGGTGTCCAAACGTGGCGGTATTCACATTCTATCAAGTGGCAGATTTGCTCGTTTTCTTAAAGAAAAAAGGTTTATTGTTTAACACTGTTTTTTCAACCAGGCTTGTATCGTTCGGGAATTAAAAAACAATAATGGCATCTGTATGACAGTTCTCTGTCTCTGCGAACATAATCGTTTCCGCTCCGCTTGTCGCTTGTGACTCCCATCGTATCCTGTGGTATATTGCAGGCAGTTGTCAACCATACAAGGCAGGATTCCCTGAAATTAAGAGGTCAACGGCCTGCCGGCTCAGACGCGTCATTCTTATGATTAATGGTATTCGTATTACATTGCTTGCTGTTGGGGTTACTAAGAATTCTTTCATACATCGGAATGTTTGGAAGCGTTAGCGGCTGAGAAAAAAAACTAGCACATTTTTTTTTTCTTACATCACGCCTGTATTCCCATGGGGTAGGTAGAGTGCACGCTACGTCACAAAACCAGAACCGTGACAGTTTCACGCATTCTAGCCTCTTTTGGCACAATCTGTACCAATATTATAAAGCTGAAGATTTTGTTTGTTTGTTTGTTTTAACACGCTAAATCTCAGGAACTACCTACTGGTACGAATAAAAAAAAATTGGGTTGGATAGACCATTTATCGAGGAATGCTTCAGGCTTTATGAAATCACGCTGCGACCGATAGGAGCGAAGAAACATTTGAAAATGTGGAAAAAAAACTAGTCCACGTGGATAATTCGTGGACACAGCAGCTTACAAATTTACGAAATATTTATGTTTCATCTCAATTAGTCACTTTATACCTATCCATTTTTTTGGGAGCTATGTAAAAAATCCTTGCAGACGAAACCATGGCTATTTCACATACGATGGGATATTTAGATTTAAAGTTAGATAATAGGGTTATATTTGTAATATTTCAACATCCACGAAAGAAGTTTTCTTTTATTTGCAGTTATTTCAAGGAAAAAATATAATTCGTGTCTCCGCATATGCTTAGGATGTATTTAAATATGGCGAATCAGAAAACGAGTGTTTACCGTATTTATTCTATTTGAAATGATGTGAGCAAATAAATGTTCGGGAGATTGGTTTTTCGTCTGGTTAAATAGAGTAGGTTGAGGGTTGTCAACGGCACAACTTTATTAAAAACAGTATTTCTAGGTCAGGTTTCGTGTGCTCTGCCTACCCAATTTGGGAACATAGGCGTGATTGTATGTATGCATATATTTCCTGACCGCCAAACAGTTTTTAATATAAGTGCGGAACCTGACTTATAAAACAACTAGCTTTCCGCCCGCGGCTTCGCCCGCGTGGAACTCGGTTATATTGCGGTATAAAGCACAACTATAAGAAAACTTCTCGTTTCAAACGACACACAGCGCCATCGATCTATCATCTATCGATCGATCATGGATCGATATCGATCTATCATCGATTGATATCGATCTATCAAGCAAACTATATTTTTGTTTTCCCTCGGGAACATCATTTTTTTCCTGGATAAAAAGTACCCTATTATTTAATCCGGACTTCTATCTTTATGTCTGCAAAATTTCAAAGCAACCGGTTCAGTAGTGACGGCGTGAAAGCGGAACAAACAAACAAACAAACAAACAAACTCACTTTCTGACTTATAATATTAGTAAGGATTTAGGGCCGGCACTGACTGCGGGCATGGCACGGCGGGTCATGGCAAAGGATTTCGTTACTGATAAAGCTATTTTAATCTTATTACTATGAGTTTAGAACTCATGTTACTTTATTTTGATACAACGATGCTGAGAGAGGCCGCGGCATGCCACAGCGTGCCGAAGCATTCCTCGGGTTATTCTTTTGGATGCTGCAGCACAACTTACCATGCCGTCCTGTGCCATGCCGGCAGTGAGCGCCGGCCCTTATATGCTAAATATCGCTTTTGTACGTGTATCGAAAGCTCCAAAAATAAAATTGAATAGGTCAATAAATAAATCCCGACCCTCTCAACTTCCCGCAGATATTAATTTGACAGTTTTATTCAATTTCAAAGTTATTGAGGTGGAAAAAGGGTTATAATTCCATACAGCCACCAACAGTGGTAAAACTTTCAAATTGAAATTACTTAAACTTAATTTTTTGTCACAGACTAGGGGCTGAATAGCTGAACAGACAACCCTGTATAAGCCAACATGCGGTGAAGCGAATATTGCTTCAAGTTTACAGATTAAAACGATATCAAATACAAAAACGTTTGATGTCCTATATGCGTTTAGAGAGCACATTTTGTCTTAAGGTCATTCAATTTTAAGAGTGAGTTTACACACTTTTTCAAATATAAAACAATTAAATTGTTTGTTGAACATCAACCGTATATCATTAGTACTTTTTGACTTAATGTAGACAAGTTTTAGATGAAAATGGCGGGATTTTAGACCTTTCAATTTAGGTTATGTTCACTGATGTTTTTTACTTACAGCCAATTGTACACAGCCAATTGTTCCGCGTGTGGTACCGGGTTAGAATAGCACCTACCCTTTTCTTCCCGTGGGTGTCGTAAGAGTCGACTCTGGGAAAGGGTTAGTGTATTGTGGGCGATGGGCTAGCAACCTGTCACTGCAATATCACGTTTAACCATCTGGTTACCCTGAAATTGCTAAACGTGGCACTGGATTTTTGAATTCATGTGTTCTGCCTACCCCTCTTGGGATTGCAGGCGTGGGAATTGTACAGAGTACTTTTAAATGGTGTGAGGGTCGTACAGGATTGCACGTGACTCTAAACTAATAAAACTATTAGTACTGAAATAAAAATACCATTATATTACGATCGGCGCTGTGTCATTTGTATTATATCTAACTTTTTATCAGGATTACGTCTGAATCAAATCGTATTGCTGGAAACAATGCTGGGACGATCTTACAAATCGTTAAAATAAAATACTGTTCTAGAATGTTTTTAATATAAATTCAAAACAGAATCGTATTCAGTCAATGCGTATGACCATATACATTATATATTGCCTGTATTGCCTGTACACTATGTATGTGTCGTTTTTACACCTTACAAAATTTACAAATGTTAGAAGCTCCCCGTTTATAGTAACCACTCTCCACATAGTTATTAAGGTAAATATATCTGTATAGTTTACAAACATAATTAGAATAGAACATGCAAAATATTGTTTTGCTTCTCTTGAAATAAGTTTGTATTGTGAAATATGAGATAACTTGTTGGTATTGCGCGAATTCAATTCCAGAACTTTCAATTTTGAAGCCTTAATTAAGACAATATTACCAGCGAGGATTAAATGTCTCTTCAATTATGATTGTTCTTCAAATCCTATTACAGGCAAAATATGGTGGACCTTTTTGTGTGTCGATAAATACAGATAGCATTTAAATAATTTGACACGCCTTTTTATGTAATAACCCAAGTAGCACAGATAGCTCACTTTTGAGTCACATTTAGTGACATTTGACACCCTGAGCGTAATAAGACCTTTTTAAGACTACACTGGTGATCCTACGGCTGCATAATAGATTTCAGCGGTTACTTAAACAGCGTAAGTGGGTTAAGAGCTGCATTAAGAT
>BHDV01047329.1:0-15038 GCA_005406045.1 Adoxophyes honmai
AACTAAACTTAAAACTAGGCTCGAACAGCAGCGCTACTTAACAGGTAACATAGGTACCTCGTGTGTGATATTGATTATACATACTTATTTACCTATTACTATCAAAGGGGTAGGTAAACTGGTATTAACGCTGTAAAATTACTCCTTAAAAATGAGTAATAAATTACTGAAAAGACAAAATTAAATTAAGTAATTAGATTAATTTATATGACTGTGAACACTTGTTATTGTATTTGTAATGTTACGTTACTTATGTAATTTGGTACATTTATTAATATCGTGAGTCAGAACTCAGCTCAGGATCTTTTTGACAACTCCCTTTACTACACCTATAGTTCATATACGGAATGCATTAGTAACTATTGACATTGTCAAATAATATTTTAAATAAAAAATAAAAGTAAAATAACTAATTGTCTATTTTTGCTAGATTCACTAGGTTTCCAATAAATCTGTGTACCTAGATGTCTATAAAATATCAATCCGTTTTGTGAAAACGTGTTATTTTCATCGCCAGTAAGCAGTAACTTCTAAGTAGTATTCTACTTTAGTGAAAACCTTAATAGTACCAAATAGCCAACGCTGCACCAATGATCGACATTTTCAGCCCTATAATTCAAAGGCAGTAAAAGTGAAAAGCAAGATCAATCACTGGAATTAAGCTGTCAAACATTGGGTAGCTTACATTAGACAAAAATATACAACACAACCTTGTGTTATCTAGCCATGAGTTTAAATTTCGCCCGTCATGCTGTTGTATACCTACTACCGATTATTGTCTGGAGCTTTGTTTTGCTTTTCTTATTTTGTTATCTAGGTAACTACAAGTGAGTCCTTTTTGAAAATGTTTGAAAACATGGGATAACCCATTCCTGTTCCAACTTTTTCATAACATGATGTAATATTTCGTAATTATATTGCAAATTCCCCGCCGCCTCATCGCCTGTATTTAAGCGGGCAGTGGGTGTAAACAAGCCAGTCGCCGGCTAGCCGGCACCGCAGCCGCGCGCTACTGTATTGTGCCAAACAATAAGTTGCTACGCATTCTTATCTACTGCAATACCTATGTGTTTATCTCCACCGTGAGTCATATTCGAGCGAAATCCGTTTCGTTGAACTCTAGTGGTGATTATTTGGAGCAGCCTATGACAGCGGACAATTTTAACCCTGGTGCAACGAACAGTTACTGCTAACAGTGTCGCGAGTTATTGTCAACAATGGTTCGCTACTTCATTTACGCCAAAGATTACTCCGGGTCGACTGATGGAGTCGACTTTTACCATCAAAATGGGCTGAGAACAGTGGACCAGTTCAAAGTTGACGTCGAGAAGATTAACGCCGAGCTGGCAAACTCTGGAAATGAATCCACCGAATCTCGGATAATTTATTTGCACTGGGGACACAAATGTACTCAAGAGGATGAGGAGACCATTGTTGATGACTACAAAAATATGATTGGAACTGGTCACGACACACTGCCAGAAACAATTATTGAATGGATCAAAAGAAATATTCGTGGCAATGATTATAAAATAGAATTGATGTACATAATAACAGACGGCTTGATTTACGAAAGCAGCTTGCAAAGATGCTTCCAACTAAACGAGGATATGAGTTATGATAAAGTTGTTTTTCACGGGTTTCATGAGAATTTAGATGAGATAAACCTGTCCGTTGCTGCTTCATTCTTAAAGAGCCAGTGCAAAGTTTATCGCAACTACGAGCTACTTGACGACACCGATATTTCGGAGGAGTACGACTACGATAAAATCAACGCGGAAAACTTCGCCACCGAGAAAGAAAGTTTGAAATCTTACATCAAGTTGAAGTACATTAATAAATTGAAGAAAGATGCTCGAGCACTTCAGGAAATAGACAAATTAAAGAAACTGCGAGATCGCCTGTTTGCTGAGCTGTCATCGCAATCACAAAAGACCAAAAGCAATTTGGATACAAAGGATAAAAACGTGTTTATACAAGAGTTCTTGAACACGGATTGGTATAAAAATCTTACTGCTCCGGGATATGATACCAAACTGGACTTCGAGAAGTCTATTTCAACATTAATTAATTACATTGTAACGGACAGCAAGTCCTATTCCTTCGACGCATTGAAATTCGAAACAACTTATAACAACACTGTTGAAGAGGAACCCGTCGTAGATGTGAACTTCCCCCCCGAACAAGAAATTGAATTTCCCGATATTATTCTCTACGAAGATAAAGGAATTCCAGTTGTCTTGTTAACAGAGTTTAGCTTGCTCGATAAAATAATTTTCCACAAATCTGAAATATCGGAAGAAGTGTCCCCAGCTAGTTTCAATAAGTTTAAATCGACGATGGACTGTCCATTGTTTTTGGTGAATGACTCTGATGTTAGCGAGTCCATCGGGTACTTTTATACTTTGAATGTTTACAAACAACTTTTGCAAAATCCTGAAAAAACGGAGCCACGAACACGGCGGCCGTACCACGGCGGTCTCGTGCTGATAGATACCGATGAGTTTGATAAATACAACGACTACATTTTATCGGCGACTTATTTTAATTCCAGAAAAGTCAATTATAATATTGGTTTGTTTTACTTCGTGTTGTATAAACATTCCGAGAGTAAAGAGTGGATGGACAAAAACGTACTTGAGCAGTTTAAAAAATACGTGATGCGACGAATTAGTATGGCGAAGTGTAAAATAGCTCTCTCATCGTTACCACTGGACCCCAAAATAACCACGTCGCTGCTGACTGCGCTGTGGTACTGCGTTGAACTATCTTCCTCAATATTCAAAAACGACCCTAAAAATTTCATGCACGAACGTTTGAGGATGTACTATGGCGTGGCGTATTGTATGATCGAAATATTAAAATATTTCGATTACGATTTAGATCTAAAGTCAATTGAAACACGTAGAGATATAATTAGACATGTCATGATCTTGAAAAAAATTCAATCGGAGCAAGACAAAATTTATTTCCTGCTGGAAAAAATATTTAAAAATGTTAACGGTTTCTTGGTCAGTGACATTAAACATCCACGAAATATAAATAAGCTCAACTACCTGAAATTGGATCACAAAGGTATGTTTAACGACGAAATTCTTGACGAAAAAGTGCATTTGAAGGACTTTGTGCACTTAATGTACTATGAAGATGACCATTGCGTTTCGGAAAAAGGCAAAATTAATATCAAAATGTCAGAAATAACTTTGCGACCATTTTTCACGATTGATCAGGAAACTTCTTTTTACTCGGAACTAGTCAAAATTACCAGTAAAGTAGTTATCATCAACGACGGAAAGAAAGATAAAATAAGAATGGGTTGCGAGCCCCTGGATTGGTTTGAGTTTGATAAACTCTTGTCGTTCTATAATCTATTTATTAATTGTGTAAAGGACAACGTGAAATATCCAACCTTAGACGAGTATGTCGAGTATATTTTGAAGAAAAAGAAATTTAATGGCAAATTGGTGACGATTTTCCCATCCAATGTCTATCGTCATGCTACACGTGTACATGCGGAGTACGAGAATGTAATGTCAAAAATCGATGTCAACCAATTTATTAAGGTGGGCAAAATTTATGTCAAAAGGTCAGAACGAGTCAAAGCAGAAGGTGTACTGAAATACGACACCGAGAGAGAAATAGATGAGTTTATTTCAATGGAAGAGTTTAAAGTTGGTATAGTAAAACGGACTGGATCCGCTATCAAAAACAACTTGAAGATAAAGCGTAAAAAAAAGTAATCAATGATCTTAATTAGTTTTAAGTTTTGACTGAGTAATGTAATTAATTTTATAGTCATGTACTGCATTTATGTGAATAGTTTAAAATAGTTATAAAATTGTATAAATTAACTCTTCAGTTAATGTACATATTATTTTTAAGTTTCTCAACTGAATTGTTTTATACTTACATCTCGATGTACATAAAATAGTCTACATGTAATTCTACATACATATGAGCGTGAAAAATACTGAGAAATAAAACTTTTAAAAGGACTATCTTGTTTTACTTACCCAGTAAAGTCTCACTGAAACATTCATCGAATTCCTTTTCTTTAATTTTTATTTTGATAGTTCTATTCTATACATTCAGTTCCACTACATCGTATCATACCATGACCGGAACTTGTTGTTCGATGACGAATATTAGACATTGTCACACTAAAAGTGCCATAACAGTATTTTATCTGCACACATTTCGTAACTCATCCTAAATGCGTTAAAAACCATTGAGTCAATCACTGGCATATCGTCCTGTAAGGCTATTTCCCTACTTGTCATTAGGCACCTCATTAGGTAACAGTTGAATAAAATACTATTATGCTAAGGAATTCAGCATTTTTTTGTTTTTATTGGAATGAAATCACTTACTGTAATAAAAACGCACTCACCTTGTTAAGAACTGTTTATTTTCTATCCATTCAAACAATAACTTCTTACAATTTTCTTTTTAAAACCACCTTTTGTGTTTTGTCAATCCATGCTCCCTTCTGCTTTCACTTTTTCGTTTTTTTTGCCTGTCAAAACTAAGTATCATCTCCCGCCAAAACCTTCGTAACAAATGTTGCCAGTCACCAAAACCATATCGCATTTTAAATTAAATATGATTAAAATACATAAATAAATACATTATTATTATTACTTTTTTAGATGTGCACAGAACCTTACATTAGGTACATGTCATTTGTCTTTTTTTATTATAGCGAATTCGGCAATGGCATTAATACAAGTCGTTGATCATTGGAACATATTTTAGAGTACCTACATATTTATGTGAAAATAAAATAATGAATGCACCTTTAGATACATAATTAGGCCCTAGAATACTCGTGTGAACCTATAACAAAATTAGCGTCCCATATTTCGCTAACATAATTCGCCTGTCCCTATTAAAATGGTCGGATCTGCAAATCGGCAACTTTACAGGAGAGCGATTCAAAGTTTATTTTGCTTATATCTTTTTACTTATATTGAGAATGTTTGTGAAACTTTCCAGTATTGCTATTTAAGTTATTTCTATTCAATTCAACATTATGAATACTCAGTTTTAAATTTGTAAATATGCGAAAATTCAGTTGTGGCCTTTTTAACAGAGTAAGGTTAATATTGATTTGTCGGAACTACCAGATCCAACATTGTTGCTTGTATGAATCCAGTAAATACTAGTCGCAAGTGCCACTTAAGACCTTGTTACTTGTAAAAATCCAAAGACACTTTGTAGCAAGTCCCACTAACGACATTATTGAATGCGTATTTAAAAATATTAATGATGTACCGACTACCACTTAGACCGACTAGCCGACTAGCAGACTAGTCGGCTAGTCCAAACTCGGTTTCGGAGATTTCCGATTGCGGAGATATCGGAGATCCGACTTTGTCCTCAGCTTGTTCGCGCGCTAGTTGCAACCAATGCGTGTTTTGTTTACTTCGCTATAGTCGCTAATAAGTTCATCTTTGCTTGACGTGCTATATAGATAATAGAATTTTATTTAGTTGATGTTATAGATACGAGGGCAGTCCGATAACTACTTACCCTAGAAAATAAACATAAATTTTTGAAGTGGTGATTTATTTCTCTACGTAGTCTCCCTACAACTCGATACACTTGACCCAGCGATGCTCCAACTTCTTTAACCCGACAGAAAAAAAAAACTGGAGGTCTGCAAAATAGGCCTCATTCCTCATTTTACTTAAATCTGTGCCCAACGAGTGACTTCTTCAAGTTTGGAAACAAAAAGAAGTAACGCGGGGCCTAATCTGGCCAATACGGTGGATGGGGCAGCCGTTCGTAGCCTAAAGCGACCAATTTGGGGGTGACGACGGCGGAGGTGTGAGCCGGTGTATTGTCGTGGTAGAAAAACCGCTTTTTTCCTCGCCAAATTGGGCAACGCCAGGTCGAATCGGCCCAATAGTTCAGTATAGTAGAGCCTTGGGACTGTTTTGCCCTACTGCAGGCAGTCAATGTAGATAACACCTTGTGAAACCCAGAAAACGGTGGCCTACGCTTTTCCGGCCGATGGGACAGTCTTCGCCTTCTTTGAAGCACATTCGCCGTGTAAAGTCCACTGTTTTGGCTATTACTTGGTCTTTGGTGTTTACCAGTGAATCCATGTTTCGTCAATGGTCACGAAATGACACAGAAACTACTTTTAATTGCGCTTAAACAGTGTCAAACACCGCTTTGAAGTGGTCTCATGGATGCGCTTGCTGTCCGAAGTAAGCAAACGCGGCACCCATCGAGTCGACAGCTTTCTCATGTCCAATATTTCATGTAGGATACAATCCACGCAGTTTTTTGAGATACCTACTGTCTCAGCTATCTCGCACACCTTCAATCAGCCGTCTGCCAATACGAGATCGTGGACTTTTGTCACGTTATCCTCCGTGGTGGCCGTTTTTGGGGCACCTAGGCGTGGCTCATCAAAAAAGGGCGTGCGACCGCGTTGAAACTCGCTGACCAATTTACGACGGTCGCCATGTAAGGAGAAGAGTCATCGTACACAGTATCCAAGCGCTCTTTGATTTCGCTGCGCGATTTCCCTTCCAAATACAAGAACCGAATCACCGACCGATATTACTCTTTTCCATTTTTCTAAAATCCGCCGACAGGTCTACATGCTGTGAAAACAAAACTTCAAATCCAATATGCCTGAAATTTTAACTCGAGCCGTCTGAAAAGATGTACTACTGGATAATATTCTTTTCTTACGGTTGTGCCGTCCTCAGGCGGTGAGGCTAATAAGTACTAATTGGACAATCCTCGTATGTATGTCTCCTTTTTAAGCATACAATATAGTACGTATTAATGAGAAATACATACAAAGTAAAAAGCTGACTAGTCGCCGACTACAAAAGCCGCCGAATAGGCGGCTTAACTGAGTAGTCGACGACTAGTCGGCACATCTCTAAAAATTATATATTTAATCTAGCTTTGGAAACCATTTACACACTATAAAAGTCGACTTGTAGCTTAATTAGTATGTCAATAATATGTTACATTTTATGTTACTCTGTAAACAATAGCACTTGGGTAATCATCACAGTCATCTTAATAGGCACTTGTTATGTATTTATACATACATACATACATATTCTCACGCCTGTATCATGAGGGGTAGACAGAGTACATGAATTCAAAAAACCAATGCCACGTTTATCAAATTCAGGGTATCCAGATGGTTTAATAAAGTACAAAATACAAAAACATTAACATTACTTTCTTTCGGCAAAAAGAAAGTAGACAATTCAAATTGTTGTATTTAGAAAAAATTGTATGGAACACGACACTACCGACAATTAAGATTTATACCAAATCACTTTATAATGTTGGATATGGTACTACCTACATTAGAATTTTTGATAAAAACAATTGACATCGTCGTATGTGGTACTATCGACGTTTAAATCTTTACTAAAACAATTAAAAACGCTGGAAGTGGTAGATCCGACTTTTCAATACTTTCGCTTTATCGTTTAAAAACGTCGGAAGTGTTATATCCGACATTTCAAAACTTAACTTCAACGATTAAAAACGTCGGAAGTGGTAAATCCTACATTTCAAAACTTAACTTGAACGATTAAAAACGTCGGAAGTGGTAAATCTGACAATTCAAAACTTAACTTTAACGATTAAAAACGTCGGAAGTGGTAAATCCGACATTTCACTACTTAACTTCACTACGTCAACATAGTCGGATCTGGCAGTTACGTACGCTCGGCCGCCCCGCTCGCCCCACTAACATCGTCCGATAGTAAGATTCGACATATTTAACGGTCGCTTAAAGTAACATCCGACGATTTTAACCTGTATATTTCGTAAATTAACCATAATATTTAAAAATAAATTGCTGGAGATGAAAGTTACCGTAATTTAGGGTCCATTAATGAAATACCCGTGTGGTGCCGGGTTAGAATAGCACCTCCCCCTTTCTTCCCGTGGGTGTCGTAAGAGTCGACTCTGGGAAAGGGTTAGTGTATTGTGGGCGATGGGCTAGCAACCTGTCACTGCAATATCACGTTTAACCATCTGGTTACCCTGAAATCGCTAAACGTGGCACTGGATTTTTGAATTCATGTGCTCTGCCTACCCCTCTTGGGAATACAGGCGTGAGGATATGTATGTATGTATGTATGTATTAATGAAATAAACAGAAAATGGCAGATTTGCAGATCCGACGATTTTAATAGGGACGGGCGAATTATGTACACGAATTTGTGTTCTAAGGTCTAAGGCCCCACATTATGTCTAGTGGACGGCATTAAACTTACATACATACGCCTATATTCCCAAAAGGGGTAGGCAGAGCACACGAACCGTGACACAGGGAAAAGCATGAGCATGACTATGTCACGCTTCGCAGCCACTTCTAGCTTGATGTTAAGTTTGAAAACAGATGGTAGAGGTAGTATAATAGTGACAGGTTGCTAGCCTGACGCCTAAAGCATACATAAACCCTTTTCCTTAGTCGCCTCTTTCGACATCCACGGAAGAATTGGAGAGGTGTTATTGTAGTCCCGACACTACACGGCATGTGCGTGATTTTACATTGAAAAGGCGATGCGCGAATTTATACCTGCCATTTAAAATCTTGCCAACTTAAATGCCGACCACTACCTATAACAATTGCATAAAATCAAAATTAAGTAAAATTAAAAAAAAATAAAAAATAACTCAAAACTCCCGACTTAGGCTAAGCAAATCTTGCCAACTTAAATGCCGACCACTACCTATAACAATTGCATAAAATCAAAATTAAGTAAAATTAAAAAAAAAAAAAAAACTCAAAACTCCCGACTTAGGCTAAGCGCGCACTACGACTTTTTGTCGTGCGACACGATTATAAAATAGCGCTGTCCATACTGATTTTTTCATCATAGTGCGCGCGATGACATATAAACCCTTACGTTGCATTTCTGCGACAAAATTGTCGCGCGACAAAAAGTCGTAGTGCGTGCTTAGCCTTAATCCGATTATTATTATGTAACGAGATATTATGATAGACGTAAAAATAATACATAGGTAGGTAATCGAAGACTATCCTTCGGGGGCTGCCGCTGCCGTTAACCCAACTAAAGTTTTTCTGGTGGCGTGTATACAATTATTGAAGAATTGTAGATGTTTAACGACGACATAAAATACACTAAACTTATGAGTATGACTAAATTTTTGTTGAGATTTCATATAGGAAAAGCAGCCCCCGACGGAAGCAATATGGTCACAAAGGTCACAAAATGCTCATTTTACTTTTTATGACATTACCTATGGCCGGAAATTGGTTGTAAATACTTTAACCAGTGGTCGGGTAAACGCGTCTGAAAAGCCCTGTAAAGTTTTTCCCGGATTTTATTTTTGATAAAAAAATAAAAAAATCTGAGATATGCCTTTTTTGTATTCCTTTCTAAGTCAACCGTGTAGCATCGCAATGTCGAACGATTGCTGGTGCGTGTGCAATTACTAACGAGACCTGCATGCGGGACGTAAGGTAAAGCACAGGGCGCAATGACCTGACAAGCGAGGAAACAATTGTCTCTTACAAGGTCAATACTGAAAATTTTCGGGAAATATCTTCCAGGGATTTTTAGACGCGTATACCCGACTCTGGAAAAGGGTTGGTGTTTTGTGGGCGATGGGCTAGGAACCTGTCACTGCAATATCACAGTTAACCATCTGGTTACCCTGAAATTGCTAAACGTGGCACTGGATTTTTTCAATTCATGTGCTCTGCCTACCCCTCTAGGGAATACAGGCGTGAGAATATGTATGTAATGTATGTATGTGTATGTACACTCGACCGCTGCTTAAAATATTTACGGCCAATTTCTGGCCACCCTGTATCAAATATTTTAAAGAAAAATACGGATTACTCGCGTCCTAAATAGAGTTTAGCTCGACATGTTTCGAACTAATCCTTCATCTAGGAGCCGAGGCGGCTGTCGCGAAACGCGCAGTGCGCACCATCGCTTTGGCACGTGTTCAAAGAAAAAATGTTTACGAGAAAATGCAGGAGAGGTAGGGTTGCAAGGGAGCGGGAATTTTAGGATTGCCATATGTGACTCAACTTTTGACACAAACACACTTTAGTTGCGAAACTATTTATTCTGTTGTGCAAGAGGGCAGTCCCAATCATAACAGAAAACAAAACTATTTCGCAACCGCTTGCAATGAAATCCTGAGAAATCCCAACAAAATGCATAATATTGAGCAATAATAGTGGAAATTTATAACACGTTTTTACCCAACAAACAAAACAAGTGTGACCTAATTGGACATTGAGCCGAAAGATTGTTCATTATGGATTTTATTCGGTTATTTAGGTAATACTTAGGTAGGTAATTAAAATGTCGAAACAGGGGACCTGGACGTTAGACGTTCTCAAAAAAATATTTTTACTAACAATATTATTATTGTTTATACACGAAAACAGAGTGAAAATATTATTACTTTACATTAATGTGAATCTTCATGCAATTCCGTCCAGTCGTATCAGCTTGAAAATGACTCATCCCGATACCTAATGTGCGCGCTCTGACATTTGCTTGGCATAGTAATTTGAATACCTGTGCCACGGTGTTTGGGAAAAAATCTTGTAAAAAGTTTCTGACACAGACGTCAAATTATTTTATTATAAGATTTTGTCCCTGCCCTACGAGCTATGACACCACAAATACTTTTTCACGACACTAGTGGAAATGAGACAATAGTTGGCGTACTACATTATACAGGCCAGAAAGTAAGGACTATTAGTTGTACACTTGATCTATCACTACATAGTACAAAGTCTGTAACATTAAATTTCATTGTTGCTGAGGGCTACTGTGGTAGCTTTGAGTAATCGTAGCTTGCAAACTAACGGCAAGTCACAAAGTTCTACCTATCGACAGTTTAGCTAATCTAGATGTAAAGATTTGATGTGTCATATTCTTATCTCTTGCAAGTTGTTTTTATAAATAAAAAATAGGGAAACTGTTCACAAGATCCTTTAGTAAGTTAAACCGTCCATAGATTGAATAAGTATATTTTATATAGACATCATATTGTACTAATACTAAACAATATCTTTAGTTCGGTTTAATTGAATTTCATAGTGTTTTAATAATACTTTTCATTGACCCTTTAATTTTATTGTGTGCCCATGCGGGGCGTCACTGAACTGAATAAGATATATCTACACTGTAACACATTTTGTAAAATACAAGACTAACAATAAACAAATGAAACGAAATAAAGTAACAAACTTAGGTAAAAACATAGTCATGGAAATTTTAAGTCTACAATTTTTGGAATTTTAACAGGAAATGATAAAAACTAAGTAGTTACGTAATAACCACGAAATGTCGATAAGTTGCTAACTGGTACTAAATTAGTCATAATCACGATAAAATTCCATTTTACCTATTTTTAATTTACAAAGACATCAAAAATAAATTAGACTTAATTATTTATGAGAAATAGTCAATAATAGAATATGAAATTTGTGTAATAATTGATATATGTACCACTTATTTGACTGCCGGTATATCGTTTATCGTTAATTATTATTTAATTAAAATTGCACTTTACATTAGCACCGCAGTCTAGCAGATACGCACGCCGCCCCACTTCGCGACTGTGAGTATAAAACGCGCGCGCCGCTGGCTCGCCTCGCAGTTCGGAGGGGCATTTGCCCGGAACACCATCTCAAACGTTTACGGGGATTGGAATGAAGAGTCGATCGGTCACGGAGCAGTCCACGGGGATCTTGTGCTCAGGGTAGTCCTGCGGGACTTGTAAATATTAGCCGGGAGAGGGGCTTTTTCCCAGACTGATACATACTACACCACCTAACATCATCTTCGAGATCCTCACGATGAAGACCGTGATCGTGGAAGCGGGGAAGGGACGAAGTGGAGTATCACAGTGCCGGCGATGCCAAGCCTTCCGGCACACGGCACGCGGCTGCCAGCGGCCGACGATGTGCGTCCGCTGCGGAGGACAGCACGAGGCCAAAGAGTGCCAACGACACTTCTGGGAGTCGCCGACTTGCGCCAACTGCCGCGGCCCACACCAGGCCAACAGCTACAGATGTCCAGTGTACGTAAGAGAAGCAGCGATATGGAAGGCGCGGGCCGGGCAGTTGAACGACCGCGCCGGTACCGCTCTTCCGGCAGCAACCGCCGCTCCGGTTGAAGAGGGCCATGCGGCTAATACCCTGATGGCGGCGGCTAACGACGGGCGGAAACGGCATCGCAAACGGAGAAAACCCAAAAAGAAGAAGAAGACCGTCCTAGAATCAACGGAGCAAGGAGTAACGCCATCGGAAGATGGATCAAGCGAGGCAGTCGCCACTTCAAAGAGCACTGTGACGACATCCACGGAACCAGCAGCGGAAGATACAAACGCTGTCATAGAGCAGCTGATCCCGGTGCTGCAGGACATGCTCTCAGCAGTCAAAACAGGGCAGAGCCCCGTCCCCATACTCGGCAGGATAGCCGAACTGCAGGCGCAGTTTGACTAGCCCGGGAACGACTGCCAACGACACACGGATTGACCTTACCTCGCCGCTGGCTGATAATCATCATGAATTTCACCAGCGGCTTGAGAAGACCCGGATTTGACACCACAGCGAGGCCCGGAGTCCACCTGAACCAAAGACTTAGAGAAAATTTCAGAAATCGGCCACAATTTTTCTCACATAAAAAAAAGTGATGGGTATGTAGGCACAATATAACGTTCTTTACAAGAAAAAATGTGTCCCGGAAACGGTATTGTTACTTTTCATTATCTATTACGATTTGAAGGTAGATAATGAAACCGATATCACTTTCGTATGAAAATGTTGATGCATTTTTAAAAGTCAATGCTTTGTTATCAATGTAAAGCATTCTAATATCGGATAAAGAAAAGATCCCATGTATCGTAGTTATTTTTGTAATTCCTCACAGAGTCAAAACCAAGGTGCAAGACTCCTCGAAACCAAGCAGAGCAGTCGATTGGAGTAAAATCCTAGGGGTAAAAATAAAAACCCGCAAATAAAGAAAATAAACAAGCATAAAACTATACTTGTAGTTTCTTTTCAAACTATTTTGTTTGTTTTAATTATCCTTAAAACTCGTGGCGAATTATGAGACTTAGTTTAAGGCCTATATGCTTAGCAGTTAGCACGACTTACCTCTCACTTAGTGACGGTGGCAAGCAGTCTATGTGCGCGACTCGACTAGCGCCTTGCCTTGCTAAGCCGGCTGGGTCGAGTCTCGGATAGCGTTAGCGGCCGGTATCTATTTCAGATTTCAAACTACACCCTCTTTGGTCTCATTAAGTAAGTAAAAAAAATACATAAAAGAGTACAGATTGGTAACAAAAAAGCCACAAAGTACAAAGGCGGACTTATCCCAAAAGGGATCTCTTCCAGTCAACCCTTGAAAAATATACTACATATTCCTACTAGACAAGGAATATTGATTTGAGTCTACAGTACTTATTACAAAAAATCTTAAAACTATCAGGTACAGCGCGTCTTGGTGATGCAAGACAATCAAAGAATTACATTTTTGAATATGAAACTACTATGAGACTCACTCATCTAGATATGTAAAATAAGCTAGATAGAAAATAAGCTCATGGTTTAAATCGAGTTAGCTCGACATGTTTCGGGCTGCTTAGGGTGAAGTTACATTTATCAGCATCGAATCGCATTTAGCTGGATGATTTTAAACTCACTATACGCATCGCATGCGTTCAGCTGCTATAGCATATTTTTATCTGTTTAAGTATCCTATCGCGTACTTTTATATGCTGCCGCATGCTATCGTATGCTGCCGCATGCTATCGTATGCTACCGCATGCTATCTGCAATCACGACGCCGCAAATGAACTGTTAATTTAAAGTTTTCCTCGTCTATATTGATGAAATATAGGTAATTATTGAAATTATTAGAAGTAAACAAATTTGTGCACTTTGATAGATGAACACGTTGTGATAATGACATTAATGACGCGTTCGGGCGCCCATTCGCACTCTTCCTCCTTTTCCCTGCGTAAGCAGCCTTTCTCATTCGTAAGCATCCCGCCTCTCACTCTTAAGCAGCCGTTATCAATCGCGAGCGTCCTGTCGCATGCGCAAGCAGCTATTCTCATCCGGAAGCATCTAATCTCACGCTTTAAGCAGCCGTTCTCATGCTTCATCTTGATTAAGCATTCTTCAGCATGAGAAGTGGATAGTTACACTTATAAGCATTTAATGCTGAAGCTGAATCGATGCGGCAAGGTGAATTGATGCTGACGGATATCCATACAATAGCGCGTTTTTGTATGGCAAAATGCGATTCGATGCTGATAGATGTAACTTCACCCTTATAAACGTGCATGGCGCGGCACCGACCGCACTGTTGCATTATGTTATACTTATTATTAATCGCATTATAATTAAGTAAGTAATTAGTTGCTCTTAGTTACCATCATCACCATCATCTCAGCCACAGGTGTCCACTGTCGAACTAAGTCCTCCCCTTTAGGTATACTTAGTTACACTAATTGTGATTTAAAATATTACACAAAATTGGAATGAGTTAATAAATCAACTGCAGATACCAAGGATTAAAAACTGGCCATGTGCGAGTTGAACTCGCGCATGAAGGGTTCTGTACCAAAAACTGCAAAAATCACGACTTTTGTTTGGGAGTCCACTTTAATTATTATTCTCAAATATTTATTTTTTCTTACATTAGGTTTTTACAATATTTATGTAAAAGTAATAAAATAAAATAATTTACAAAATACAGGGTGGAAAGTTTCAATGGGCCCTGGAGGGGAACTACTTTAAATCTTTTAGTTAAGTATCTCATTTTGCTGAAAGGAAACATTCCTTCATTTTTAGAAAGAAACAAAACTGCATTAAAAGATTCTTAAAATTTTGCTTGTCTCAACCGGGACCCACGCACCAAAAATCTAAATCATGTTTGGGTCATTGTCAAGCCAGGCAATTTTTTTCGCCAAAAAATGAAACACGCGATTTATAAAAATCAAAGGTATATTACGACTCTAACTCTAACTTGCAACAGAAC
>BHDV01047329.1:20711-45923 GCA_005406045.1 Adoxophyes honmai
TTACCCCTGCCCTGCCCCTGAATTTCTCTTCCCCCACCTGATCTTATATTACGTACGTAAAAAATGTGTGCGCCCTCTTAAGGGTATTTTTACTAATGTAATGTATTTAACAAGGAAGATTTAAATGGATTTTTGAATTCATGTGCTCTGCCTACCCCTCTTGGGAATACAGGCGTGAGAATATGTATGTATGTATCTAAATGATTCTTCGGGCCACATATGTACATACATTACGCCTACATTCCCTAATGGTAGGCAGAGCGCACGCAACGCGACATAGACAAAAACCATGACCATCTCACGTCTCGTAGCCACTTCTAGCATACTATTTTTTAGATGAGTTGCCAGGTTGCTAGCCTGTCGCTTAAAATATACATAGGTACATATTCTCACGCCTATATTCCCATGAGGGGTAGGCATAGAACATGAATTCAAAAATCCAGTGCCACTTTTAGCAATTTCAGAGTAACGAGATGGTTAAACGTGATATGGCAGTGACACGTTGCTAGCCCATCGGCCACAAACACTATCCCTTTCCCAGAGTAGACTCTTACGACGCCCACGGGAAGAAAGGGGGAGGTGCTATTCTAACCCGGCACCACACGGGACTAAAATATACCTTAACCTAACTTCTTAGTCGTCTCTTACGACATCCACGCAAGAAGTGGAGATGTGTCTCTAAACCCGACATCTTGTCGCATTAGAATCACGTTTGAAAGGTACCAAACGGCTGAAAGGCTGAAAGCATGGTCACAAAGGTCACAAATACTTTTTTATGACATTAGGTACCTATATAGGTGGCCGGAAATTGACCGTAACTACTTTAACCAGTGGTCGGGTAAACGCGTCTGAAACCCCTGTAATGCGCGCTCTACACTCGCGACGCGAACACCCGCGAACGCCCGCGAAAGCCGCGAATCGCGAGTGTAGATGTTGTTCACGCCTTGCGTTCGCGCTTAGTTATTATGCGTGAGCCGCTGCGTAAATTCACGCCGTGAATTTACGGCGCGACTTCGCGCCGCGAGTGTAGAGCGGGCTTGAAGTTTTTGAAGATGGAATGGGACCCGGAAACCGTGGTAGCACCCGTACAGACTTTTGTTCAGGGCACTGAGATTTATATATCAAAATTTCAGAATATTTGACTGAAACCACATTTTCCATACTTTAGGTACGGGTCCTTTTCGGTAAATATTTTCAAACGCGTACACCCGACCACTGGTTAAAATATATACGGTCAATTTCTGACCACCCTGTATAAAATATTTTAATGAAAACTCGCGTCTTTAACTAGAGTTTAGCTCGACATGTTTCGGCCCCGTGTGGTGCTGGGTTAGAATAGCACCTCAACTGCCGTAACCGTCAACCGTAACAGCCCGTTCCCACCGCCCCGAGCGCCCGCACGATTTTTAATCGGGCGTCGTAGCCGCAGTACATTTTATATGGAGCTGTTCACACACGCCCGACAATCGGATCCGACATAAAACGTCGGGCGTTCAGCGAGCCCGCACGCCGATAAAAAATCGTGCCGGGCGCACTGTTCACACCAAATCGGATGTCGGACCGACCCCGCTCGCGCCTCACCCCCTGTAACTCCCGCGCGTCGCGTTCGCGCATTCACATTGTCGTGGCCGGCAGCCGACTGGTGTGAATAGAGGCCCCGACACCGATTAAAAATCGGGCCGACAGCCGGCCAGTGTGAACAGAGCCGCCGAGACCCAATTAAAAATCGTGCGGGCGCTCGACGTGGTGGGAACGAGCTCTAAGTCGACTCTGGAAAAGGGTTAGTATATTGTGGGTGATGGGCTAGCAACCTGTCACTGCAATATCACGTTTAACCATCTGGTTACCCTGAAATTGCTGAACGTGGCACTGGATTTTTTAACTATGTTTCGGGCTAGTCCTTCATCTAGGAGCCGAGGCGGCTGTCGCGAAACGCGTAGTTCACGTCATCGCTTTGCTCGCATGTTTACGAAAAAATGCTGGAGATGTGGGGTTGAAAGGGAGGGGGAGTTTTAGGATTGCATTATGTGACTCAACTTTTGACACAAACACTTTAGTTGCGAAATTATTTATTCTGTTGTGCAAGAGGGCAATTCCAATCGTAACAGAAAACAAATCGATTTTGCCACCGCCCGCAATGAAATCCTGAGAAATCCCAACAAAATGCATAATATTGAGCAATACTTATGGAAATTTGTAACACGTAATTATATTCAACAAACAACACAAGTGTGACCTAATTGGACATTGAGCCGAAAGATTATTAATAATTGTGGATTTTATTTGGTTATTCAGGTAATACTTAGGTTAATAGTAAATTGTGGAAACAGGGGATCTGGACGATTGACGTTATCAAAAACATATTTTTACTAACATTATTTTTATACACGAAAACAGAGCAAACATATTACATTACATTAATGTGAATTTTCATACAATTCCGTCCAGTGATATCAGCTTGAAAATGACTCATCGCAATACCTAATGTGCGCGCTCTAGACTTTCGCTTAGCATACAATAATTTTTTGATATTTGTGCCATGGTGCTTGAGAAAAAACTTGCAAAAAGTTTCTGGCACTGGTACCAACATATTTTATTGTAAAACATTGTCCCTCCCCTATGTGCTATGTCACTACCAATATTTTTTCACGACACTGGAGGAAATGAGAAAATAGTTGGCATATACTACATACAGGCCAGAAAGTAGGGACTAGTTTTTACAGTTGATACCACTAGAACAATATCTGTAACATAAAATTTCATTGTTGCTGAGAGCAACTTTGGGTTTTGAGCAATTGTAGCTTACAAAGTAACAACGGCAAGTCACAATATACTTAATATTCAACATTATCGACGGTTTAGCTGGTGTAGATATAGGATAAGCTTTGTGTCATATTCTTATCTTTTGTAAGTTTTTTTTGTTTGTATCCAAACGAATGCATTGTCATTATTCAAGTTTTTATTATAATTAAAAAGTAGGGAAAGGGAAACTGTTTAAAAGACTCTAGTAAGCTAAACCGTCGATAGATTAACAACAAAACAAATGAAATGAAATAAAGTAACAAACTTAGGTAAAAACATAGTCAGGGGAATTCTAAGTCTACAATTTTTGGAACCACGAAATATGGTCTGTTGATAAGTTATGAACATCTACCTAACTGGGACGAAATTAGTCATAATCGCAATAAAATTCTGTAAACCTGTTTTTAATTTTTAAAGACATCAAAAATAAGTTACACTTAACTATTTATGAGAAATAGTAAATAATAGAACATGGAATTTGTTTAATAATCGATATACCACTTATTTGACTGACGGTATATCGTTTATCGTTAATTATTATTTAATTAAAATCGCATTTTACATTACCACTGCTACATCCTAGTAGATACGTATACGCCGCCCCACCTCGCGGTAGTGCTAGTCCGTATAAAACACGCGCGCCGCTGGCTCGCCTCGCAGTTCGGAGGGGCATTTGCCCGGAACACCATCTCAAACGTTTACGGGGATTGGAATGAAGAGTCCATCGGTCTCGGAGCAGTCCACGGGGATCTTGTGCTCAGGGTAGTCCTGCGGGACTTGTGGATATTTAGCCGGGAGAGGGGCTTTTTCCCGGACTGATACGTACTACACCACCTAACATCATCTTCGAGATCCTCACGATGAAGACCGTGATCGTGGAAGCGGGGAAGGGACGAAGCGGAGTAGCACAGTGCCGGCGATGCCAAGCCTTCCGGCACACGGCACGCGGCTGCCAGCGGCCGCCGGCATGCGTCCGCTGCGGCGGGCAGCACGAGGCCAAAGAGTGCCAACGAGACTTTTGGGAGCCGCCGACCTGCGCCAACTGCCGCGGCCCACACCAGGCCAACAGCTACAGATGTCCAGTGTACGTAAGAGAAGCAGCGATCTGGAAGGCGCGAGCCGGGCAGTTGAACAACCGCGCCGGTACCGCTCTTCCGGCAGCAACCGCCGCTCCGGTTGAAGAGGGCCATGCGGCTAATACCCTGATGGCGGCGGCTAACGACGGGCGGAAACGGCATCGCAAACGGAGAAAACCCAAAAAGAAGAAGAAGACCGTCCTAGAATCAACGGAGCAAGGAGTAACGCCATCGGAAGATGGATCGAGCGAGGCAGTCGCCACTCCAAAGAGCACTGTGACGACATCCACGGAATCAGCAGCGGAAGATACAAGTGCTGTCATAGAGCAGCTGATCCCGGTGCTGCAGGAGATGCTCTCAGCGGTCAAAACAGGGCAGAGCCCCGTCCCCATTCTCGGCAGGATAGCCGAACTGCAGGCGCAGTTTGACTAGCCCGGGAACGACTGCCAACGACACACGGATTGACCTTACCTCGCCGCTGGTTGATAATCGCCAGGAATGCATTTCACCAGCGGCTTGAGAAAACCCGGATTTGTCACCACAGCAAGGCCAGGACTCCACCTGAACCAAAGACTTTCAGAAATCGACCACAATATCTTTTTTAACATTAAAAAAAGCGTGGGTATGTAGTAATACAACACACTCATTCTTTATAAGAAAATGTGTCACGAGAACGGTTTTATTAAAATTTTATTATCTTTTAACATTTGAAGGTAGATAACGAAACCGATAATCAATTTCATATGAAAAACTTTGATGCATTTTTAAACGTCAGTGCTATCCATGCAAAAAAAAAACGAAAATATGAAAATCTCTGATCTCATTGTATCGTATTTTTGAAATTCCTCACCGAATCGGTACTAAACTAGCTGGATCGAGTCCAAAACCAAGGTGCAAAACTCCTCAAAACCAAGCAGTGCAATCGAAGGGTAACTCAACTACCGTGTAAGAAATTTGAGTAAAATCCCTGGGTGAAAACCCGATAAAGGAAATAAACAAGCATAAAACTATACTTGTAGTTTTTTTTATATAACCATTTTGTTTGTACTACCTAATCATCCTTAAAACGACTTGCCTATTACTTTCTAACCGTCTCAAGTTAGACAGTGGCAGGTAGTCGATCTGGGCGACTAGACTAGCGGCAAGCGGCTAACCACGCCTAGCCGTGCAAAGCCGGCTAGGGCTAGCCGCCGGTCTCTTTTTAAATTTCTATCTACCTAAATATATCTTCAATCTTTGCTTAGGGTAGATGAAACAACCGAGAATTTTCGGTCTTACCACCTTTTTTCGTATGAAAATTAATTTACTCGCAAGTCAAAATGACTTACTTATCCCAAATTTTAAAACTTCATTTTTATTCGACTTTGGTTGAATTTACCCATAGTAGGATAACTTGTCCCGGAGGTGGGGGTAGGTATGGCGGTATCTGCATACACGGTACACTATGCCATCATCCCACCTAAATGTATGCATATGTATATCCCATTGTAAGTATAAAAGTGAATAAAAAGTTAATACTGAATACCAACATATCAGAAACTGCAGAAAGCCTTCCTATCGCCTGACTTTTCCAAAAGTAGCAGAGTGACTCAAGTGTCAGTAACTACCATAAATAATTAGGGATAGAAACCATTGAAACTGAAATAAACTGTACTTAAGTGTTGATCTATATCAATACACTTGTAACACTGAGAATGCAAGGAAAATTAAATTTGCACATTTTCAAATTTAGTTCAAGTAACTCTAGTAGTACCATTACCTAAAATATAGCATGATGCACTAATTGTGCCTATTTTTATTTATAAATTAGTACAGTTATTGAATACTTATTTCTCTTCACTCAAATTTGTAGAAAAAAGATCCACAACATTGCACAGTATTAACCTTTAAATAGGTAATTATCAAATTGCTAAATAATTAGGAAAAAGTGTAACATTTTAAACTTTTTCCGGTTAAGTATGTTTTTTATACTATTAAAAACACAATAGGTATATTCCACTTGTACATTCCTTCTCCAAGGTGGTGGCAACAGGCATCACAGCATAGTTAGAACAGTGCTTAACAGGCAACTAGTTGCAAGCTTAACATTAAGTATCCATGATAACCTAAATTCCGACTAAAAATGTTCAATTAAGTTGCTAGAGAAAGAAGAATCTGGAACAACAGTCCCTCCTTCCAGGCAGACTTATGCAGCTTGGTTGTCCCACAGAGATCAAAAGAAAAGCATGAGTAAGCAAGCCCAAAAGCAAGTTGAAGCTATACAAAAACCCTGGAACAAAAAAATAACCCATTAATAAAAGCTACACTAATGTCTAAATTAATTAATGTTGTTTTGGAAATATAAGTATAAAAACATACCATTAAATGGGTTCTATTTTATGTAAGTTTGTAATATACAGCTGTGCTGGAAATTCGGACATCGCCAAAGGATTATAAAATCGGCGCGGCGAGAGAAGAGGATCTCCTTTCAATGAAGATGGACTTTCCAAACATACATACATCTAGTTCCACGAAGCTATTTTACGAGGCAGTCAGATGTACGCCATAAATGGCACAACACAATGCAAGAACAAGGCAGGAATTGTATTGAAAGCTTAAGTCCACATCGAGCTGAAAAAGAAATTAAAAAAAAACATTTTAAAATCCGAACGCATGGGACGGGACGTTACAAGCGTGGTAGCAATTAAGTAAGCTACACGAGTCTATGTACTTACCTACGCGGAATTCCGTGGCATCGTCGTTTTATTCACAAATCGCAATCGCCAAAACATAATTTAGGCTTCCATCGAGTAGTATTTATACTCATTGTAGTAAAAATTGATTCAAAACGCTGAAACGCATCCCAGCCGCCATTACGATTCTTTGCAATTCAATTTTTCACCCGTTGAACTTTATTGTGTGTGAGGCGTTTTTCAAAGTTTTTAACCACATCGGTCCATCATCAATTCATCACTCAGATCATCGAATTTAAATCTTCGTCCTCGTCATCAATTTAACCGATTGGTTCGTTGTTCGACGTTTGTCTTTCGCATCACGTTGCGCACCGCACCTATCAATTTTGGCCAAGTTGAATGCCCGTAGCCAGTATGTTAGATGTGGTGTAAGGTGTAATTAATGTACGGACCGTATTGTATGACCAATAATGTACGACCTGATATTACGTGCACCGGGTCATGAAAATTCGATTAGTTCAGGACAGTTCGGACAAGTAGTAGCGTGATTGCCATCCGCTTCATCCGCTTGAGATGCACATTATGTGAACGATTCTAAGTACAACCTACAATCTTTGCACGAGTAACTATCGGTACTGTAAATTGTAACAAGTAGATAAGTGTCTTAAATGAAATTCTTTGAGAGTGTTTACCATTAGATTACTGTTAAAAACCAACATTAATTAAAAATTAAAAACACCCCCGACGAGCCCCAACCCAATGGGTTTACTGAACGTGTAACATTCTTATCGCACCAAACAAATGACCTGATGACCTTGAAGACCTGAACCGATTTCCACCAAACATAGCTAAGAACACTCTCGACTGATATAACTTTCAAACAAAAAAAACCGCATTAAAATCGGATCATCCGTTTGGGAGCTACGATGCCACAGACAGATACATACACATTTACACACACACACACACACACACACACACACAGACACGTCGTTTTTGCGTCGGGGGTTAAAAATGTAAGTACTTAAGATTGAAAATTTATTACACTTTAAATATAATAAATACATAGATAATCTTGCATTTCGCCAACGTTATGTAATGTCGTAGGTAATTTAAATACATAATAACATTAAATTCAAAATAGTTTACTTCTTATTACTTATCTACATATGAGAAATCAACAACTAGATACAAGTGACAATACCCAGATAGTTTTAAGTGCATACGCCATTATTGACATCCTTATATGACGAGCATCGTGAGATGAAAAGTGAAGTAAGTACATAAGTAAACGTACCTGTGCTCGACACTGACCCAATACTTAGCACTTGCAACCTTATGTCATAGTAAGACAGGTGACAGATGGATGTCATCTACTGGGCGTTGAAGTGTAAGTGCCGAGCATTGGTACTTTTACTTTACACTTGATGGACTTCTGTAAGTATTTGTTTTGTGGTTTTAGTCATAAAATAAAATTTTATTGCTTAAAGAAAACATCACGCAACTGAGCTAAAGGTGATATCAGACGGTTCATTCGGATGAACGTTCATCCGAGTGATTGCTTCATTTTTCTTTCATTCCATGTTCAGACTGTTTAGCTAGAAATGAACATTCACTAATCTTTTCCGACAGTATGGCGTCGAATGAAGTCGTGTCTTGGGATAAGTTTAGTTTGGCGAATCCGAGTGAACGGTTCATTCGGTGTTCAGACTATTCATTTGTCTTTCATTTTTTGCGAATGAAAGATGCCGAATGAAGCGATCCAACATTGCTGGATCGATTCACTAGTGAATTCATCCGACAGTTTCGTTTCATTCCGTGTTCAGACGTGTTATTTCGAGTGAATAGTACCGAATGAAAGGTGAAAATGAAAGAAAAATGAACCGTCTGATTGGGCCTTTAGGGTGGTACGGCAAACTTGTCTTGACTTGTGGTTTGGATTGATTTCAGTCACGAGGTATTGTAATTAGCTATGCGGTTTACATCAGCCTTATAATTCAACGAACTGCCCACTCGGATACTTCGTTACTATATATACCACTCCTGGCCTGGGCTTGATAGTAAACAAATAAAGTCAGTCGCCGGTAGACCGGCTTTGAAGCAACACGCCATCGTCTGTAATCGCGATATTTTTGTCGTATACATTATCGGTTTATAACCAAAGCGTGAGTCATAAGCATAGACAGTTGAAGTTTGTTTCTTTCCCCGTGAATCCAAACTAAATTAGAGAGCAGTGAGTCAATACACAGTGGAGAAGAGCATTAAACCCGATTGCATCATTCTATGAACACTTGCCCGCCTGTGTCGCGATTATAGTCAACAAAAATGGTTCGCTACTTCATATACGCCAAAGATTTTTCGGTTTCGACTCGTGGTGTCGACTTCTACCACGATAATGGCTTAAAAACGGTTGCGCAGTTTAAAGTTGATGTTGCCAAAATAAATACTGAGTTATCACTATCAGGAACGACTGAAGAATACCGCATCATTCATTTACATTGGGGGCACGAGTGTACTGAAGAAAATGAAGCGACTATCGTTGATACTTATAAAAGAAGGATCGGCAATGGCTACGACACGCTGCCAGAAACAATTATTCAATGGATACAAAACAACATTCGTGGGGAGAATAAGATAGCACTGCTGTATATAATAACGGATGGTCTGATTTCCAGCCAAAGTTTGAGCAAGTGCCTAGAACTAAATGAGCATATGACTTATGAAAATGTTGTTTTCCACGGGTTTCACGAGGACTTGACGCAGATCGATCTTTCCGTCGCTGCATCGTTTTTGAAGAGCCACTGCACAATTTACCGTAACTACGAGCTGCTTGACAAAACCGATATTTCACAAGAGTACGCATACGAGAAAATCAAGCTAGAAAACTTTGACACTGACAAAGAAAAATTAAAATCTTATATCAAGTTGAAGTACATTAATAGATTCAAAAAGGATGCTCTTGCCCTCGAAGAAATCAACAAGCTAAAGAAGTTGCGAGAGCGTCTGTTTCTCGAGTTGTCGTCAAAATCTCAGAAACAAGATGTTAATCTCGATACAAAGGATAGGAATATGTTTTTGAACGAATTTATTAAGACGGATTGGTACAAAAATCTTACAGTTCCAGACCATGATTTGAAGGTTGATATTGAAAAGTCAATTTCGACTTTGATTAATTACATTGTTAGTGACAGTAAATCATACTCCTTTGACGCACTGAAATTTGAGACGACATTTAACAAATCCGTCGAAGAGGAGCTGATCGTAGATGTGGACTTTGCACCAGAGCAGGAAATAGAATTTCCTGACCTTATACTAGACGACGACAAAGGAATACCTGTCGTACTGTTAACAGAATGTAATTTGCTGGACAAAATCATTTTTCAAACAACTGCATCTTATGAAGTTTCATCAGCGAGGTTCAATAAATTTAGATCAACGATGGACTGCCCGTTGTTTTTGGCGAACGATCCGGATGTTAGTGAGTCCATCGGATACTTTTACACCCTGAATGTTTATAAAAAACTATTGAAAAATCCTAATAAAACCGAACCGCGGACACGGCGGCCGTACCACGGCGGTCTCTTGCTGATAGACACCGATGAGTTTGATAAATACAACGACTACATTTTGGCAGCGACATATTTTAATTTCAAAAAGATTAATTTTAACATTGGGTTGTTTTATTACGTGTTGTGGAAAGTTGCTGATAGTAAAGAGTGGATGGACCAAAATGTTCTAGAGCAGTTCAAGAAATACGCGATGCGACGAATCAGTTTGACTAAGTGTAAAATTGGTCTGTCATCGCTACCATTGGACCCTCAGGAAACCACGTCGCTGCTGACTGCGCTGTGGTACTGCGTTGACCTGTCTTCGTCCATATTCAAAAACGACTCTCAAAATTGCATGCACGAACGTATGAGGATGTACTACGGCGTGGCGCATTATATGATCGAAATATTAATTTATTTCAACTACGATGTAGCTCTTGAATCAATTGAAAAACGCAGAGATCTAATCAAACATGTCATGATCTTGAAAAGAATTCCAACACGCCATGACAAAGTTTATTTCCTCCTAGAAAAAATATTCAAAAACGTAAACGGTTTTCTAGTCTGTGAAATTGAAAATCCATCTAATCTAAACAAGCTCAACTATCTCAAGTTGGATCACAAAGGTGTATTGCGCGATGAAGTAATAGACGAAAAGATTCACTTGAATGACTATGTGCATTTAATGTATTATGTAAACAGCGAGAGCATATCTGAAAATGGTATACTTAACTTTAAAATGTGCGACAAAACTTTCCGACCATTTTTCACTATTGATCAAAACAAATCGTTTTACTCGGAATTAGCTAAGATAACTAAGAAAGTAGTCATCAATAACGACGATAACAAAGACAACATTAAAATTAGTTATGATGCATTTGATTCTTTGGAATTTGATAAGCTCTTGTCTTTGTATAATCTGTTTATCAATTGCGTAAAAGATTACGAAAAATATCCGTCTCTAGCTGAATACGTGGAGTATATATTGAAGAGAAAGAAGTTTAAGAAAGATTTGGTGACGATATTCCCGCCTAATGTGTATAATGGCATCGAGCGAGTGTACGCACGATACCACAAAGTAATGGCAAAGGTCGGTGTCCGTAAATTTATTAAAGTTGGTAAAAGCTATGTCAAGCGAATCGACCGCATCAAAGCGGAAGAGGTACTCAAGTTCAGCGATGAAAACAAAATAAAAAAGTTCATTGCAAATGAAGAATTAAATGTTAATTTGGTAAAACCAGTAACTAAGACAATGAATGATACGTGACCTTAATTTTGTAACAATTAGATTGTGTATATTTTTGGCAATTTGATCGTGTCAGTCATTGTTGCTGACTTTATCTATTGTGTGTAAACGTTCAATAAAAAGCGTAAACTTGTATAACGCAGTAAAGTTACCTTGGAAGAAATATTGGGGTATTAAAAAGATAGATAGAGAGATAGAGTTATTGAAAATCGTCTGTTGTTACTTGATGTAGCTGTAGGTACTACCTAATTTATTAATATTGTGACTCAGCACTTTAAATGCCACAGTCAACGTTTGTTAAATACCAATTCAAATAGGTTGGTATTATATCTTTTCTTCGGGGCTGTTTGGATTGCACAAGTATTTTCAAAATTTTCTTGTTGTTTATAATAGGTATTCAAATGATGCACCTTTTCGTCCTTTATTTATATGGGTACTACATCACGTGATTATAGCAATTTTGCATTTTCACTTTTCACACAGAATTCTACTGTCTTGAAATAAACGAATTACACCTAATTCATGTGTTTATTTACTGTGCTTTATACCCTGCAACATTATTTTGAAAATTTTCATTAAGTAAGTAGTTTCAGAGAAAACTTATTTCGCAACTCTTTGTAACTTGGTTTTTGGACAACTGAGCCAAGCCTAACTCTTTTAAATCTACAATGTTCCCCAAAACGACGGTTTCACCATTTGCAGTACCACCTTGGGCATACTTAAAAATGTGTGAGGATTTAACTGTTAAAACTGTTAAAGTCTAATATTTTCCTGAATGGACCATACACATGCTGCACCAAAATTGGTATAAATATTAAGATCGTTGTTCATAATAACTTCTAATTAGGTATTCGTTAAATTAATGACTAAATCGATGGTCAACGGTATGCTCAAAAAACGATTAAGTGTTTTTATCGATCTCAATGTAAATAAAGGTAGTGTTTCTCTATTACTAATCTCACTTATTTCATCTAAATATAGTAAATAAATACCCGTTATCGCCAGAAAAACCCAAAACAAAACAGGATATGGTAATAATACATATTTATTACGCAAGTACCTATCTGAAGTACCCTCTTATCTGTAATGATGAGTAATTGTAATTCCAACTAATAGGTAATTAAATATTATTATGAATGCGAATTTACTTTGTCGTTAGGCAGTAATGTTATCTTTATTATACATATATAACTTGAAACACAAATCTTCCGTTTGGTGTCACTCAGTTCCTAGTGAAAAAAAAAAGAAACACTCTTGCCTTTATATCAAGATACCACTTGTTTCGTGCCCATCCGTCACCCATCATCAGGAGCAACGCATCGCAGTGGCATCGGTAAGACGCGCGCTGCCCACATGTACTGTATTCTCAAATCGGATAGAACCTCAGGATAGAACCATGTTTATTTCACGTATAGTAGCCACTTTTAGCATATGCATGTATATTTAGGTTGTAAATTAGATGAAAGAGGCATACCTGACAGTGACAGGTTGCAAGCCTGTCGCCTAAAATAGCTAAATAATAAATACATCAGTGTATCAGTTTTAATCTACTATGATACATGCCATATTTAAAAAAGTTTCAAAATAAATCCCAGTTTCTGGTGTACAGTCAAGGACTTTAATTCATGAGCCACCATGGAATCAATTCGTAGAAAACGTCATAGTGACATTCCATTAATTATCAAGGGAAATTGTTACGACTTTTTCTTTGAAAAGGTTCTATGGTGGCTTTGGCTCATGAAGTAGAGTCCTTGAACTCCTTGACCGTGCATTAAAGTTGATTATACTTAGTAGATGTTTACGTAATTTATTAATTAGTTTTTATTGATGGATGGAACATGTGTGGTGTCGAGATAGAATAACATAACACCTCTCCATTTCTCCTGTGGATGTCGTAGGGGGCAACTGAGGAATATAGCTATAGGTATGCGGTATGCTTTAGGCGACAGGCTAGCAACCTTGTTACTACACTTCTCTTCCACTTGTTAACGAATCTAAAATTATGCTGAAAGTAGCTGCGAAATGTGCAATAGTCATAATCATGGTTTTGTCTATGTCACGCTTCGTATGCTCTGCCTACCCCGTTTAGGAAAATATGCGTGATTGTTTGATTGATTGTTGTATGATGGATAGTGTCTTATAAAATTAATTAGCTAAAAGATTTCAGTTTCCCTCCAATCCAAAGCATCTTGTGTAACTCAATAAGCGTTTTGAGTAAGTATCACTTCTCGTCTATTTTCTCCGTGTACTACGTGCAGCGACATATGTCATGCAATAAGTGAACTGACAAATACAATACTGGTGGCAGTAAGCGCCATCTAACCAAGAGGTAGTGAACTATCAAGCCATGCTCGTGTTCATCGCACCGTGCTGAGGAAGATTCAAAAGTTGGCTGTATAAATAAATAATTATGACTTTCGACTGTGTTCCAAGTGATGCTTTTCTTTGAACTTGGTGAGAGAGAAAATTATATAATTTATTATTTTCTTGGACAGCAAGTTATTTGCAGTTAGTAATATTCCTTGCCACAAAATTATTTAAGTTGAAATTGCAAACGCCTGTCATTAAATCAGTAGCAAAGTGTTGCCGTGAAGAATAATAGCAGCAAGAATATACAAAAACATTTTGCATTTTTTTATATTTACTGTATTTAAAATCGCTGTTAATAGAATCTGCAAACAATGTTATATTTTAAGAAAATATCCATATTCTACGTGACACTGTTTTAATAGTTTACGATTAGGATAATGGTGTTGGAAGAATTGATTAAATAATACTAGTATCTAAGTATTTAGAAGTAAGTATTTGATGGAAATGAATATTTAAGACATTTTGTTTTCATGCTTAAATTTTTTCACAAGTTTTAGTCACGACACGGTGGTACTCTAAGAAAATGATTAGTCTTAAAACAGTTTCTACAATGCGCTAAGCAGCCGACGCGTATCAGTTTTAGCCATTTTTTAATAATTGTTGCGTTCTGGTCGCGACGGTATCTAACAAATGTATATTTTTGTTACAAATGAGTCGCATCAAGCCCGTCTGTCGTGAAACAAATTGAAAATAATCACGCTGTCAGCAGCGTTCCCAAAAAACAATCATTTTAAGCACCCAACTTTATCCAAGCGCTTGGGACAATAAACCTACGGAAGCCGTCATGTCAAATGTTTGTACCATCGCGAACCGGGATTGTTGAGTCACTTACCTATGTTTGTAACTTGATCGTGTAATACTAATCCAACAGCTAACATCTAGTGATTCTAGTCGGTCACATCGGTCATTGATTACACGTCTAAATTGCGAACAGTGGCAAGTGGCTCAACAATTCCGGTTCGTGACTGTAACTTTTGACAGAAGGACAACCAAGTGAATATCGTAGTTTTAGGGCTTGCCACTGTCTCCTTACTTGATTTCCATTACTGTTTACAAATGTCAATAGCCTATTGGCGTAGTTATCAATCGCATTCCCTTCACCTTTGCAAAAACATTTATCGTGTACTGTAATTGCAATGACTGTTGGCCATTATCACATGAGTTATTATTATTACTATCTAGCACTAGCAAGGTTCTAGATTGAAACATCCTGAAATTTTGGTTCATAGCCTGGCCCGGCATTCTGCTGGCTAAGCACAGCAAGGCGCGAGAAGTGATGCGCGCGAGATTGACTATACCTGTCACTGTCTAATCCGTAGATACGTCATAAAGCGCGTGTGGCTGTTCTAATTAAGCCTACTGGCTTTGTACAACATCCTACCTTGCTCTCATTCCGCCAATTTTGCCCATAATTCGTACCTAGGTAATTTAAGTATGCTAAGAAATATTCCCGCCATTGACTATTCCGGTAGGTATATTGTTCTAAACAAAGCTGTGAATAAGAATCCGACTCACTCCAGTCGGGTTTGTTTTACTACCCTCGCTAATGCTCCTCAAATACCACTAAAAAACTCACAAATTTTACCCGTCGACCATAAAGTCATCCACATAGAATGCATTTCGGCTCAGCTCTGACTCGCACTAACAGCAAATATAAGGGTGTGTTTGTAAAAGGTGATAACGACAAACGTCAACAATTCTATGAAATTCCACCCCGATATAGTCGGAAATCCGGCGAAGACTGATACGGGTCTTTAGGGTAAAAAGTTTGGTGTTTAAGATTGAGGAAGTTTTAAAATCTTTGGTGTTTTATGATGGTCTTCGTATTGCGAAACCAGCGTCTAGCTTTAGTTAGTGTAATGAAGTCACGCCTCCAAGCGGCACATTTGTGCAACACAGTTTCCAATGTTTCCATTATCAATTACTTAGTCTCAATTTGTATTGTATTAAAACAGAAACTCCCCGAGGTGTTGAGTTTAGAATAAAATCTCTCCATTTCTTCTGTGGGACATAAGAGACGTCTAGAGAAATAAGATAAGGAATATTTTAGGCGGCAGGCTAGCAACCTGTTACCTACTTGCCAGCATAAAACCTAAAAACTATCAATACAAACAACTTGTATGGGTGCAAACATTGCTGTGGTTTCCAGAGCACCAGTAAACAATAAAATGAGGGATGATTATTTGTGAATTCGACATTTTCACTTGTAAATTTATTACCCGAGTATAAAAAATAAACTACATACATAGGTATAATAGCGTCATTTCGCCATGACGAATCTCCAATTTATGCTTCCTCGTAAACGTTTTACGTTTCTTTGTGGGGTCCTGTGGGGATGTGCCCAAATCGATGCTAACACGATTAGGACTGGCTTTATGAGGCCCAAGGGAGGCAGAGGAATCAGCTTATAAATACGTTATGTGCACCTATTTTTATATAGTACATTGTGAATGCCGTAAAAAGGATATTGCTAACGAGAGTCTGTTAGAAGAATGACGCGGAAGGACAAAACCAGTTAAACGTTTCTGCGTGAGTAAACTAACCAAATTTGTAGTCCTGAGGCGAGTGATCAATTGGTAAATCTTCCCTTTCTTCAAAGGAATCCAATTCAAGGATTTCAATTTGTTCTGGTTTCACCAGTTCGTCAGTCACTCAGTCATTAATTATCATCATCTCAGTCATAGGACGTTCTCTGCTGAACATAGGCCTCCCCTTTGGACTTCCACTTTGGTTGAAAGGGACCTACATCCAGCGTCTTCCTGCAACCTTTGTAAGGTCGGTCGTCAGTCCATCTTGTTAGGTGCACGTCCTACGCTGGGCTTGCTGGTCCGTGGTCTCCACTTGAGCACTTTTCGACCCCATGCGTGCAATGACGCCTGCTTGCCATTTCAACTTGCTAATCCGGTGGGCTATTTCGGTGACTTTAGTTCGTCTACGGATATTTCACTATCGGACTATCTCAAAGCTCAAAGTTGCTCAGCGAGTAATGGGGAGGGCTAAGCTCGGAGTGTCTCTACAAGATCTAATCAGTCAGTCAGTGCTTACTATTAATTTCAGACTACTAACGAATGTCATTTTTTCCCTTACATTTTTCATACCTATTTGTTTTGAGAGTTGACGCGGACATTTTTTTTTCTATTTTAATGCAGATTAGTTTGACCTTTAAGCACTTATTTCGTCAGACTTTTGGAAAGTTACCGGATCTGCGAAAAACTAACTTGGGTCGCTGTAAAGTTGGCATTACAATTCAAAATTGTTACTAAAAGTCTGATCTTTGCTCGTATGTACTATTTGACATTGTCACGTGGAAACAGTGTATTATTATGAATTCACTTGCAACGTCATTTTAGTATGAGATATCAGACCGTAACTATTTTGAAGATGTACTTGCCTACTAGAGGAAGAAAACGTTAGGCACTCAATTAAAACGTACAGAAGCCACTAAAGGCGGCAAAACGAAAGCATTTGTTTCACATCAGCTACGGATCAACAGCAACCGTCAAGGTCGCAGCAGTGAACTCACTGGCAACCTGCTACAGAACACTCAATAAGACGCCTTAACACCACCGAACAAGGTTGGCATATTTGGAATAATTACCAGTCTCAGAGACGCAGTTTTGACGGTATATGTGGATGATGTAATGGTCGGAGGCTCGTGTTAGCCCCAGGTGTTAAGTCATTGTTCTTTTGTTAGTATTTTGAGAGATTGTCTCAACTTCCTAGTTTGTTGTGGTTTTATGGAATATGTTCTTGGTGTTTGTTAAGAGGTCTAGATGGAAATGTGTCTCATGTGCGAGGTAGCGTTTAAAATGGGATCAATGTGGGACAAGCTGCGAACGAGTGGGAATTGAGAAGTGGGTATTGATCTACTTACACCTTAAAGCCAGAATAAAATCTCTCCTTTTCTTAACCATTAAACTACCGTGAGACTCATTCCTCTTGAAAAATACGGATAACTCACGTTTTAAATCGAGTTTACTTCGACATGTTTCGGATCAATTTGTAGTCCTTCGTGTATACTTTAGACCTTTAGGTACTTAAAAGATGGTAAACAATCTTGACATGTCTTTTTATTGAAATACACAGTCTAAAAATGAATATCGTTACACTATACAATTCAATTATGAAAGTAAATGATTTTTTCATACCTAAATTTTAAAATGTAAAGATTTTGATTTATGAAGTGTACGTTTAAATAAAAAGACACGTCAAGATTGTTTACCATCTTTTAAGTACCTAAAGGTCTCTAGTATAGGAGCGGTTGCTGCTGAACGTGCTCTGCGCGCCACGGCTCTGTTAGCCCCGATTTAATCCCGAAACATGTCGAGCTAAACTCGGTATAAAACGTCAGTTATCCGTAATCTGTTCTTCTGTGGATGTCGTAATAGGCATTTGAAATGCAATAAACATTTGGAACGCATTTCAGTCTTATGATTTTAGTTGAAGTAGTTCAGACTTTACTATAACTTAATACTGGCACATGCTTTAAAATCTTTAAATTATGAGAATTTTACCTAGCAAGTCGTAGAAGAGTACAGAGTCACCTCTAATTACCTTTTCATGTGAACACGAGTTATTAAATTTATTACGGGCGCTGCAGTTTTATGAACAATAATTGAGATGTTTTGAACATAGACAACAATAACCTTTAGTGGATAAATGGCGACCGGTCCGTTCTCACCGTTTAATTCAAAGTCACACGTAGGCGGCTCTAAAAATACGAGAACTTGCAAAATAAGCTGGCACAGAGTCGCTAAGTTGGTATTGGGCCATTCCGCTATAGACGATTTCAATCACTCTTTTTTCAATAACGCTATTAGCTATTTCTATTGTTACTTATGGAAAGAAGATAGTCTAAATTTAATAACCATATAATTTTTATGCGATTTTATACCATATTCTCATTTTTGTCGTGTTTCAAAATATTGCTATCGAAGGATTAGTAGAAGTTGTAAAATCATGACTAGCAATACTGGCATGAATCATTTGTTTTAGACGTTTTGAGGTATAGTTTTACCGGCTAATAGTGAACTGACATTATTCGTTTGTCTTTGTGTACCAAAAAATGTAAGTATATGTTGTTAATTATTGAAAGTAATGGACTGCAAAAATACACTGTTAAGTTGTTGCACCCGCGACGCAAAATATATAAAAGTTTACTTTGTTCACTGAAATAAATAATTAAAGTTCTGAAACTTTGCAAAAGTAAGAAGAAATCAAAACTAAACATTTTGTTTTTGTTTTTTGGACTGTACTGATTGTTATATTTATATAATCGATACCTTAAATCGGTTGCACCCGCGATCTTGATGTGAGATCGCGGGTGCAACTTTTTTAAAGTCGACCTTTTTGTGTGACTAATTATACCAACGGTTCTCAAACTTTTTTAGTGACGAAATCCTTTTATAAAGCGAAATATTTAACGGAGCCTTTAAAAAAAACAACAGGTTTTAGAAGTGTATTCTTTATACATCAGTCCGTCCGTGTATACGAGGCCAGGCGTCAAAACTTTTGACTAGAGATCGGTGTTTTTTTCTTTCTAAATTCTTGCGGAACCCCTACAGTGGTATTGCGGAACACTTTGAGTATGGCTGAATTATACAATTCGTGTTTTTGATATACCTTGACTAATTTGTATAAGTATATTAAAGACGATTGATGATATATATTTAATGCGTGTGTCTCTACTGTGTTTTTAACAGAAATATAGTTTATAATGACAATGGAGCAACATAAGGAAACTGCTTCACAGAAATATAGACGAAAATTAAAAAAATAATCCTGAGCTTGCAGTATTGGAAGCGCCAAAGAAAAATACTGATGGAAATAATATTTTCACGTGTTTCAAAAGAAATAATTAATATAATCAACAACAAAAGTATAATGGAGCATAATAAGTATAAGTTCATCTCAAATTTAGTTCCATTCTAAGTGAAATGTTCACTTAAATTAGACGGGTTGCACCCGCGATATTTCGCGGTTGCACCCGCGATTGATGAAAAAATGTATAAATCATTATTTATTTTTACTTTGATTACAGTTTCCATTTTATGTTCTTTGTTATTTCATTACGTTTCAAAATGTTAGGGCATAAAATAATTTATGTATCAGAATTAACAGATTTATACGTTTCTTGTATGTGATCTGGAAAGGTAGGGCCAAATCTGTTGCACCCGCGAAGGCACTTTGAACATTTCTCCTAGCTTTTAAAAAAGTATTCAATTTTTTTTGTTACTTCATATAAAGAGAACATATTAAAATGTATTCCTTCAAAGACTAATTTTATCTAAAATGTTTTTTATTTAATTAGGATAAACTAAAACAGGCGTCTAAACGTTGCACCCGCGATAATGGAATGGCCCTATTGTGTTACAGACGATTTTAATTTCAAATAGACTAACACCTAAGTAAATAAGTTATATGAAACAACGATGATGTAATTTTTACGCTTTGAAATAAGTACCTACAGTTTTCAAAACGTAAATTCTGTTCGACAGAAAACAGTTAAAATGTCTTCTACTTTATGATCTTCTGCTAAGTAATAAATATGTACCTATAGATATAGTATCGGTATATTTTAATATAAATCTTGGCTTGATAGGCTGTATGGAGACTTTCCTTTACCTCTGACACTGGTTTGAATGATGTGTGTAATAGTGATTTTATAAATATGCCCAACGTGTAATAAAATGGAAAGGAAATACCTATCTAGGTAGGTAATCAAGCTTAGTTCCTTTTTTATCCGTTTTCTGCGCTTTTCGTTACGTTTGCATTGTTTTTGATAAGTTTGTATTAGAGTAGTGTTGCCATAATTTGTGCAAGCAGGCCAGCCGGCTTAGCATGGCGAGGCGCGAGTAGAGATGCGCGCGAGGTAGACTATACCTGTCACTAAGTATACACTCATTTCATTTATGTACCTAGGATTAAACCTACAACGGACAGAATTGAATCTATCCCAGGAATCCAAAGGTAAAACTGGAAATAATTACTGCATGAATTACTGGTGTCTCAGTTCAGTACTATCTTTAATGTAACCAATACCAACGGTTTCACCATTTGCGGTGACCGTTGATTTTTTAATTTTAAAATGAAACGGAGGAAAGAGACGTCAGAGATCAGCTGGCTTAGCACAACAGCGTGCGAGTAGAGATGAGCGACATAGACAATATCTGTCACTATCTAACTAGAGACGTCAGAAAAAGACAAGTAGTCTATCCCGGGCGTATTGTCTCGCCTGTGTCGCTGTGCTAAGCCTACAGTTCCAGTTTCCCGCAGTTTCCCGATGCACTGCTGCACGCCGAATCGAGTCGCCGACCTGACTCCTACCAAGGGACGCCTCGGTGCGAACAGACGACGCCGAGAGTTGTGGACGCTGTACATTGACGGCTAGAGTTCGAGCTTGGGAATAATCTTATAATTTGTAGTAAACTTGGAAGCTTTTGATTGAGACTCCACTTGTAATGAAAAGTATGGAAACTAAAAACTTAAATAGAGTTAGTTCGACATGTTTCGGGTTAATAGCACTTCATCTAGAAGCCTCTCGGTCGCACGAACGCGTTTGGAAGCGTGGAGTGGCCGTGGTTTGGTCTATGTAATGGTTCGTGTACTCTACCTACCCTGTCTGGGAATTCAAGCGTCGTTTGTGCACTTACAAATAGGCAGAACACAAAACGCATACTTGAAAAACATGACACTGTGTTACTTAAAATTTTTTTTTTTTAGAATTGTACTTTTAAGTTTGCTTTAGGCGACAGGCTAGGCAGCCTTTTGGTTTTTTTTTCAGGCTTTATACACAAAACTATAGCACAAAGTGACTAAGATGTTGTCTTCTTAGAACTATAATGACTGCACTCCCCAGCATCTAACATGGCAAGATTTTAAGTAGTGGAAGTAAGTTCGCATATCGCTTAAACCATGGGACTGTAACATTTTCTAAAATAGCATCCAAGTTATCCAAGTAAAAATTTAACCTAAGTTAGCGCGCAATGTAAGCCGAATCTAAGTAATCCGCGTGCAGGCGGAGTGCGGAGGCCTCGCCCCTCCCGCCCTCTCTAAAAGAGGGCCCCAGTCCTCCCGCAGTCGCCGCGTAAGCCGCTCGCGCGTGCCCAGTGCTCGAATTAAAAAAAAAAAAACGTGCTGTGCTCTATTTATCACACAAACACTCTCGGATTTTCATTCCCGTAAGTCGCCTTAAACTTTCACTACACTATTTAAAAAAAAAAACTGAAAACGGGTACAGATAAGGCTGAGATTTGTAGTTTTTCTCAATTTGCCACCTGTTTTGCCACACGAGGAAGATGTTATCGGTATTAAGTGTATAATTTATACGGTATATCAATTTGAAGCAAGCTTTTTGCTGTCGCGATCCGCGATTGCTGTAATAAAACACTTTTTTCTACCGAGCAGCTGTGGTACATTTCAGATTGCGGGCTAAAAGACTTCAAACGGTACTGAATTAGGTCCGTAAAGTGAGATCAATAAATTTGAATGCTGCATTAACGTCTTAGGCATTAAGTCTGTGTTAATGAGAGGTAAGCAGTGTTTAATGACAGCCAATTAAGCTGTTATTTCACTTACCTACAGGGCTGGGGTGGCTTGTGTACGATTAGTTTGATCTTTGATGTTTTGATGTCTCGTTGTCTTGTCTATTTTACAAGCATCTTCGACATTCTTGGGTAACAAACGATGTAGAATAATTTTGTAAGTTTTATTAAGTACAATTTAAAGTATTCCTAAATGAGCTACCTGCTTAAGACGTTAAATAGGTACCTATGTCAAGTGGACAAAATCATGGCTAGAGTTATTTCGCATTTCGAAGCCAATTTCTGCACAATTTTCGGTATCAAGACAAATGAGAAAAAGTCTGCCGCCTAAAGCATACTTCAACTTACTTGTCTCGCCTTTTCAACATCACGGAAGAAAGGGAGAACTATATGCACCTTCTACCTACCCACAAAAGTTTATAATTTTAATTTATTTGTCATATGAGTAGGCTGAATATCATTAAAGCTAACTATAGGTACATAGCTTTTTCTCTCTTTAGGTAAATATCTGATATTAGCTTAATTCTCTATTAAAACTCAGGTACCCTTTTCGAAAATTTTTGGTCAAAACCTCATCAGTATTCATTACCTGCTTCAATAACATTAATATGGATAATCCTCTAATCATTATAATCAGATACCTAATAATAATCAGGTTCAAAATTTCCCTTGTTAAACTTATTTCAATACTTAAACGGCTCACACATTATGGACCAAAACTGTATGCAGCTATTTGAAACTGTCTCAAGGCAACATCCTTTCTCTTGTGACCCATTTGAGTCGCTCGAAAACAAGGTTTGTATCGGCTCCCATGTCTTTGATAAATCGTCAGATTATTCGGTTCCTAAAATAACAGTCATCTGGCAACATTACCAAAAACAATATTGGAATCCGGGCAATTTTGGTACAACACATGGAGCAAAGGAGGCATATGTATATGAGTGTCGTTCTTTAAATTCTAGGCTTGGTTAAGTACCTTGGTACCTATTGTCAAGTCTACATTCTTGAGCTGATTATGTACCTACTAAGAATACCTAGGCACCAAACGCTTTAAACAGTTTAAACTAAAAATATCCTTTTAAGTTTAAGAGATCGTAAAACGCTACATGCTAACTTATTTCATTTAACGACTCTTCCTTTTATATTTAAGTCATGCAGCTAACATTAGGTAATGTTTGTGGTAAAGTAATGAAATACAAAACGGTTTATCGCGCCGTAAAACGTAACATTGAAAAAAACATTTTATGGTTTTCTTATCTTCTAGTTTATCGCGTTTGTCTACGATTCTAAGCCTCTTTAATCCTTCAGAAATAGTAATCTACGGATTATAGATGAACGTTCTATCCAGCCCATCACGTGTACAATGCGATGTTATTGTTGTTTTTTCATAAAGTGTAAAGGCAAAGGGTGTGATAGCCACGCAACCTCAACACTTGGCGGATTAGTTAGTCAAATAGTTTGGCGTAGCATTTTATTGATATGTCTACGTATGCGTAGTGGGTATAGTTATTGTTATCAAGTCCTTATCACCTTGAACGTTAACGTACCTATGGTAAATGAGGCCGCATCCTGAACATCGATGACAGAGTAAATTGGCACGTGTTAGAAATAATGATTAGTTATTTTTTCCGCGTACACTTTTGCGCAGTTAGACTTGAATGTATACATATATGTACATTATATGTATACATTAGTCAATCAACCCAAAACATTCTTGGAGTGATGAATAGATTCTATAGCTCATACAAAAGAGAGATTACATTATCGCTGTTAGGTATGTCAGAAATGTACTTCGGATTTTAATGATTAATAAGAAAAAGTGGTTGCGTTCTGGATCCAATTTTACCCATAAAATTAACAACATTATGCACTAGAAGTTTTATAGTTTTTTTTTTAAGATAAGTTCAAGGTACCTAGTTATAATAAAAAAACCCTAACATGCTACTGCTAATCACAGGTCTCCCTTTCAGTATAAGAGGACCTAAATATACAGCCCCGTGTGGTGCCGGGTTAGAATAGCACCTCCCCCTTTCTTCCCGTGGGTGTCGTAAGAGTCGACTCTGGGAAAGACCATCTGGTTACAACCTTCCTACATTACAGTCGGTACGGTATATTCGAGTTGTGTTGCTGCTTGTATTTATATCGACTATAGATATCAGCTATAGTAACCATAGCTTGTCCCATGTGGTGTCAGCCTAGATTAGAATAACACCTCTCCATTTCTTCCGTGGATATCCTAAGAGGCGACTGGGAAATGTTATAATATAAACAACAAGCCTACCCCTCTTGGGAATATAGGCGTGAGAATATGTATGTATGTATGTATAAACAACAAGGTATGTTACTATGTTATAAGCGACATGCTAGCAACTTGTCTCTACTGTACCTCTTAAATTAAAACCTGAAAAACATGCTAGAAGTGGCTACAAAACGTGAAATAGTCATGGTTTTGACTACGCAGTGTTTCGTGTACTCTGCCTACCCCTGGGAATACAGAAGAGATGTTTGTATGTAACTATAGCTAATTCAAAATGCAGTCCTTTTGCGCTAAATGGCATGCAGAGGCGCATCGTGCTAGCATGGCGCGTCCTTTGTTTGACAATTAGTTCGTTGACGTGTGACGCTAGCACGCCCGTAATCAATTCAGCAAAGCCTGTTCTTCGCGCAAACTAGTTACAGTCTGTGGAGATTAGGATTTATTGACGCGGCTTTAAAAAAAAACATTTTGTTTTTAATTTTTAGAAACAGTTGGTTTAAATTGGCGGCTGAACTTGAAAATTCACCGATTTTTGGTTTTACTGATATATCTATTCGAAAGTCTCTTTCAATATGGTGATAAATATAATGAAAATTAAGTGTGCTTTAAAGTAGGATGGTTGTAATTTGTGTGCAAAATAATCCGTTTATAGTATTTAGTTACCTAAAACATATATTATAATATTATAATTATAAAAA
>BHDV01047329.1:45939-65320 GCA_005406045.1 Adoxophyes honmai
AAAAAAAAAATACGAGTATTATGCTACAATTACACAACAGGGCTACGAAAAGTGAAATACTCGTGGTAGTTAGCGTTTCGTATGCTCTGCCTACCCTATATGGGAAAGCAGTTGCGATGCACGTATGTACGGTCGGCCAAGAAAGTGGTCTGCCACTTTTGACAATAGTTTCTTTGAGATCAAAATTATCACAAGGTTGACATTGTCACTGTCATAATATTATGGCGGGGGGAAATCGACCTTGTTGTTTCGTAAGGTTCAAATGAATATCGATCTTGAGGGGGTAGATCAATTTCTTGGTCGACTGTACGGTCTTTGACATGTAACGTGGCAAGATCTCAGGGACTGGATAATATAATAAAATATACGTACTAAATTAGCCTAGGTATAATTTAATCCACGAAACAAGCAATCATTTGTAATGAATTGCACGAATTTTAAGTGGTAGTTTCACAATATTTGTCTGATTCGCGAAATTGGCCTATAATTATTTGACAGCTGTCATTTCCATATTATTTCTGCCCTAAAACTACAAAAATAAAGGAAGATAGTTTTGTGTTGTCATTTTTAACGCGGGAATCACAAACTTCAGACTAGGTACCAAACAAATCTTTGCTTAGTCTAAAAAAAAACTACAACGAATGTTTCTGTGGCCTTGAATGTTTACTAAAATGTACCTGTGGTATTATTAATTCTACCGTAATATGACTAATGATGCTTGCAGCCCGCCTGCTGTTTTGATTTTCCTTGATATTATTCAGAAAGTTTTTGTGTTTAAAAAAGTTTGTGTTTCCCAGCTCGGACTTGATTGCTGATTAGACGTATAAAAAGGCGCCATATTGCTTTAAAGAATACCTAATACCTAAGTACCTAGGTAGTTACAACGGTACTGTATAACTAAGAATGCTATTTAGTGTACATAAAATACGCTTCCAAAGTTTTTATTTAAAAAGTCGATTTATCACTCACGAAATCTAAATTCAATATTGTAGATCTGGCAACTTCGATTTAAAAAGCAAATCGATTTATTTATTATGCAAGTAGAACTGGCATCCGTAAGATAATATTCTGCATTGCTCATTAAATGAACGTCTAATGCATCTAAAAGCACTAGTTTACACAAATACACGGAAGCATTATAATAGAGAATAGAGGCACTGTATTTTGTTCCCCCAAGTAATTTGTCAGAGCTAAACGAGCCGTACACGCTGGTAAAAGTCCGACGGAAATCCTTCATAACATATGAGGCAAATTTCCTTTTAAAATGACGCATAGCCGAAGGCATAGAGAACAAATTTTCCGCGTCCACCGGTCTAGCCTTTTCAGCCAGGCTTAAAATTTAAAAATAGAACGCGGGGGAACATTTTTATGGCTTCCTGTGCTCAAACTGCCAGTATTTTAAAACCAAAAATTACTGTCGTTTTATTCTTTTAATGTTAACAATGTGTTTGTTTTGTTTTTAATATTTACTGTTGATATTATGACAGCTCTTTAATTTTGTGATAAACTGAGATTGATATAAAGCACGTGTTTTGTTTTAAATGGTGGCAAATCAATTTCTTGGTCAATTCAACTTATCGAGATTAAACGGTTGTCTTGACAACGGTTATAGTCACATTTGCAAATAAGTTACAATAAAATAATCTACTTTAAAGTTTTCAAATCAATTCTAAACCGTAGAAACTCGAGACAATTTTGCGGTAAACAATAATTTACCTTATCACACACATGGATGTTAGGTATATGTATATCGTCTGGAATTTACTAGGCATCTGGAAAACGGCAGTTGACGTTTGATTTGCTTCTTTGTCTTGCCAATTAAAGTTTACTACAAATACTGAAACGTTTTGAGACAAATGCCATGCCAGTCTTTGCCACAATTTGCAAATAAAATTCTTCTGTATAATTTAAATTGTTCAATCACTATCACTTACAAGTACCTACGTAGGTCTACCTCTTTGATTATAATTTTACGGAACATGAAATAGCCATAATTCTTACTAAAATTGAGAATACAGGCTTTAAGTATGTCTGCAATCAATCGTTAAGATAGCTAAATTAAAGTCTCTACCTTCAATTGGGATGTCGCAGTTAAAAATATATCAGTCTGATTATATCGCTTAGATTATAAAAAAACATGAGACACGCGTTTTTTGGTTTATCAAATACCTAATTAAAAAGGACCAAAGTTGTAAAAAATATAGACCATCAAATTTTCCGAGTGGGGGCTTGTAACGTCACGACTTGGTCAAAATTGAACACGAAGTTTCTTGTTTGGGAAATAAAAAAGAAAAACTACGTGTACAATATTTTTTGGTAACCTATCTGCGGGACTAAATAGTGTTTTTTTTAGTCATCTACCCATTGTAGGTACTCAACTGAATGTTTTTACACCTGTGGCGCATAGGTTTTTCCACGTTTTGCTATTTCAGTTGGCATTTAAGTCCACAAATGTTCTGAATGCCTATTTTAATAGTACTTAGCGAGTTTTTCAGTGAGTCATTGTTTTTTACTAGTGATTTGTAAAAAGAACATGAAAGCCGAAGAAAGACGTACCTTTGCTTTATTTGCTTAAAAAATATGACCCACTCTAATCAAGCGTGAAAGAAAGCGAATTAAAAAAAACTAACGCTTTACAGTTCAACAAATTCAAAATCCAAAGAAGGGGTAAATATTTGTCACATAGTGCTGCAAGTGTATAGTGTCTACAAACTGGCAATACTGGCATGTCGTAAAGGGGCAACAAAAACATAGAAAAAAAAAGTTTGGGTTGCTGCTTACGAAACTTCAACATCTTTAAAAGCTCGTCATAGCCGTGATTTGTTTTGAAATTTGGCAACTCTTATCAAAGCAATATCTCGACATCACAGCTAAGAATGTTGAAATAACTGAGATCTTATCATAGTTTTGTCCGTTGAATCTTATCATTGATAATGCTGGAATTTAGGATTTCGGATATGGGCCTCTATGTCAGATCAACGTATAACAGGGTGCACATGATCAAAACTGACGATAAAGTCTCAATTTTTTTTTACATTTTACGCAAACTTATTTTTTTTAATAAATGTTCGGGTCCTTTGTAGTTATTATTTACCTAATAGCTTAAAAAGTAATCACAGAATAGTAAAAATTTCACTTCCCTCCGTAGTTGGCGTGAGATGGGAGCGTTTGACCTTTTCCTTTTATTATTGAAGAGCCCTAGTTACTTACATAATAGGTATTACGTCTGGCTTATATACAAGGAAATGTTCTCTTCAGTCTGAAGTCCTGCAACCTTCACAATCCAAGAAACGAAGGTAAATTGAATTTACATCGTTGCGTCGTTCAATCGCTAAAACTAGGAAGCAAACAATTAAATTAATGTTTTCATAATTATTCCATTTGATTGGTCGGCTCAATTGTTTTATTGTGTTTTTTTTCCATTTATACTCAAATTGATATATTGTTTTAATTATAACAATGTGCGTCAATTATCAAACTAGTTCCTTTACCAAGTTTTTAAATAAAATGTAAATATGACCCGTGTGATGTCGGGTTTAGAATTACACTTGTCCATTTCTTCTGTGGGTGTCGTACGAGGCGACTAAGGAAAATAGATTAAGATAATATATGTTTTAGGCGACAGGAGTTAAAGTTTCTATGCTAAAAGTAGTTAGGACATGTTAGGTAGTTTAGGTTTTATCTTACCTTTTTGATTATCTGATAGGGATCGTATTTTAGCGATATGACCACCTAAGGTCTCTTTACTTCTTATATTCTTTTTAGGGTTCCGTACCCAAAGGGTAAAAACGGGACCCTATTACTGAGACTTCGCTGTCTGTCTGTCTGTCTGTCACCAGGCTGTATCTCACGAACCGTGAGAGCTAGAGAGTTGAAATTTTCACAGATGATGTATTTCTGTTGCCGCTATAACAACAAATAATAAAATTAAAATAATTATGATAATTAAGGGGGGCTCCCATACAAAAAACGTGTTTTTTTTTTTGCTATTTTGGATCTATTTACATAACCGTAACAGGTAAATACTTGAAATGCTCACAGAATATTTAATTAAATATTTACTTTAAAAGAAAATAATTAAAATAAAATAAAATTAGTATTTAAGGGGGGCTCCTATATAAAAAACGTGTTTTTTTTTCTATTTTAGATCTATTTAAATAACGGTAACAGGTAAATACTTGAAATGGTCACAAAATGTTTAATTAAATATCTACTTTAAAAATAAATAATTTAAATAAAATTAGTATTTAAGGGGGGCTCCCATACAAAAATTCTGATTTTTTGCAGTTTTTGGTACGGAACCCTTCGTGCGCGAGTCCGACTCGTACTTGGCAGGTTTATTTTTTTTATTTCATAGTTTTTGGTATTCAGTAAGGCATAATACTAGCATTGGATTGCATTTTACGGTCGGCCAAGAACGTGGTCTACCACTTTTGACAAAAGTTTCTGTGTGATCAAATTACCACTAAGGTTGAAAAGACACATAACGTGACGTGAACACAATAAAGGGAGCTATTGTCACTGTCTTAATATTGTGGCAAGGGTTAAATCGACCTTGTTGTTTCATGAGGTTCAAATGAACATCGATCGCATGGTAGACCAATTTCTTGGCCGACTGTGCCTTTTTTACCAAAAAAATACTGAATGCTCGTGGGTTTATCTAAGCACGATAAAGTTAAAGTACATTCAAGTTACTCAGATGAAGCAACCGTAACTTACAACGGTTACACCACAATGCATTTAAATATCCAAATTGGGACGTGAAATCCGTATTTTATCACTGATACGAAACTGTAGTAACCTAATAAGGAACGGTGAAGCAAATGTACGAACTTGTCCGCTTTTACTAGCGCAAGAACTTTTCAATGTCTTCTTACCGAAATATTGAGTTTAAACTTTCTGTTGAAATAATGAAACTCGTTTGAGGTCCTTTACTGATTGCATACATCACACCTGTGTTCCCAAATGGGGTAGGCAGAGCACACAACGTGACATTAGACATGACTTGAGTCCTTCATTAGATATACCTAAATTCACTTCTAACATATTTTTAAGTTTAAAAGAGAAGGAAGAGGTATAATAGTGATAGGTGGCTAGCCTGTCGCCAAAATATCCTCCGTCCGTTCTTAAGCCCGTCACATATTAAGCAGATACGGTAAGATATCTGTTACAGAACATATATCTGTCAATATCGCTCTCTATACAATTCAATGAGCTACCACACACTGCGCAGATTTACAGTCAGGTATCTTTTGACACCGACATATGGAAAAATGGCATTTATACGCAGATAAAATATTATCGTATATGCTTATGCTTAGTCTGTGACGGGCTTTAGTCACCTTCGATATTCACGGAAGAAATGGACAGGAGTTATTCCAATCCAATCCGACATAAATACTCCCAAAATGGGGTAGATGCAACAAAGACTAAGTATTTCACGTCTCATAGCCACTTATCGCATATTTTTTTAAATCTGTTCGTATTTTGAATATAACCGCTTCAAGTAACCGTCTCACTAAAGCCGCCATGTTGGAAATAACGAAACATAAACGCATAACAGCTTGTTAAAGCATGGCTCGGCGACCGGTTCTGGCCACCAAAACAATATACAGTTTAACATATACAACATATATTCTATGCGCGACGATGCAGCCAAGTTGCAAACAACCGCTAAAAGGGAAGGCTTTTAACGTTAGCTATTTCGCGCTTCGTACTTTTAAGTAACGTGAAACGGGGTGAGTTACGAACGTAATATTTTTTTCTTTGTAAAGCAAATAAGGGTCCTTCTCAAAAAAGTGGCAACGCAACCTGTCAGTAGGTTTCTCTTAGAACTTTTTTTTTGTCATGCACTAATCTTGTAATTAAAAAGTGTATTTAAATTAAAAGACATCTTTTACATAGTGGCCAAATGTTTTAACATAAAAATAATGTAAATTAATAGGTTAAAAAAATAATTAACACTACGTTTTGTCGTTCACTTGTCGTGTCCCAACGCGAGGGACTTATGTTTGGAGCTAAAAAACTCGTATATGTTTCCAATTTATTTTTATTTGTGTTCTATATTTCACTGACCTATATGATCAAGATTTAATATTATTGTTTCGAATAAAAGAATTGTACCTACATAGCTAATTATTTGCAATTAAAGTTTGTCCACGGTAGTTTTTGTCGCTCACCTGTCACGACATAAACGCTATTCCTGTGCGAATTCTGTTACGCCTAATCCATCTCACCCAGCATGAGACGAAAGCTGCAACTGTCTGCTAACGCTGGTGGAAGTAGCAAGTCAGCGATGTGTCGGTGAAAAAAAATACAAACAATACATTCACGCGATCTGGAGTTTGTAACGGGTAAGTTGTCTTTATTCTGTCTTTCATATTTTGTTTTCTGTATGAGCTAATTATCTGATAATAGCCTAAAATATGTAAAAGGCGGTTTACTTTCATGTGTGTAAATGCGAAATTTATCAAACAAACTTTTCGCTTAAGATTAATACTGTAACTGTCATTTTGTCCATAACGTGTACGTCGTTCACCTGTCTAAAATGGAGAAATACTAGCAAAAAAGAGAGAAAAGGAGAAACGAAGGTTAAGAAAATTAAAGATAATCTGGAATTGTATGCTGAATATAGGAAAAAAGTAAAGTACAAAAAGATTTTTGTAATATAAATACAATGAACCAACCCAACCCATCCTAAGAACAAAATTTTTTTTGTTACATTGCTACGGGTGTTTTTTTTTCATAAGTTACGTAAAACGCATCAAATAAAGCACTTAATGTCAGTTTAAAATTGTTTTGATTTGCTAATCAATCATCTGCTTCCTCTTGTCGTTCACCTGTTATGAAATTTGCTTAGGTTTACGTATGATTGTCGTTAACCTGCGACCATTGTCGATAACCTGACTATGAATTGTCGTTCACCTGTACATCAAAAACTTTGAGGACCTAGATCTTCTTAACTAAAGGAAATATTTTGTTCCCTCTAAGTTATTTCGGTTATTTGATTATATTTTTAGCTATTGTCTAAAAAAAATTTGAAGAAATACACACTTTTAAAAAAAATGCAAAATTAATTCATCGTTGCCACTTTTTTGAGAAAGACTCATAAATCAATGTGATGTCACTATGACATTAGCTACAAATAGGTAAGGTGGGTCAGGAATCAAGTGGCTCAAAATCCACAGTTGCACCTATTAAAATACAGACGAAAAAAACTATTCATTCGAAAAGAAACAAACTAATTCAAATTTGTAATCAGAATGTCAACTTTCAACCACATTTTTTTTTCTATATAGAAGTTATCTATCAGTATACTAGCATTACCTACGCGATACAAAAAATAGTTGCCCCAATGAGTCACCAGTTGACACAATACCTGCGCGCACGCATAGACTACGCCGAGCACAATCGTGACTCATTCGCTTGCAATCAGGTTTCGATAGCTTTTTATCTTTGTGATGCAACGATTAAAGAGAGGGAGAGAATGCATTCCTCTCTTTCAATCTTGGCACTGCAGTTCAACGGGACCAGATGATGTGTGACTGGCTGATAACAATTTCTTCTCTGTGGTTCTGCTGTTTTTAAATTTAAGAGGAAATATGCCGGTCGAGGGAATTGAAAAATAGGTATTTGCTAAATCTATTGCTGTCGCGCCGTGACCAGCCCAGACGACGTCGAGTGCGATAAGAACAACTACAGCTCGGACCGAAAATACCTATGAAAATTATTCAAAAACAACGTTTCGTAGTCCCCTGATTTCTTCTCCAAAACTTAACCGATTAAATATGTTTTTTCGTTAAATATTTAAAAAATGTCATAACTATGTTTCTATGTTCTTACATTTTGATATAACTGTGTTAAAATTGATTTCTAGAGGTTTGAACACCACGGAAAAAACTTACCAATTTTTCATGTTTTTGAAGGTTAATATCTCCTTTAATAATTCAATAAAGAAAAAAAGGAAAACATAGGAACATGCTAATATATCATTAGATTGTTGATGTAAAAAATCATTGTTCTACGGGTAATATCCAGCGAGGAATCAGGGGACTACGTTTCCATACAAAATGTGACCGCTCCATTTCCTCTTAACTCTTAACAGCCAGGACTTGAAGTAAATTAAGTAGAATTATGATCCAGTCAATAAAGACGAGTTAAAGGGGTTACCTGGAACGTTTTCCGGGAGTTTTGAAAATTGGTGAATTTATAGATTTTGATGTGCTCTTTCCGAATTTCAACTTTGCCACCTCGTACCTTTGCCGCTAACGCCGCCATATTGGAAAAATGGCGCGTAACAGCAGTTTTTTGACAATATCTCCTGTCTGACTCATTTTACGATAAAACAGTGTATTACAAAATAAAACTAGAGGCAATTTCCTACAATTTGTGTCTTAGTGTTTATTTGATAAAGTCAATAGTTTTTGCGTACGAGCGCCACAAAGTACACTTCGCAAATTGTGTTGGTAAGCGCATAACTCAACAACGCCTGGACCAATTTGGCCAATTCTTTTTTTAACATGTTTGTCGAAGTTCAGGGAAAATTTATACGGTAAGAAAGTATTAAAAATATCGAAAATATTGTTATCCTATACAAACTTTATCGACTCGAAAAAACAGTAAGCACCGTAGGATTTCAGACATCTTACGCGTTTTTGGTAAAATGGTTTCTAGTTTAGCTCAAAAAAGACGCAAGCGCCGCAAAATTTCATACGTCTCACGCTTTTTTGCGAGCAAAATAGAAGTACCTATTTCGTTCATTATACGAGCACTGAAGTCGGTAAAGTGTTAGTTTCTTTCATATTGTTAATGAATTAGCCCTTAGATATTTATAACTCCCTAAGATATGGCTGTCAAAACCTCTATTGAATGACAAAAGACAAGCTGAGTTTTTCGTGGAGTAGTGTTAGAGTACACTTTGTGGCGCTCGTACGCCAAAACTATTGACTTTATGAAATAAGCACTAAGACAAAAATTGTAGGAAATTGTCTCTAGTTTTATTTTGTAATAGACTGCTTTATCTTAAAATGAGTCAGACAGGAGATATTGTCAAAAAACTGCTTTCACGCGCCATTTTTCCAATATGGCGGCGTTAGCGGCAAAGATACGAGGTGGCAAAGTTGAAATTCAGAAAGAGCACGTCAAAATCTATAATATTACCAATTTTCAAAACTCCCGGAAAACTTTCCAGGCAAAACTACCCACTGATCACACTATTAACACACTCTCTAGATAAATTTAGGACTAAGTATTTCACGTTTCGTAGCGACTTTAACATATTTTTAGGCTTTAAGAGGTAGATATACTATAGTTTTCCCCGTGTGGTGCCGGGTTAGAATAGCACCTCCCCCTTTCTTCCCGTGGGTGTCGTAAGAGTCGACTCTGGGAAAGGGTTAGTCAGGTTAGTGTATTGTGGGCGATGGGCTAGCTACCTCTCACTGTAATATCACGTTTAACCATCTGGTTTCCCTGAAATTGCTAAACGTGCCACTGGATTTTTGAATTCATGTGCTCTGCCTACCCCTTTTGGGAATACAGGCGTGAGGATATGTATGTATGTATGTATATACTATAGTGACAGTTATTCTAGCCTGCCGCTTAATATATCCTAACCTATCCTTAGTCGTCTCTTACATCATCCACGGAAGAAATGGAGTGGTTTTATTATAAACCCAACACACGGCAAATACTCGTAATGTCATGTCAGAATTTAGAGCCTTTTCTATGAAATCCTTGTGGACGCAGAACCCATATTTAACTTAGTTTTTACTATATTTATGTTGGCTCTGAGATCTCTTAGGGCGATAAGTCCTTAGTTCACCATCTTGCTAGTATTTTTTGTATTTCGTGCATTTGTACGTAATCAATCGTTGTCCTTTTATAGCTACACAATTTGTACTAGGGTTTTAGAAGCACTAACAGTCATCTAGACTGGAATTAGTTCACATTCCCCGGCTGCGCTAACTTCTGGAGCGGTGTTTATTACCCTCTTTTTTTAGGTTAGGTTTATATTCGTTGGTGATTCCAATGTGAGTTATTCTATTCAAGCCAAACAAGCTCTGGAAAAGATACCTCGTATGCGGGTATAAAAAGGATTAATGAAAGTAAAAAACATGGTTCTGTGTTTTTTTGTCGCGTGTTTTTAGGAAGAAGAAACAGTCTTGAAGACACAAGAGAACTCAGTTTTCAGCGTAAGCGTTTCAGATAAAAAACCAGATTACACTAATTTGAAAAATGTCAAACAATGCTACTTAATTACAACGTATGAATATCTACTACTGCATTTCTCAAAGTAAACCCATATGAAAAGTTAAATTGAATTAAATTTGACTTTCTCTTACATTCCCAAATGGGAGGGAGCACAATAAAGAACGTTTCATAGATAAATCCATGACTACGTCATTCTCAGTAGCCACTATCGGTTCAGTTCACGTCGGGGTCACCACTGTGGGAAAGACTCCCAAGATCTCTCTCCAGGCAGATGTTATGCCTGGGGACCGAAGTCCACCGAGAAGAAGTTGGAAGTTGTATTTATGCAACCGCTCGTCGAAACTTCGTTAGCGCGATGTAGAACCGTTCAGTTCGGCTATTCGACGCATGTGGCGCTGGGGCGCTACAGATTTAAGAGGGATCAGGTGATAAGTTGCTAACCGGTCGCCTAAAAGCAATATTTCCTTAGTTTCCCTTTAAAACACCCTGGTAAGACATGCAGACATGTAATTGTAAACATCACACAGTGATAAATAAAAACGATTCATTTAAAATATCTACTCGCTGTTATGTAGAACAGAAGAAAACCATTTTTTACTGGGGTTGAAACTGGACCTTTAGCCCTAAGGGAATTTTCTCTACCTGACTGCGAAAGGTACAAGTAAATACAAATACTCGGCATGATATACGGTTCCTTTCGTTACATTGAATTTATTTTTCTTTCTTTTCCCAAATGACCCTTGTACCAGGTTAGAAAAGTACCAAGATTGGGCTTGACCTTTACTGCTATGCTGTTGCTAGATCATTGTCAAGTTTTCCATTGTCACAGTAATCCGTATTTTTTCTAACACCTCTCCATTTCTTCCGTGGATGTCGTAAGAGGCGACTAAGGAAATAGGTTTAAGATATATTTTAGGCGACTGGCTAGCAACCTGTCACTATTATGCCTGTCAACTCAAAACCTAAAAAAATATGCTAGAAATGGCCATAAGACGTGAAATGGCCATGATTTTGTCTATGTAGCATTTCGTGTGCTCTGCCTACTCCGTTTGTGGAAATTTAGGATACTTACAAATAAAGCTTACCTTATTTGCTTCCAATGAAAATGACAGTTTTATGACGATATTTTTCTATTACATTTTGGTATTTCACGTTATAAAACCGACACCAAAATTGTCTATGGAAAATTCAACGGATTTCAACCTAAAAAACTCTCTTTTTATAATTAAATCTCTGCGTCCAAAACTTTAGCGTCACGTCACCCCATAACCTATTAAACTTCCGTGCTGTCCTGCCCTGATTCCCCCATGCTTGTACATTATATCCCCATACATTATATACAAGGGGTTTGCCGTTATCAAAGGCCACACTTGACCTATTTTATCGTGACAATACATTTTACACTTCGTCAAACTTAACGCTATTGACACTATGTTTGTTAAAGATAAGCATTGAGGATGATTAAGGACGAGGAATTTCAGAAACAGGGGAACATGTTTTTTTCTCTTTTTAACGATTTTTGTATAGATCTACCCGGGATGTAGGGAATAATGTGTTTTGAAATCGATTTGCGGTAGCGAAACTGACACTTGTTTTAGATACTTTTAAAAAACTACTTTAAGGCATTAAAATCGATAACGTCGTTGATACTTTGCAAAGCCATGCAAATTCGACTGAATTCGGAGAAATAAAGTTACCCTATTTTTGTAATTCCCGGGGCACCAAACTAGGTCAAGTATGTCTAGTTTAAACCAATTATTACGTAGGAAAATAGGTACTTAACGCAGGGAAGAAAAAAAGAAAGCTCTGAATAGTCCCAATCTAAGGTACATTTGATAACGTTTACTTTGTGGTTGACCTTCTTTACATCGTCTGAAACATTAACTTTTCCTACCATTATTTTGAAAATGTTATTGAAATAATGGCAGCTAAGCTTTTCTCGCGTGGTGTCAGGCTTAGGGTGACATAACGTCCACTACTTCCATGGATGTCCACAGAGGCGGCCAAGGAATTTGGTTTTACGCGTCAGGCTAGCAACCATTCACTATGATTCCTTTGATCCTAAAACTGACTACGAAGCACAAGTCATAGATTTGACGATTCGTAAGCTCTGCCTACGTAAGCTCTGCCTATGTAAATTTTTTTGAGTCTCCTGTGTTGTAACAAATGGAGTTACAAGGTTTGACACTTTAGCCGACACATGATTGTGAATAAAAGGGACATACAAGAGGTACTTAAAAACAATTCATTCGTATTCAGCCGTCCATTTCAATTAAATAACAGTTTTATACCTAAATCCTATTCTACATCGAACGTTAAGTGTTTTCCATTGTAGCGCCATGACATTTGTCAAATTAGGCCGTTTTAGATTTCCGCGTGACCTCGCGGTTTGTGACATTCGGCCATTTTGGATCGTTGGATGCGCCAGCGCATTTCACTCGCAAAGGCCAGCGGGAGGTCATTTTAGTGGAGTATTGTTTGTTTGCGAAAAGCCGTGGTTGAGCGGTTTGACCTACAGATTGAAGATCTTTTTATAATATCATTGAACTGTTGTTTTGCTATCGCCAACTGTGATACCTATAAATATGTATTGCAAAATTCACAGCTTGATTTTGAATATTTCGAATAATTATGGACTGTCATGAATCTGAAATTTATAGGTGAGTAAAAAGTCAAAGTGGCTTCTGTATTTTTTTATACATTCATATGCATCACGCATGTATTCCCAAATGGGGCAGGCAGAGCATACGTAACTAAAACTTAGTTAAAACCATTCTGCAGTTAAGACTATTCCAAGTCTTGTAGACACAGGTATAAGACACGGTATAATAGATTTATGATTTGTATGTAACATTTTATTATTGTCAAAGTAAACAATACAAGGTGTCCCAAAAAATAATGTAAGAAAAAGTCCAGAGCTAGACCACACCTACAGGTATCGGAATCACCCCCAAGTACTTATGTTCCGCGATTTTTGTAGTCTACGAGTTAATTTTTTTTTGTGTCTGATTTAATTTTGTTTTTGTCTTTGCAAGACACACTATTCGCCAATTTGAAAAAAACAAGCATATAAACCTATTTCAACAATTCATGCGTCCGTGGCAATGTCTTCTAGGTCAATGAGTCACAAAAAATATGAAAAAAAAATTGTAACTGGTAAACTACAAAAATCGTGAAACATACACGGGGGTGATTCGGATACCCCGGGTGGTCTATCTCTGGATTTTCGCTCGACACTATTTTTCGGACACCCTGTACATGAAGCCGGGCAGTAGCCAAGCTCTGGTTACTGTAATCCGCTCTCGGCTTGCGCGGCTCGGGTTCCACATTCCCCAAGATTGAGTTTCCTTTTCTAATCTCGACCATTGACGTCTGACGTGTTAACGTCTCTACTCTAAAACGTATAATTTCAGAATATAAAAAAAACGGCCAAGTGCGAGTCGGACTCCCGCACGAAGGGTTCCTTACCAAAAACAGCAAATAAAACACGTATTTTCTATGGGAGCACCCCTTAATTATTATTATTATTTTGATTTTAGTATTTATTGTTATAGCGGCAACAGAAATACATCATCTGTGAAAATTTCAACTCTCTAGCTGTCACGGTTCGTACGATACAGCCTGGTGACGGACGGACAGACAGACACGACAGCGAAGTCTCAGTAATAGGGTCCCGTTTTTACCCTTTGGGTACGGAACCCTAAAAAGATTGATGAATTTGTATGAAGGGAAAGAGAGCCAGGATCGTATCAAGTGGAACAAGGCCCCTGTGGGAAAGAGATGTGTAGGAAAACGGGGTCTTTTCGTGCGAAGATGTGTAACTAGGAGGCGACGAAGGAAATGTGCTTTAAGTAAGCTTTAGGCGACAGGTTACCAACCTACATACATACATATTCTCACGCCTGTATTCCCAAGAGGGGTAGGCAAAGCAGGTGAATTCAAAAATCCAGTGCCACGTATCGCAATTTCAGGGTAACCAGATGGTTAAACGAGATATTGCAGTGACAGGTTGCTAGCCCATCGCCCACAGTACACTAGCCCTTTCCCAGAGCCGACCTCTTACGGCACCCACGGGAAGAAAGGGGGAGGTGCTATTCTAAACCCGGCACCACACGGGTGGCACCAACCTGAAACTATTATTATACTTACCTATCTGTTTCATAAGCGTTAAAAGAAATGTTAAAGCTCAAAACGTACTGTCAGCGGAAGCGGGCAGCGCGCGGTGGCGTAACGGTATCGGTTGTGATATTTGAAATCAAATGAAAGAGCGCACATATCGTACCGGCCGGAAAATAAGCGTTTTGTTCGTACAGTCGAGGACTTTAATTCATGAGCCACCATGGAATCACTTCACTGTAAACGTCATAACATCCCGTTAATTATCAAGGGAAGTCGTAATGATTTTTCGTTGAAAAGGTCCTATGGTGGCTCATGAATTAAAGTCCTTGACCGTACCATCACGCCACAGAGTTGCTATGAACCGGGAAATAGTCCATGGTTTGGTCTAAAACGTTTCATGTGCTCTGCCTACTCTAATAATACTGGCGTGCCGTATGTAAGCCAAGATAGGAGCTAATTGTTTAAAATGGGTATCTAGGTCACTCTAAATGTTATATACTTACAAATTATTTTTTCTTAAGTATAAAGTAAGAATAATCAACATAAAAAAGAACCCACTTAAGGTATACCAAACCCTTTTAGGGGAGAAACTTTGCCAGTTACTTTCAAAAGGCTCTTAAATTAGCTAACTTTATCAAAATATGTTACAAACAATTAATATGAAAGCCATAACAATACGGAGTTCGGCGGCGAAGTTTGAAACATAACCGTTAAGAGCGTCCATAAAGTACGCAAAATTGAGGGGCGATAAGTTTTCTATTTAAATTGACTTTACTAATTGTATATACCGGTGGTAGCCCAGCGGTTTGATCTGCGGTCTCTCATGCAAGGGTCGTGGGTTAAATCCCAGGCTCGCAACTCTGGATTTTTCACGTATTTCCTCAAATTGTGTGACAAAGACGGATTTGCAAACTACATCTTTGAAGATATCGTTATAAATGAACATAGTGAAATTGTCCAAGAAATTATACGTACCAAAAATAATATAAGTAAATGGGGTTGCTATTGTCTTATACTTTGTTACGGGCTTCAAAGTTCGAACATAAGTGTTACATTAGCCCATAAGGCCAAAATAAACAATTCTACGCAGCTAAGTATTGGATAATCGTTGAATTTAGTCACAGTTCACGTCAGCCAATTTTTTTCGCCAATTATTTTTACCTAAATTGCTGAAAAAGTATGGCAATAATACCGCATGAAAGTGTTCACTTACTTAGTAATCTACCGTTTTTTCTTTTTCGGCAGTCCATATACAACCTTCCATCTATTTCTATTTCATTGACACTAGTAAAAATTTGACTGAAATAAAAATATAAATTGGAAATTTCACATCCACGTAGTTATTTTCAATTGTACAGCCTTATGCAATGTTTGAACAGACAGCTTGCAAAATGGTTACACTCCGACTGTTATTGTTCAAGACACTCCACTTTAGAAACTCGAGCACTTCTTACTGCAAGTGCTTTGCGTTCTGAAATAAGGACCATTTTTGGTACACAAGTACGGACAAAAGAAAGAGGTTGTTGGGTTTCTGAAAGCAAGAAAATACAGTGTGTTTTGTCAAATTTTAGGAGTGTTTTTGTATTTTTAACTTAGGTAAGGCTTTTGCAATATTTGTAAATGTAAAAGTAATAATAAAATATAATAAATATATATAAATAGTATGTACCTATTAGAAATATTTAGCGGGGCAAAACCCAATCTACCGATGATTAGGGCTGCAGAGTAAGGAACCTCCTGACGATTCGCTCTCGCTCTGTATGAAGAATGTAACAACTTTGTATTGTATCTGACCATAGATGTATATTAAATCAATGTATCTGACACTTGAACTAAATGTCTAGAGCTGGTGTAACAGTTTTGAGGTATTGGTTAAGACTCTATGATTTAATTAGCTGAGACAACTATCAGAACAAATCACCGTTCAGTCCACATCACACCATTATAGTCACAAGTCAAGATACTGCCTGAGTTTTTTTTCTTAATCCTTCACAAGAAAAAATGACATTGGTATATTATTAGGCGATAAAAATATTAAATTATAGGTTACATACGCAACATAGGTATTTTGCAGCCACTTCAAGCATAATTTAACTTTCCTGTAATTGTAATGATTATAATGAAGAGTCAGGGTTTTGTTTATGTAGAATTTCGTGTGCTCTGCCTACCTCATTAGGGAACGTAGGCGTGATATATGTATGTATGCGTTATGAAGAGAAAGTTTTATAAATACATTTATAATACAAATAAATTTAATAGATATACGTTATACCAGTACACACATAATTATTGTACTTTAAACAACAAACTGGAAATATTTTTTTCAGGTCAATGATATTTCCGGTTTCTCAAAGTCATTTGCCGCTAAATAATTATTTAAACCACTCGCTTACGCAATATTAATATTTTTTTATATTTAACCATAAAATTACAATGCATACTTTGCACATTTACGATACCGAAGTACATCGTTTAATGCGCAAGAGCATCTTTTTAAGCGCAGTATTACAAAGGCCGTTTACCAGAGATGTAAGGATGTAGAGATTATAGAGTTGTCGAAAAAAAAAATGCAATTTTAAAACAGATAAAAACATATGACAGGTGTTGTTCGGATTATCAAAAAAATGAAACATCGACTAAGGTATAACATTAAAATTCCAGAGTGGGGGCTTGTGACGTCACTTGTGTGCTAAAAATTCCGCGACGTAATAACCTCACTCGAAACTTTTAAGCGCACTATTATCGTCATTTTTTGTTTGTCATATAAAGTAAAAAAAAACGTCTGAAATATTTCTTAAGTAATTTATCTGATGGACTAAATAGATTTTCAGTTATAAATCATATTTATTCGTGATTAAATCAGCGTAGTATTAAATATGAGAGAATATCGCGAAAGTTTAAAACATTGTATAATTTAAAAAACGACGCTTTTATAGTTGAAGGAAATTACCTAAAGCCGGTAATTTCCTTCAAGCTTTGGCTGTTGGCTAAGCGTGGACTCAAGCATGCAAATGCAATAGAATATTATCAAATTATCATCATCAGTCTATAATCCGGCGAGCCCCGAACTAGAGCGAGATAAATTACGCAGCCCTTAGCCAGGTCAGGCTTCCTTGCTTTATAAAAACCTTTCATAAATCAGATTAAAGAAATTAATAGCATTAAGTAGCATTCCTTTAAAGTGGAAGATATCGTGAGGCACATATACATAAAACATAAATACGGCCCGATAGCTCAGTGGTTAGAGAACCTGACTATGAAGCTTATGGTCATTAGGTTCGATTCCCGGTCGGGGCAGATGTTTGTATTATGAATACGAAAGTTTGATCTCTTGTTTGAAGTCTTTTCTTTGAGATAGCATACCACGGCGGTATCCTATACGTATAGGTACTTAAGGAAAGAACATAATCGGATTAAAGTCTACCATAACTCGGACTTGATCGCAGTTTAGTCAACAGTCTACCACGGTATTTACAACATTACTTTCCATCTCACTCGAACGCTAATAACAGTTAAATTCGGATTGAACTCGAAGCCTACGCCTAATGGAACTTTAAATGGAAAGCTGCCGTCTTCCATACTACCAGCTATCCATCAGGTATCTAATTATTTAACCATTCTCCATCCACTTTCTAAATAACATCCAAATACCCGTTAAACTCCAGGAAACAATGTAAATTACTTATGTAAGCACCATTACGTGGTGGGATCAGGTGGCCAGAACCGATGAGAACCATTTTATCTTTGCGGCTAACCAACCGTGGACTCTTTGGGACCACAATCTAAAATACTAACTTAGACTGCAAGGATAATGTTGTCTGTGGGATAAAGGTACGATTTCGATCTCGACCGCTTATGTCGACGATATATGTCGTTGTGTCTTGTTGCTGCGGTTGTGTATGCGACCTGACTGCAGCTGCAGACGACATCTGCAGGCGTCATCAGAGGACAATATTGGTTGTCGAGAAGTGGTAATGCCACGCTATGCCGCCAAAATTTAAGAGTAAGCTTCATGTTTCAGATTGCAGGTAATGTCACATTTTTAACTATGGCCGTAAGTCATCCGTAAGTGCATGACATGACGTTGACATTTTATGTTTGATAACATCTGCTGCTCGACTTCTTGTCACTATCGTTGAGTCCTCAAAGTGTACAAAAAGAAAGGAAATACAGATAAGTCACAGATAAAAAGTGGAAGTTTTATCCCAATAGGAAGCTCTGCCCGCCAATATATAAATAGGGCGCTTGTGCACTACCATGAATTTTCAGTTTTTCCGGTCCGGTTTTTTAAGGTCTGTCGCGCCGTCCCGCTCACGTCAATACAATTTAATGGGAGAGCAAGCGAGACAAGACATTAATGAAAAAGCCGGACCGTAAAATTCATGGTAGTGCACAAACGCCCATAGTAATGGCAGATGGTTCATTAGTTTATAAATATTGCTTTGTTTTTTTTTATGTCGTCAACAACACGTCGTCAGACGCTCCTGCACGCAACAAGATCGAAATCATACCTTTAAGCTTCATTGGACTTTGGCCCTTATTCCAGTGGCACCATAGCGTGTTAGATAAAGTTCGGGGTGGCACAATAAGTAGGGCGCCGCGGTCACGAGTACGAATCGGAGCGTAGGACTGTGCCGTGTGTAGGGTGGCCATGCGTCCGGGTTTCCCCGGATTGTCCTAGTTTGGAGGTCGGGCGCTCGGTTTCACTGTAGTCCTGGCATTGCCGGATCTCGGAATATGCATGGGTTTGACGGAGGAAAAGCCGTAGTGATTCCAAGGGTTTTTGTAAAATGTTTTTGTGCGACAAACCAATCCCCAACTGTTCGCCCAATTGGCTTCTATTATGTCTGGGCTATTCTATTATGTTTCGATGAATTACCCCAATCATAATACAGTGTGTTACCGGCGTGCGGGCATTTATTAAAACTGACGATAATGCATCAAATTAGCAATCGTTTGCAAGTATTACCATATCGACGGTTGAAAGGCAAAAATGACCAAGCGACATATTGGCAACTTTACAGTAGAGCGATTTAAAGTTTTTTTTTTTGGA
>BHDV01047329.1:73310-87454 GCA_005406045.1 Adoxophyes honmai
CCGCCGCGCGCGCCGCCGCAGCCCTGGCCGTATCACACGGAGCCTTGGAGTCGCTTACACATGGACTTTTTGGGGCCGATAGCCGGAAAAACATTTTTAATAATAATAGACGCCACCAGTAAATGGATCGAAGCTTTTCTAATGACGAAAACCACCGCGGCGGACGTTACTAAGATCCTGAGGCAGACGTTTGCTCGATTCGGCTTGCCAAAAGAGGTGGTTTCAGACAACGGCCCCCCATTTTCAAGTCAAGAGATGGCTGATTTTATGAAAAACAATGGTATTAATCATTTGTTTTCACCAATTTATCATCCAGCATCCAACGGTGCCGCAGAAGGAGCGGTAAAGCTGTGCAAAAGAGCCATAAAGAAAGCAGCAAGGGAAAAAGTAGAAGTTGAAATAGCCCTTCAGACGTACTTAATGAGTTACCGTAATAGCGAGCACAGTACGACGGGACAGACTCCGGCCATGATGCTTCAGAGAAGATCACTGCGTTCTCGGCTGGATTTGCTGCACGCGAGGCGCGCCATTGACGACAAAGTACAACAATCACAGAGAAAGCAAATCAGCAACACCAAAGGTACCGGTCGAGAGCAACTTCTTCCAGGTGATCCGGTGTGGAGCCAAGATTTTAGGCCTGGGGAGAAATGGGTCCCTGGCACAGTTTCGAAAGCTATAGGATCACGTAATTATATGGTAGACAGAAATAACGGGGAAACCGTTAAAAGACATATAGATCAGTTAAGAAAGAAGTCAGTTTTAGCTTTTCCCACAGGAATACCGGAGGAGGCGGAAGATGAACCGGTAATTTCACGAATGCCAGAGCTAGCCGCTAGCCCACAGGCCCGAGCAGCGCCGGCGCCGGAGCCGTCGCGGGCCGCGCCAGACCCGAGCCTCGCGCCCCTCTCGACACAGAGCACACAGTTCCTCCCTGAAATACCGGATGTACGGTCAAAAAGAGTTAGGACCGCGCCTAAGCGATATGGTTTAGATTTTGATTAGGAATATATGTAAATAGGGACTTTCACCGTTAAGATCTTTATGAACACCATAGTAGTAATTAATCTAGTATTTAATTATAGTTTTTATATAACCCTTTAGTTATAGTTTAATAGGAATTGTAATTGTAATTGTAATTCATGTCCTACCGTTAGTTAAGAGAAGGGGTGTTATATATGTCGGGTAGATCCAACTTTGGATGACATATAGGTGGCGGGTAGTTTTAAGACGCATTGTCATTCCTGTCATTCTTGCAATAGATCTTTGATGAGTACGTACGTCTATTATTTCCTAGAAGCCTTAAGTCCTGTATTTGGGTCTATATTTATCACATTTCTTACGTTGATGTTGTATGAAGCGATTGAGGAATAGGTGGTATGCTTTTGCCGAAAGGTTGTACCTGTCACTATTATTGCTCTTTAATTTATGTTTAAACGTAAAGTTATGCGAAAGAGGCTAAAAAACGCGGTCAAAAAAGGTCATGGTTTTGGCGATAATAATATTTTCATGTGCTCTGTCTATCCCGTCTAACAATTTTACTTCCAAGACTATTCTTAATTTATTTTAGAAAGGCTGTCACACAAATTGTTTCATTACCGCCTTGTACCTAGATTAATCATCACAATGTATAGTTATGCCGATCGGCCATTCTATACAGCATTGATGCTATAATAGAGACTGGGTGAACTGTTTTACAAGACCTTAATTATAGTTTACTAAACAATTCGCCTACCAGTCTATCCGAATTAGTCCATCAGTTTACGCCTAAACTAACAGACGTGCAATCTAAACATCATTAGAACCGGTCTGGTGGAAATAACTTCACATAGACTTGTGTGGAATTAGGCCACCTATTTAGGATTTTGTGAAGTCTAAACACTCATAGTGAAGTAAAACGGATACGTCTTTATATTGAGACTAGCTTTTGCCCGCGGCTCCGCTCGCGTTAAATTCGGGGTATCACAGAAGAGATAGCACACATACCAATTTATAGCTTTCTACATTGAAAACTTCCACCCCTTACTTTAGGGAAATGGGGGTTTTGAAGAGACAAAAAGTAGCCTATGTCACTCTCCATGCCCTAAACTAGGTATCTCTACCTAAAAAAACACGTCAATCCATCGCTCCGTTTAGGCGCAGCGCAGACGACAGAGTTTTGTGCGAGCAGCAATAAATTCTCGCCATTCACGCTGACAGTTTCTACGAAACTCTGAATGGAAATTCCTAGAAGCTGTCACCGCGCCATTTAGACAATTTATTGCTGCGCAGACTCGATCGCACAAAACACTGTCGTCTGCGCAGCGCCATAGCCGTGAAAGGCGGACAAACAAACAAACACACTTTCACATTTATATATTGGTACGGATTAGCTCCACATGTTTTCCGTCAATTCGTGACCCATCATCGAGAAAAACGCGCTATGATGGCTGCATATGACAAAACTGACTTTGGGACACCTTTTTTCCATACATCAAAATCGATTGTGCTGTATATCAGCGGTTCTTAACCTTTTTACCTGGCGACCGAAAATTCAAAAATATTAGAAGCCCGCGACCCAATCAACCATTAAAAACAAATGAAATGTAGTGATTGCGATTCGTTTTTCAAAAAGCACCGCGGGTCCCGCGACCCATCTCGATATGGCCCGCGACACAAATTTGGGTGTAAAACTGTAAAATCTCAGGAAAATGTGTTGAATTTTATTTCTGAGATTAATCACATAGATACTACGATTAAAAATCAGACTGAAATTGCTGTCAGTTAGGTAAATTATTAAGCGAATAAATCCAATAGTATCCGTTGACCTGACTAATTTGTAAGGAATACGGTTAGTGTTTTTACACCACTATCCGGTGAACCTACAAACGAGGGCATGTGAAGTGTATTGATTCTTGCGAGCTTTTTATTTGGTCTCTGCGGAGTGTTGAGGTAATCGATTCACGTAGGTATAGTAATTGTAGTCACCATAAGAGGCTCCTTTTGTATCCGTACCGTATCGCTACACAACTGTTGTTCTTTAATTAATTGATCAGGTGGATTACTACCAGATTCCGATCAAAATTGGTTACTTGTAGGATTTAACCATATTTTCGTTGTCCGCATTGAAATTTTTGTAAATAGGACCACTTGCCAGTAATACAGGGTTTCTAGTTTCCGAAATTAGATATTTTTGTATGGATAAATTCTGTAAAAAAAGTGTCCCGAGTTTTCAAATTACTTAGTATTTTATCTTTCATACAAAAAGAAACGAAACTAACTTTGGGGTAGAATTGTTCACTGAATTCTGATTCGATCTTTGCATTCTTATTTAATAAAGCTATTTTTGAAATACTCATACTCATACTCATACTCATACTCATTTATTGGTAATATTTTAATTATTACATGTCATTTTATAATACATCAAATATAATTATTGGATTTGTTAATTAATTAAAATCAAGTATTTAAAATTAAAATAATCATTTAAAATAAGCAAATACAAATAAAAACGATAAAATAATGTCAAAACAATTACATTATCAATCAATTATTATCGTGTCTAAACTTAATAAACTCATCGAACGTGTAGAATGTGTGTTCGAGAAGCCAATTTCTGAGTCTTAATTTAAATGAGTTACTCCTTCTCCAGCTACTTCAATCTTTACTCATTGACCCGATTGCTAGAATTTGAGGATCACTTCAAAATTATTCGCTACTCAACTCAAGAAGCATCGCTGTTAAGTAAACCAAAGTTGATGAAATGAAGCAAGACCGTGTAACCGCAAGTTTTTTTCTCATTACCAAGCTGTCAGGAGCGTAATTGGAGCAATTTGTGAAATAAGTCATTAGGCAAAGCACTAGATAAGTGAGCACGTGATATGCTAATCACTGAACTAATCATGCTGGTTTATGAATGTTTAGGCAAATGTCCTCATGGCTATGTTTTTATTTTATTTTATTGCAATATCATAGCGATGACGACATTGGCCTAAACATTCATAAACCATCTTTCATTTTAAGTGTTGAGATGATGGATCACTTTGTTCTATTAGAAAGAGTTTGGAATTTTTAATGAGTTAAAAAAGCACCTGGTCGACGCAACTGGCGGCTACTTTTCACAAAGAATCAGCATAGGTAGCTGTTCAAAGTGGAAACGCTGCCAGCCTTTTTGGGCACCATGCCACGGGGGCCCTTTTTAGATTTAATTTAGCTTAGGATAAATTCTTAATACTTTTAATAATAAGTATATTTGTAGTTTTGCTTAATATTTGATGTAATAAAAAAAAATTCTATTAGTCAAAATGTTGAACAGGATAATCACTGACATACATACGTGCATCGTTATGAGATGGAAAAAAGTTGAGGATCATTTTTGAACAATCCCTACTAGCAACATGTTACATGACTTATTAAGTTTTATGAAAAAATGCACTCCTAGTAAAAAGTGAAGAGCCTTGGTTATTACTTTTTTTTTTGTTTCATGTAGGCAGAGAGAGGTGCACTGAGGATCAAGGTCTCCAGTTCATCACAACACAGCGTCCGGTCAGCATTCACCAATCTGCAACCTTCAGTGCGTCTTCTTGTGAGTACAGTTTGAAATGGTTTTCCCATAACTCCTTATGCCAGGAATTGCATAAGACTAACATATTTCAATCACAATCCTGTTAAACACTGTGGGGAAAAACTCCAATAGAGAGAATACGTAAAACGACACATTTGCAACAAGAGATAAATGGATATGTACATCCGTCGCAGCGAATCCTAAAAAGAATAATCTAAAGAAACAGAAACAATCTTGTACTGACTACTACAGCTGTTTCTTTTTCCATTATTATTCTTCTAGCGATTTTTTGGCAAACCTCAAGTTGCTGCCGAATTGTTTGAATTGAAAGAAAATATATACTATCTAATTATTCAAATACATATTGCCCGATTGTATGTACGTAACCTAGTTTAATATCACAATTTCATTCGCCATGACGCACATATTAATTGTTGTTATAATTCCACTGAAATGAACTAATTAAATTTAAAAGCTTTCGATCTGGTTATGAACATCGGAGCTCCATTTCGCACGCAGTTTATGATGGTTGTCAACCCCAATACGCCCTTAGTTCAGCCAGAATTTTATTGTCCCCATTAAACAAATATTACATTAACATTATGATATTTGATTCATAACTACTGTTATAAAAACCCTGTATTAAAAAGCGAAGATCCCTGCAAAACAAGTCATTAATCAAAAATCTATAGAAACTGGAACTTTAACATGTATATTCGTCGTCTATTTCTAAATCGACAACGGTAATGTTATATTTTTTTCTTTTTTCAATGTCGTATTTTCAAGAAAATAAACATTGGTACTCATTATGCTAAGCTAATAATTAAGGTACTTATTTTTGAAACCCTTTATTTTTTTTTATTCAATATTTTGCTTCATTTATCAGAAATAATAATTTTATTATTAAAGACAAATAGCTCCAAAGTAAAACCAACCAAAAGCATTAATGTTTTTGTTTTCGTTTAATCGAGAATTTATTATTCCACGCATCTGCTTCAGTATTAACCCCCGCCATTGCCAAACAGTCGTGATTGGTGAATGTGGTTTGGTTTTTTTTTTTTAAATCTAAACGTTTCAGACTCAATAAGTAGGTATTGTCAATATAAAGTAACAGCAAGCAAATTTGGAATTTTGATTTTGATATTTGGAAAAAAAAAGTAAACAAATAAATGTAAAAGGAATCACAAACTGTACAATGTCAAGTCAGGTCTCAAGAAATAAATAAAAAACCTTGGAAATAATGGGGCCCGTACTACATAACGATTACTGCCACACGAAGCATCACGCCTTATATCTCAAAAAAATATTATTTTATGTCAAACTGTTGCATAAAAAATGTATATCTGAGAGTGCATTCATATAATTGTTTTAAACAAAGATAATATTTATAAGGGCCGATTGTTCAATCACCAGATAAATTTATCTGCCAGTTAAAATTATTGCTATCCTTTTTTCGCGTCATATAGAAGAAAAGTGACAGCCAACATTTATCGGACAGATATGTTTTATCTGGTGATTGAAAAATTAGCTCTAAGAAGTATTAAAGAGTTCTAAAGGCGGCAAATCGAATTCCACAAACAATTGCGCATCGGTACCATAAGCTCGCAACGCCTGTCGCGTCGAACGCGTGTTCCAAATTCGAAATAATTTGTTTTCTATTTTCAATCATCATCAGTTTTATGATATTGGAAATTTGAATTAAGTATTTAATCATAGTGTCGATATGCAAAATTGTTAGGCTAAGCGCGCAGTACGACTTTTTGTCGCGCGACAATTTTGTCGCAGAAATGCAACGTAAGGGTTTATATGTCATCGCGCGCACTATGATGAAAAAATCAGTATGGACAGCGCTATTTTAAAATCGTATCGCACGACAAAAAGTCGTAGTGCGCGCTTAGCCTTAGAGTCGGACGTTGATTCCAAATTCAAACGTGATTTTAGTGACAACTTGACAAGCTTCTCTACTCGTACCCTCTCGCAATGTTTTTAACGCGACATCGAAAACGAATGCAAAGAATTCAAATAAAATAAATAGCGCCAGTGTCACTAATTAATAGCGGCGTGGGTACCTAATTAGCACACAAACAAACGAGAGCGAAAGTGTTCCGCCGAAACGGAGCGGAACCAAGTGGGATGTAACCATTTATTGTGCGTTTTGACAGTGTGGACGTAATGGCGGATTAGCATACTAACAGTAGATGTTTTTTAAATTCTAGTTGTCTAAAATAGATCAAATACAACTATGACAAATATAACTGTAGTATTCTGTGTGGTTTTACGTTTAGATTAACACATAAGTCCCTCTTCATTTTTTTCGTGGATGTCGTAAGAGGCAACTAAGGATCGACGAAGGAAGACGCTTCGTAGCCACTTCTTGCATAATTTTAGGTTTGAAAACAGATGACAGAAGTAGTATAATAGTGTCAGCTTGCTAGCCTGTCACCTAAAATATACCTTAACCTATTTCCTTACCCGCCTCTTACGACATCCATGGAAGAAACGGAGAGGGGTTATTCTAAACCCGACACAACACGGTAATGTTATTACAATTAACGATTTGACGGCCGGATAGCCCAGCGGTTAGAGAACCTGACTGTGAAGCTTAAGGTCCCGGGTTCGATCCCCGGTCGGGGCAGATGTTTGTATGATGAATACGAATGTTTGCTTTCGAGTCTTGGATGTTTATCTATATATATGTAAGTTTATCCGTTGTCTAGTACCCATAACACAGGCATTAAATTGCCTACTTTGGGACTAGGTGATTGGTGTAAAAATTGTCCAGTGATATTTATTTATTTATTTATTATAATTAGGTTAAATAAAAATTTCACCTTTTAGTTCAAAATTGGTCAGAGTGCTATGAAAATTCGTTTACGTTAATAAATTTCAGTATTTACTTGGTCTATGTTACATTGAGTTTTATGAAAAAAATCTGGAATTGATTTTAGGACTACTTGCAGTGTTTTACCTTTAGCTGTATCCGTGTATAGCAATCAAAGTCATTCCATGTTTTTACTAAAGCCAAAAGCAATCCATCAAGCTCCTGCACATCGCAGTGTCATGCCTCTCACTTCCTCAATGACGCATCAGTATCTACGCGTCAATGGACAACATGATGTTTCAACCCGAACCAAAAAAACTTATGTCATGCTAATGATAGTGTTGATTTCGCGCGTAAAATCGGATTTACAACGTTAAAAAAAATACCGCGCGTGTTGAAATCAAGGGTTTACAAAATAATTGAAGTTTTGTTGATAATGTTAAAGAATGAGATAGATTTCTCTAAAAAATGTTGTTACAGGGACTATGGTTTCCCAGGGAACACTTTGGGCGTCACACTCTTTGTTACTCTTTGCAACTGTTCATTTTTGTATGTTACACTGGCGGTAGTGATGAAAATGTCGAAAGACTTGACAAAAACAGACATTCAATCATAAGTTTCTGTAAGCAGACTCTAAAAGACCATGATTGCCAAAAATAACGTGCCATTGGAAACTTAACTCGTAATTTTACGAGTCGGATCTGTTTAGATTCGAGAGCTACTACATCATAGTACGAAGACAATTCACTAAATAGTTATAAAAATGCTTTACTAGAAGTTAAAAGAGAAGGCTAACAATCGACTGAATTACAAACCAAAATAAATGACTTATAGAATTTGCGATTTACAAAAACGCATTCACTGTTCGCTATCTAGAGAATCTAAAGCAATTACCGTGTAAAACCTGGAGCACTATCTAAATCTTTCCAACAAGGAGGTCTGTGCAAGAGAAATTATATAAAAAAGCTATCTAGTGAAAGTCCGTCTGTAACACTGCTACCATTAGACGATGTATCTATCAGCTAGGTTTTGCAGATGTGGTGAGATAATGATTGGTCATTCGTGGTGGTTTGGAAAAATGTACCAATCAGTTTAATATTGTATAAACGAAGTCATTTATATTAATTGTTTGTTGTCTCTTGCTTTGTTTGCGCCAGTGGAAACTGTATTTTTTAATGGAAGTAGCCTAGATCTTTAGTCGATTATTGATTATTTTTTTAATCTGTACTACCTCTTACATACGAACAAATAAACAAAGTGTAGCCAGTTTATAAAATGAACGAAGACATCTTTTTCTCTGTCGTCGCCATTTTTGAACTACTTTGGACTACTTTGGATTTGATTTGAATCTGATTTTCATAAATGTATCAGGTTGAAATTTATTATTTAGTAGAATCATCTTATTAACTTAGATGAAAAGCTTTCGTTTCTATAACAAGATTTTCATGATTCCGGGAAGCCGATCCTTATTTCATAAAGTAAAAGTGACGAAATATTTTATCGCAGTGAGTTCGAAAACATTTTCGTATTTAATGGTACCTACCGGCGTATTTTCCTTGCCTCTTACCAATTAAAAGTTGATGATTAGGTACGATGTAAGATTTCGAGGAATTGTCAACTGTAAGATAGACTGAAAGACACTTATCTTAAGTTTTATCAGTATTTATTGAGTTCTTTATTATTTACACTCTACACACACATATGAATTTACGTTTCTACCTGCTAATAAATATATCTTGGATCTTGATCTTGATCACTATTGTGATTTGCTATGTGTACAGGGAATTAGGTTACAATAATTTATCTATTACTTCATCTAAAGCGGCGAAGTTCTAAGCTTCATACTTTTCATAATGCATTCCTTTTATGGCATAGACGAAAAAAGAGCGCATTATATTTGCAAATGTCTTTGCATAATGTAATAGCTCACTATTGAAGCGAAGTAATCCGTTATCCCTATTATTAACCAAGAATGAGTTCAGCCCACACGGACTGGCCGAAATAACAAAACCAGATCGCCACAGATTAGAAAACATTACACCACAGATAATAGAAGACGCGCATGGCCATAGATAATTAGTTTCGCTCGCCGGTCGTTACGCTACCGAAGCAATTAATTTAATATTTATTTAATTTGGAAATGGCCGTGGGTAGATATAATTAATTACGGTTTCTGTGAAATAATGCGTTCAATTAATGCGAGCGTTAGTTAATTTGTTTTTTTTTTGTTGCGTGCGGTCAAGTTATTGATGCGTTCTGGGGACTCTTGGAAAAGGGCGTCTAATGGGCTATTTATTTAATTTAATGGCCATGCTGACCATATTAAGTTGGGGACAGAATGATCATATCTGGGTGGTGTACGCAACGTTCAGTTTTCAAGAAGTTTGTATTTGTTAAATTGTCACTAATCTGCTTCGAGAGAGATAGATTGTAATCTTGACAAAGCATTTGCTCGACGCATTTTAACATTTACCATAGGTCAGCTATGGATGTAAACAATTCTGCATTGTCAGTACCTAAAAGAGAATTACGTACATGAGGTCAAAAAAATGCAGTTTCCTAATTTTTTTTTATATTTTCTAAGTGAATATGTAGCTTTTACTGTTTGAGTTTACACCTTGCGATTTCATTTTTTTTTAGGTCGTTATACATTGCAATAAAATGTTTCCCAATGAAAGTTCATCACTGATGCTCGAGGTGACCAACAATTTGCACCAGAAAAATAACAGTTCCTGCCACTATGTCACTGGTTATTTGACGTATAGGTACTTTTAATTTATCATTGGCTGTCTAGTAAACCTATCCAGCTCTCGAATTGAGTCTAGGCTACGCGATTTGACAGTGCAAACCCGACCGTGGGCGACAGTTGAATCATGCTCGCATCTCATTACAGTGTCATTATCTGGTGCCGTTATACTTATTTGGATTATGATGGTGATGACAATTGGATTAAGTAGGCGCTAGTATATAACTAGCAGAAGTAGATCCGAGAAAAAGTAAAGCATGCTCAAGACCCATTTGATTTTGAGGTTTCGTAATTTTAAACCTAATGGGAAATGACAATATTATGACGATGTTTATTAAAAATTGGTCTTCTAGGGTCTTCAGCGTTTATTGTTTCGCCCAGTTTTAGCGTTTGTGTTCTCTTTCTCTCACTCCTGGTTAGAGTGAGACATATTAATACATACATACACATACATACATACATACATCACGCCTGTATTCCCAAGAGGGGTAGGCAGAGGACATATTAATGTCGAGGAATAATTTCAGCGTGCTACTAAAGCAGATATACACACACACATAGACACGGTATGAATAATTAAAGTACTTAAAAGGCGACTCTGTACAAAATTGAGCTTACTCAACGGAAGTAACAAATTCGATGAGAAGTGAAGTATTTGTACAATGATATACTATTTTCAATACGGTAGACCTCAAATACTGAACAAAGGTTCATCAATTACTTTCTCCAATCTCAAACGGTCCCTATTCAGGAGGCATTACCGTTTCAACCTATTTAAGGATGAATGCCTCCTTATACGCCTCTCAAATCCCTCCAATTTCGTCTAAATGGGACTTTTAAAGCATAATTATCTAATAGATAACGCTAATGATATGTTGACAATATCAACGGCAAATGTAACTTAATACCGAGCAACCAAAACCAAGCGTGGGCTTATTTCTTCATAGCTTGACATGCACCAGTTTCTTGAACTCTTATTGCAACCCAATAAAGCTCAGTGTGCCAAGTTTATTTAGTTTATACCTTTTAGAGAACGTGATCGTGACTCTATTGAAAATAAAGAACTCGTTGCGCGACTTTTTCAGACCTTAACAAATCATTGACAAATTGATGATTACTTTCCGTTCCTGCTGTTGCAATCGCGGCCGGTACATGTGTGTCTGTCAGATGTTCTGTATCTCCGATACACATAGGGGTGTCAAGATTATCTATTGTTTTGGCAACTAGTTTAACAGGTAATTCATGGCCCATAATATCGGGTGTATTAGTTTCATATGCCATGTCTATAATCTTTATTTGTTCTAATATTTATCACGTAATTTATTGGTGTCTTAATACTCTAGTGCTAGTGTCATAATGTTCGACAACGCTAATTTGAGATATACCATGATAACAATTCTCATAGTTTTTCAGTAGGTACTTACTTTTTACATATTTTTTTTTAATGCTTCTTAAGTCGCCTAGAAATAATGTGAGGTAAAGCTATCACCATCAGCATCATTGCAGATGTCGTCGCCACATTAAGAATTACCAGACAAAAGCCATCGAGTTCTTTTGACTGTCAGATGTTCTGTATTATGAGTGTCAATACTACTATACTTTACTATAACCCGTGTGGTGTCGGATTTAGAATAACACCTCTCCATTTCGTCCGTGGATGTCGTAAGAGGCGACTAAGTAAATACGTTTAGGTATATTTTAGGTTTTTTTTTGTCACTATTATACCTGCCACCTCAAAACCTAAAAAATATTATGCTAGAAGTGGCCACAAGGGGGCGTCCATAAATTACGTGAGGTGTTTTTTTAAATTTTTTGACCCTCCCTCCCCCCTTGGTGACGTGTCGTGAGATTTTATTCAACCCCCTCCCCCACCCCCAAATCTCACGTGAGATTTTTCAAAATGTGGGTTTCTTACGTAAACGACTTGAATTGTCATTGTAAAAAGAAAAAGAAAAAGAAAATGACGTAACTACAAAGAAAATAATTTTAAACAAAAAAAAACCGACTTCAAATTAGCAATATTTTGAAAGTATTCTGTTTACTGAATGTAAAATCTTGACTTCATCAACAAATTACCGAAAACGCCGTACATCTCCATACAAAATTTGAAGAGTTCCCTCGATTTCTCCAAGATTCCATCATCAGATCCTGGTGTCGTGCCAATGGGACCAATTTAGAGTTATACCCTTTCGATTAAAAAAAAATTTTGAAAATCGGTCCACGGGTTTTCGAGTTATCGAGTAACATACACAAAAAAAAAAAAAAATGGTCGAATTGAGAACCTCCTCCTTTTTGAAGTCGGTTAAAAATGATTTTCCTTCGTTCGGATGCACTCATTTACTGTCAAATATAAAGCGCCATCCACGCGTCGGTTTTTAAGACCTTATTAAATGGACCGAAATAGTAGTTTTTTTTGCTACAAACAAGAAAAAAAATTACGTGATATTTGCCGTGACCCCCCCTCCCTCCAACGTGAGATTAGATGAGATTTGACTCGACCCCCTCCCCCCCTTAAACACCTCACGTAATTTATGGACGCCCCCCAAAACGTAAAATAGTCATCGTTTTGTCTGTGTGTCTATTTTGTGTGCTCTGCCTACCCCGTTTGGGAATACAGGCGTGATTGTATGTATGTATGTATGTTAATTTTAGGCGACAGGCTAGCGACCTGTCACTATTGTACCTTCCAACTTAAAACCTAAAAAAATATGCTCTAAATGCTGGAATTGGCCGCGAAGCGTGATACAGTCATGGTTTTGTCTATGCAGCGTTTCGTGTCCTCTGCCTACCCCATTTGGGAATACAGGCGTGATGTATCAACCATTGCATTTTGGGCTGTATCTCTGCCATCCCTGTCTCTCTTTACATTCACTTTATTATAAATCATTCCACGTAACGTGATAAGTATCTTGCGATTCGGAGGCGACTGATTGATGTTGCTTTGTACCGTGTTTTTGGCGGCAATCACTTATGTCTGCACTAGTTTCCGTTTCCGTGTTCGGCTAATGTTTACTGTAGCATGGGGTGAGTTGGGACGGCGAGAGTAGTTGGCTTATGGCCCATAACCTAACCTAACATCTACAATTTTGAAATGGAACTAAGTAAAAAAAAATCTAAAATAAAAATGAGCGGAGCATTCGTTAATAAAAGTCTTTACAAACGTAATTGTGGTGAATGTCTGTGTTGTCCCTACTCACCCCAATACGGTACTTTAGTCTCTAGCCGAATTGAACTTGCTTGCAGTGTACCGTGTTGGCAATTGTAGTTACTTTAGATTACGGAAATAACTTTTTCTCTTTGCTTTGATTGATTTTCTTCGTTCTTTTTGCATTAACATGAAAAGTTCTCTGACGAGTTGTTTGACATACTTAATACAAAAGTGACAAACTGCCGATATATGAAAAATTGCGACTGGCCGAAAGTCTGCCGAGTCTGCGAATATAATATCTGAGATAATTACATAATCATATCAACATAAGTATTTCACTGCTATATCCGGTAACCATGGCTATATCACGCTTCGTAGGCTCTTTAGTATAATTTTAGACATAAAAATGTATGAAAGGGGCATAATAGTAAAGTGTTGCTAGCCTGTCGCCTAAGTTAGTTAGTTGCCTCTTAGGACATCGAGAGATTTTATTCTAAGCACGACACCATACGGACATAACGTCGTATCCTACGAATAGGGGCATAATTACCATTAATGCCTTTTTCCTCTTCTTTGATAATCGAAATCTGTATTTTTTTCTACATCTACTAGTCTTAAAAATATAACAAACTCATTTCATTTCGAAAAGTTATTCAAGTTTTTCAGATGAGCCACAATTGCAATAGCTCTATTTCTTCCGTCGAATAACGCCAATATAGCCGTAAGAAGCTGTTTTCGCGGAGAAGTGAAGCGCGGGGAATCTGCGGGAGGGGAAACCGTTGGCCGCGTTCGCCATTACGCCCTTTTACACGCGGAGCGTTTGCGCATGTACTGGCCTTACGGTGTCGTTATAACCTTTACGCCCCTTTTCCATGGAGATAACGTG
>BHDV01047329.1:89607-107089 GCA_005406045.1 Adoxophyes honmai
AGTTAGTAATTTAGAAGGCAACTTAGATTTTTCAGTAGCCGATTATGCTATTAAAAAGAAGTCGGTTTAATTACTACCCTTTAAAATATAGCCTGAGTTTTAGTATAAAAGGATTAATTCAGGTAATTCTTTTATGCCCACGTGGTAACAGGCTTAGAATAACAAACGCCTCTTCTATTTCTTTTATGGATGTCGTAATAGGCAACTAAGGAATTAGATTAGCTTAAGGTATGCTTAGGCGACAGGCTAGCAACGTGCACTATTAGATATAGATATACCTCTTTCAACAATGTTTCAACTTAAAAATATACAAAGTGGCTGCTAAACAAGAAGTAATACAAATGTAAGTCGTATCTATACCTCGATAATAAACAAGTTTTAAGAATTGTGATTCTTGAGTTTGACTATTTTCCTGTGTTTAACTAATTTTGATAACGCGTCATTAAACATGAAGATACAGTGTTTTAATTGACATTTGTCCGAGAAAAAGTATTTGACGAACCGAATAAACAAGTCAGTCAAATAAACAAACAGTAATAAAGACTCCGAACAAACACGTCATTATCCCAATGTTAAATTGGAACAAACTGACAGCAGGCTGTGAGAAAAACAATGATTTTAATGACTTAAATATGTAGGCATACGCGTCACATCGTCATCTCAAACGACTAATTAGACGCCATGACGTGTGCTGACTAAAAAAGTGACACAAAAAACGAAAGCGCTTGCAGCACAGTAATGATGAGTTTCTTTTGCTTTATTGTAAAAAGTTGCGTTGAAATCTGTTTGTAACATCCTTGAACATGTGGTTTGTAAGCATAAAAATACCATACTCATTTTCACAGTCTTAAAATAGAATCCCGCACAAGTAAAAGATATCGTTTCTGTAAGTTGTAAAAAAATGTCGTTTGTATTCAATATCACAGATTTCGCCGAGATCAGCAGCGTTATTGCCTAACGCACCAAAAATCGACATCGTTTTTAATTTGACAGTTGAAACCAAAAATCGCTTTGAAGTTGAAACATTTCAAAGCGAACTGACACTGAAACTGTCAAATTAAAAACGATGTAGATTGTAGATTTTGGGTGCGTTAGACAATGGCGCTGCTGGTATTATGGCTTTCAGCCCTTTGTCTAGGAACCCTGTTAGTACATTAAAAGTATACCAATTCATATGATGCCTACTTTAACCTAGTTACCGTAGTCTATCCCGCGCGCGAGACAAGTCGCACGTGATGCTGTGCTAAGCCTGAGAATGAAAATAAATAAACACCAAACAAAATTACTTACTGCCCGATGTAACAGATGCGAAATAGTGGCTAATCTGCTGGTTGTAATGTTGCTAAGATATTTTTATGTGTAGCATGTGATATACACAGTTGGATAATATGAGTTTAATAAAAGGTCAGTGAACCTCCACGGGATTTCTTTAATAGCACTACCTATATCATTGAATTACCAAACACTTAGACAGTTGTGACTATTTTAAGCTTCAAAACCATTTTGGGTATGCACACATACCTACATTTATTACGTACATACAATCACGCCTATATTTCCAAACAGAGGTAGGCAGATATCACGAAACGTGACATTAATAAAACCATGTTTATTTCAAGTTTCGTTGCGACTTCCAGCGACTTTTTTGGTAAAACATCCGATGAAATTGCGAGCCATTATTAAACTAAAAGCAACTTTTACTAAGCACGTAATCTTAGTACTTACTTAACTTATCTAGTAACCTAACCAGCTACCTACCCGGCCACTTGCGCTTTTCGCCGTTTCTCCCGTTGCGGTCAATATCGGACGTAATGACCAGCCTTTCTACAGACCACAATACGTGTACTAGCATCTTGCCTTCGTATTTGTGTTACAACATAACGACTTCTAGTTTAGGTTTCTCTTCTTTCTTTTATGGCTTTTGTAAAGTCTAGAAAACTTAGTTTCCATTACGCGATGCTATTTCGAGACCTTGAGTGATAATTATTTTCATACCAACGCCATTTTATAAGAGGTTGTGTAGTTTATTCTGAATTTGAATAAAAAATGTTGTGTTTTATCTTACTAATATTATAAACGTGAAAGTTTGTGAGTATGGATGGATGGATGTATGGATGGATGGATGTATGGATGGATGGATGGATGTTTGTTACTCCTTCACGCAAAAACTACTGAATGGATTTTCATGAAACTTTACAGTAATGTAGCTTATACATCAGAATAGCACATAGGCTACAATTTATAAAGATTTTGTTTGAATTTTCCAAAATATGACGATAAGTGTCGAGAAAGTAGGAAAAAATCTAATGTCTGCTGGCTATTCTGGCGGGCGCTTCCTAATAATAATTCCGAAATCTCTTCTGTGTTAGCCCGAATTTAACGCGTGCGAAGCCGCGGGCATAAGCTAGTCATACATAAATACTTACCTCACGCATGTGTTCCCTAATGGGACAAGCAGCTCTCTGGTTTTCCGACGAGTATACCTGACCAATGGTAAAAATATTTATGGTTAATTTCCGGCCACTCTGTATATTAACTACTTATCAAGTCTAGGTGCAACGTTTCGATTCGAGCCTGTGTTCAAATCGTTCATTTCATCGCTTGAAGACAATCCACGTGTGTCGTACACGACGAAACATAAAAACACTCGGAAACCTTTTTCGCTCCTTTGTTGCAAGCAATTTGAAATCATTATTTCTCCAAATCACAGTACATTACCCAACTATTAATAATACGCTGCGTCGTACAGGTCACACGGTTTCGGTAGTTCTGGCAAATAATGGATAGAATAATGGGTCATTTAGGCAATAATGTCATGGGCAACATATTGTTATGTCACAGCGACTCGGCCCTGCGCCGGCCTTACGTACTGAGATTTGATCTATTTTGTTGTTTAAAACAGTGTTGTGTTGTTTGTTATGGATGTTAAACAGGGTTGCCACCTTTTTTTTTGAAAGAAATTAAAGTAGCTACAATACATTTTTTTTATAGTTTTGTTTAAGCCAGGGATACACTAGGGGACAAATGTCCCACGACACGTGTCCCCAGCAACGTCGGGTGAAGTAGCGCGACGTTGCCGGACTTCGCTCGACATGTCGCTAGTGTAACGTCCCTTACGACAGTTTCTCTTGAAGTAAAGAGTACAATTACCTGAAAGAGTGAAATAACGTAGGTACAATACTTTATTATAAAGTACGGGTGGCAACCCTATATGTTAGGGTAAGTAGGTACCTATTTATGAATGACATTGGTGCAAGTATCGTCAGATTCGGAAGATAGTATCTAGTAACAGCGCCTATATGTTGATTATGATTACATGTGTGTCGTGTAGGGAAAATAACACCTCTACATTTCTTCTGTGGAGCTGTTAAAAACGACTAAAGATCAGGCGGCAAAATAGCAACCTGTCACAATTTTACCTTTAAAATCTAAATTAAAAACCTAAAAAATTATGCTCAAAGGCCTTGGTTAAGGCCCTGCGCAGACGACAGACTATCCGCGACGGACTTTTTAGTCTGTGAAAATAGAACCTATGGAATTATATGCAATAACGCACACGACGCGCAAAAAGTCCGGCACATACAATCCACGCAGGCTTTGTGCGCTGCAGACTCGATCGCACAAAAAGTGTGCCATCTGCGCTGCCCCTTAGCGTTTCGCGTGCTCTGACTACCCTTTTGGGAATACAGGCGTGATGTACCATCGCGAACAGGGATTGTTGAGCCACTGAACTATGTTTGTCACATCGGTCATTGATTACACGCCTAAATTATGAACAGTGGCAAGTGGCTCAGCAATCCCGGTTCGTGACTGTATGTTTAGTAGGCAACTATTGAATTGTAGAATGAGTAGTGCTGCGTCTAGGCGCAGGCGCGGTGTGTTATCAGGCTAGATCACGGATCCTGACCTTATGGCAACCGGTTTGCGCGCGATCACGAGCCTGGCTGGTTGTTTATGAAATTCATTTGCAAATTATTTTGCACATCCTTCCGGACTAGTTTATTAGATAATTTAAGTAATTAAAGAAGTTTCGGCGCATCAGACCCCTCCCGTGACAAGAGGGCTGGCCATTATTTGGTTCAACGAATCAGTGTTGCCATTATAACGTGCCAATGTTGCCAGCCTTGTAGGCTCCCTACCTTCTGGCGGGGAACTGGGAGATTTTTGTCTTTAAATTTCGTTTTAGATTCAGTAGATTTTTTAGTATAAGCTAGTTTGAGACGTGTTCTTTTTTTTTTGTTTTTAAAATAAAGAAAAACACATTCTTAAACTTAAAAAGAAAGATTTCCTAGTTATTTGCAATGGTTTTATCTATTGATAAAGCCTTAATCAAAGGAGCTTTCTGTGAATAAATGCGTCTAAATCAGAATCGTTTTATCAACACATAAAATAGATAAATCTTTCCATTTCCTCCGCGGATGTCGCAAGATGCAAGTGATAGGTTAAGGTACATTTTAGGCGACAGGCTAGCAACCTCACACTACTGTACCTTTTAACATGAAACATCAAAAAGAGTAGAAAAGGCTACGAATTGTAAAATTGACATGAATTTTGTTTTTATAGTGTTGACATACGTCATGAATGTACATGTAAACAGATGAAATGTAAAATTAAAAAAATATCTGACATATTTTTTTTTAATCAGTAGGTATATTAGCGCTGACGTATACCATTTTCAATTTACAATATAAGTACCTGAGTAATTCTATCAAGAGTTGAGTCGGTTTAATGTCACGAACCTTCGTCGGGGAGTAACAAGCCTTGCAGCAATAGAAAACAACCGAGTATGACGCCACTGTGCGTCATGTGCTTAAAAATAACTTGTCTGAATCTGTACGAAGGATCTGATGTTCTTTTATTCAAAGAAACTATAATATGGCGCATAATTTCAATTTTGTTACCATCTGCATAAAATAATAGCAGTGAGTTTCTTTACTTTAGTTGAAGGGAAACTGCTCTGAAATACAATAAGTACTATAAAATATCTGTAGGTATTATCTGCATTTATCTAATACCTACTTTTTTAAAATTTTGCTAACGGATTTCACGCATTCGGCACTAATTGAAAAATTAAAAACGCAAGGAACGTTCGACTTTTTAAAATTCGAACGTGCACCCTTGATCCGGTTTTCCAAAAGGCATGTCGGTTTTTTTCCGGTTTTTTTAAATTTTGCGGGCAAGATGAGTTGACATTGGTGTTGCCCGTGGAAAGGATTTTGCCTCCACGTGAAGGCCGGTGTGAGGTTAAGCGCAACAATGAAAGTCGCGGTGTAAGGACTAACTCGTGTATTGAAATTTGAAATGTTGCCAACATTAAATCTATGTAGGGGAAGCGGGTACTTTTTTAGGTAGAGAGAAACAATTGCACACTGGGAGTTCGGTTGGTTTATGAATATTTTTACATTCTAATTCTTGACGTGGTAATGATGTCATGATATCAATGAAGAAAAGTTAGTCTTTTTTTATAATAATTCCATACACTATGAAGACATTACTTGGAAATTCTAAGTGTTTTCTTAGACAATGTTAGGCACGCGGCACGCAATTGATAATAATAGCACGTATTAAAGCCGATTGTATTGTTGTTCGATAGATCGATCCAATTATAAACAGTGTGACTGTAATCTATGCTATCATTGTCTTTGTGTGATAGAATATGTGTGAAAGTAAGAGTTAAGTACTACATATATCGATACACGCAGAAAGTAAAAAATAATGATACTGTCACCTAGAATAATTTGATTATTAGTAGTAACGAGTTAAAATTGGAAAATGAGTTAGGTATAATTTAAGGTAAACACACTTTTTAGTTATTTACTACACAGACGAAACTACTAAGTACTATAGTTACGGAACTGATAACAAAAACCTAAAAATATGTTACCTCATTATTTAGCCGTTTCTTTTTCAAAATTTATTACCATTATATCATTAAAGTAGACCTCTTCGCAAAAACTAATTCTGCAATGTGGCAACACAAACGAAAATTTATGGCCAATCAATAAATTCCAATGTTGAAATGTTTAAAATCAGAACGGGCTCAAAAACTTGTCTTTTTCTTTTTTTTAGAGGCGGCGGCTGCCTGGAAAGGTGGCCAGCGCTAAAGTCTCCGGCCTTCAACCGAGTATGGATGTGTAACTAAGTGAGTATTTTATTCGTAATTACGTTTTGACACTTTATTCAGCTGAGAAGTTATAAAAATCGTCCAGAGTTTTATGTTATTAGCATAGCCAAGAAAACAAATGCGATTGTGTATTAAAGCATGATTTAAGTCGAGTTTAATCAATCTTATTTTTGATTTAGTTATTTCTTTAGCACGTATCCCAACTTAAATCAGTTTTATTATGGGATTTAAGTATGACTAAGTCGAGATCTATAGTAAAAATAGTCACTCGAATTGCAGCTCGATGAGGCGGGAAAGAAAAACGTGAAAAAATTCCCATGTTAGTAGTAAAATAAAAACACAATATAAAATATAAAAGTGCGCTCAATTCGAAACTAAGTAAGAGTTTCAAGTTCCCACTTTTTCGTCTTCCCCACGTCATATTAGTTTTTTTTTTTTAATTTAACCAAACCATTTCACGCAACAACTTTAAAGTGCTTAGATGTTTAAGTAGTAACGGAAACTACCCCACAACCCATATACATGACAAAGTAAAACACCCCTAAGTTTGAGTGCTTCTAATGTTCTAAGTCAGTTGCCGATCCCTCTCTAACTCATTTAAACCGTTTAAGTCTATTAATCTCCGGAACAGTAAGATCAGTAAGCCGGCAGCAGCCATTGGAAAATGTAGGGCGACCTCTTTGGCTTTTGTGGTGTTACACCTCTGTTTCACTATTTACGTGTGTTTAGGGTTCCGTCAAACTAGAGCACTTAGTCATCAGCACCAATATCTGACACAATACGGCTGCAAAAATATGTAACAAGACTCAATTACTAGGGTATAAGGACGCGTCAGATGTATAATGTTTGCGCGACGGAGTGGTAGATATTAATGCTGGTGATTGTTCTTTCTATCTGGTATGGCAACACCGGGTGAGTCAACTCGTGAGATAGACTACACTTCTTTTTCTGACGTCTCTAGTTAGACAGTGACAGGTATAGTCTATTTTGCGTATGGCTCAATGCATTCGTCCTGAGCTGGCTGCAGAGTTAAAGAATGTGCGTTCTTGGGACTCGAGCTATCTGCATATCACGATTAAATCGTTTGGGTTCGGATAAATCGATAGACAGACTTACTTTCACATTTATAAGAGTAGGGATTAGTAGGGATAGCATTAAATAAAGCTCAGCAGCTCCACTATTGTCTACGCGCTGGGAATCGGCATGGGCTTGATGGAGGAAAGCCATTGCGATGCCGCGTGTCACGGCACAGAATAGATAATAGGTCACGGTGAAATTCTTTCTTCCCAACTGTCATTTTGAATACGCAAAATTTTTTTTTTTGTAAATCATTCATTCGCTTTGCTTTTTAACGTTCCTGGGCATGGGTTTCGATTGTCATGACGTTACTTGATACCATTTGTTTCTATCTTAAAGCGAGATCGGTGCGCGAGAAATAGACTATACCTGTCACTATCCAACTAAAGATGTTAGTAAAGGACAGCTAATCCATCCTGCGACACGATCGCTCGTGTGAAAAAAGCCTACAGAATTCCCTACATAAATCCGACTCACGCTTGACGTCTGCCAGCGACGACACCGTTTTATTTGGACACCGTCGCAGTCTGTCGAAGACTCTCAATACAACTTTTTGTGGGGCGTTGCATTCACACTTACTGTTATTTTAGTTCTCTACCAATCGGTTCTTTGGCCCTTTACGAAACGAATTGCACAGCGTTTTATTGTTCTCCAGAACACTTTGGAATCTAATCACAAAATTGTCGAGGGAGTTTGGGAAGCAAAAGTAGTTCTTTGTTTTTTGGTCTAACTGTGATTCAGTTTTTCCACGCAGATGTAAAAAGTGTCTAAGTAATGTAAGAAAAAATATTAGTAATCGACATTCGAATCTCAGCCGTCTCTTGCTACAATGTTTTTTTTTAATCTCAGATACTAAAATGACATTTCCGGAGTTGCCAGTTTTTTTTGCAATTCTAAAATAGTGCTCTGCCTTCACTATCGAAGGTTTACAATAAACTAAATTGAGTGTCGATTTATGTTGTTAAGTTATCCTACGAAATAAACGTTGGAATTTGATTGATTACGATAGTCACATTTTTCTTATAATATAACACGAGCGGGGCGGACTATCCTGGGTGACTGGGTGCAAACAGGTTAGTTAGATTATGTAGATAGTTTAGTTGTTTAATATACAGATGATGGAGAATATTTAAAACCAGTGTTTATTTCTTTAGTGGCTAGTTAAAGCTTTGTCTCGCCCGTCGAGGATCCAACAAAGCGAGGTATGAATGGCTCGTCTTTCCGGCGGCGCCATTGTAGTCTCGGCCTTGCTTTCGCTCGGTTGGGAAATTAAAACTAAAACTCGATTAACCCGATACGATACCGAGTTCGGTTCGATTGTTGGTGCTTATTGGGTACGTCACTATTATAATTATGACGAGGATCTTATAGACTTTCTGGAGCATGTTATCGTTAGCTATCTATGCGTATACTTCCGTCCCGCGGGTGTTATGCGTTTTTCGAAGATATAAAAGCCTTCTTGCATAGTAGATTTAAAATACAGCCGGTTGAGAGTGAAGAAGTACCCAAGACATACTCACAATCTGGTATAGTGTTCGGTAAACAAATTGGCCAAATTTTAAGTGGTAGAGGTACGTTCGCGCATCGTTTTTTCCTGGTAAATATAAAAAAACATGCATGAACTTATCCTCATCACTTAAAATCTAACCAAGTTGTTTTCCGACCTCTATACCCGTACAGTCACAAACCGGGATTGTTGAGCCACTTGCCACTGTTCGCAATTTAGACCTGTAATAAATGAGCGATGAGACGGACTAGATGTCAGCTATTGGATTAGTATGACACGACCAAGTTACAAACATAGGTAAGTGGCTCAACAATCCCTGTTCGCGATGGTATATAAGATATCTATAACGCATTTGTTCCCAAATGGAGCAGGCAGAGCTCTTAAACGTACCTACATAGTCAAAACCATGATTATTTCACGTCTCGTAGGCACTTTTAGGATAATTTAAGTTTAAATATAAATATAACAGAAAACGGCCAAAATTGGCACTTAGGGAAAACTCCTATCCAGCGGAAGCTATGCGTTTTCCGGGATAAAAAGTATAGTCTTTCTTTAGGATCGAAACTAGTCCCATATTAATTTTGTTTGTATCGGTTAAGAGGTTGAATCTGAGGGTTGAATGAAATGCTAAAAACTAGTAACTGTTTATTAACACTAATTTATTATGAACGGCCTTAGTAACTAAAGCTCTTTTTAAATTGGAGTTCTATATTTCCAAAACTGTCCTTTCTCGAGCCTCAAATTATCTCGAAATCAGTTCCGGTTTTAAAGCATTGATTAGGTTTTAGACAGTTAATACTTAACAGTTGCTTGATGGGTCGTGGTCGTGGTTCTATTTTGCTCAAAAATATATCTTCCTATTACTTTGGTACAATTGATATTGCTAGAGTTTTAGATTGGTTTCTTGGACACAAAAGAAATTTCTAAAGCTTGTTAATTAGCTTCCTAATTTCAGAAGCGTATTATTTTCTTCATAGCTGTTACCCCTAAGTATTAAATACTGTACAAATTTGTATGGAAATCTTGACGAATTACGTAATGAATGATTTTCTATGTGTCTTAAGTAGGTGTATTTTGTGAATGAAACACGAGAGGGAGAGTAATTTATTAATGATCAATTCAATTTCAAAATTAATTTTCTTGAGGAAAAAGCCATACAAGTATCTTAAAATTGTGGGAGTAGGGATTATGAGGGCCGTAGGATTAAAAATAGGGAATGTGGAAATCACAGAGGAATGTCTTGGTTATAGGTTAGTATATACATAATCCAAAAGTGTCAAACCAATCATTTACTCAACTGCACCACCTTATTATCGAATCTCAAATTTCGGGGTGAGGGATATCTTACTACCTATTCTGTTTATTTTTAAAGTTATGGAATGGAACTACTTATTCACCTAAAACCATTAAAAAAAAAACAATAAAGTAAAGTTTGCAATGTAAAAACAACATTTAATGGAGGTTTGAATATCAGTTTTGTTCTTACTTTTGCTCTCTTGCCTTTTACGGTAAAATATTACTTTTGTAATATCAAAATGAAAGTAATAATGACACAAGCTTGTAAATCAGCAGATAATGACAACACGTTTGCATCTACCGTAAAACTAGGCTTAATTAATTACTTGTCTAATTTATTACTGTACACATCTAGGGGTAGTTCAACCACTTTTGCAAGGCCGCATGTTGCATGAACGTTGCTCAAAATGTCTGCTATAATATATTAACGTACCTAAACAGGCACCTGTATTTGCACATACGGTGTTCTAGATTTTAATTTTAAAGAAAGAGCGGTCCACTGACCCATTTAACAGTTAAATTAATGTTTGCGTATGTAATGATTTGAAAGAGAATGTGGTAATGTTCTCAAATTGGGACATTATTTACATCGCTGTCATACCAAGGTACCTTATTACTTATAACTCCTGTATAATCATTATTTGACGAGAAAATTTGGTACGACGCTTACAGTGAAAAGATTTCATACATACTTATGTACATACATCACGCTTGTATTACCAAACGGGGTAGACAGAACACACGAAACGGTACATAGACAAAACCATGACTATTTCTGGTTTCATGACCACGTCTAGCATATTTTTAGGTCTTGAGTTAGAAGGTATATGGGTAACAAGTAACTTATAAAAAATTTAAAAAGTGTACCAATGACATTCGCGTATGGTCCGGGCCTTTATATTTACTTGAAACGTACTAAAGATACACATAATTATTTAGAATTTAAGAAAAGCAAGTATGAACACGGAAATGATTCTTCTCGTACCATCATGCACTGTTGTTACTTCTTTAATAACCCGGAAGCAACTAATTCCTTGGAAGCAAGCCATAGACAAGATATAAAGATTATCATTACTATTTTCTCACTATTTAATTTCTGAACAAGGAACCTATGGCATAGCGCCAAACGAGAAGGAGCTATTTCCTCCTATTACACGTAAAAGCAACCACCTTCTAAAATTTTATGCAAATTTGTTAAGAACTTACAGAGGGATTTTTCGCTACTTAAGCCATTATTGTTTCTTCCTAAATACAATTCTGCCAAATTTTTAAGACAGTTGCGGAAAATATTGTGCAGAATAGGAAGAAAAAGAACGGCATAAGTGTCGGACTAATCCTTGCAGAGTTCATCATACCAAGGTAGGGATCGAGGTTCATACAGTCTGCCAAAAGATATCGACACTGATTATTATAATCTAATAGTTAGGCGTGTATCTGTTTTTGACTTACTCGTATTTGGCTCGTCTCTATATCTTTCTTGATGTATGTACCAAATCTGAATCTGAACAGTACTTAATCCGTACCAATATATAAATGTGAAAGTGTGTTTGTTTGTTTGTTTGTCCGTCTTTCACGGCTAAACTTTTTTTAGGTAGAGATAGTTTAGGGCATGGAGAGTGACATAGGCTACTTTTTGTCTCTTCAAAACCCCCCATTTTCCTAAAATGAGGGACGGAAGTTTTCAATGTCGAAAGCTATAAATTGGTATGTGTGCTATCTCTGCTGTGATACCCCGAATTTAACGCGAGCGGAGCCGCGGGCAAGAGCTAGTTTAAAATATTTAAGTCTGCAACACTTCAACAGTTAAAATTTTGTACATTTATCTAGGATGAACGACAATGTAACGCAGTCCACAACCGACAAAAATACAGCCAGCCAAAACCTTTTATCGAAATCGAAAGTTATATTGGTTAAGTGGCTACTTAGTACTCGAACTGTGTTCGACTTCTCGCCACTACATCATTGTATCCCTGCATATAAATTAATAAGCACTTTACAATCTCTGTGACAAAAGAAACGAATGAATAAGCTTATTATTATGCACAGGAAACAGCCGTGTCACATATCACAGTCTTTTCCTGCTGACTGTCACACGTTTATGATGCCCTGGTACATGGTATAACCACAAAACATCGTACAGACAGTCAATTAAGTATACATAGTAAGTACTCGACTTCTCATGCCTATACAATGTGGCAATAGGCTATTTGACTGTAGTCAAATCAACCTTAATACTATGTTTTTGGAGCGATTTGAAATAACTTGAGATAAAAACATTCCCTTATTTTATCAAAATCCGTCTCCGAAAGGACCATAAAAACTCGGACTGTGCCGGACAGTAAAATTCACAGTACACAATTGCCCTTATTCGACACTGTAGAATAAGAATAAGACATATCCATAGACCCTATGTCGTAGACTCTAGGCTTCAGTCAGAGATGAGTTACTAGGTATTTTTCCATATTAAGTATAATTAAAGATATGTAATCTAGCTTATATGACTTCCGCTATAAATATGCAGGTAATACTTAACAGAGTATGGTGATGAAATATGACTCTTTGCTATAATATAAATTGCGCATAGTTACTATGGCATTTTGTCCTTCAGATTTCTTGAGCTGACTCGACAGTTGCCTCTGTTTACTCGCATACTCATCATTTTTCACACCGAGTATATGTTATGGATATTATTAGTTACTACATTACATTACATTTCAAGTACGACAGGTATGTATGTCGGATACTAGTTTTCGATTTTCAAATTAATTAAATTACAGAAGTTAATAATAAACAAATGAAGTTACCAATCCATGGCATGTTATGTTACATTTATAAAAAAGCTGCGTCCATAGTACAGTTAACGTCATAAGCGTCGTGATGGGTTACGTAGCATAACATCTAAAATCAAATGTCATAAGTTCGTTTTTCAGACGTTCAAAATATATACGCTCAAATTGCATAACGTACGGTAACAATAACTTCTATTATCATAAATTTAAAAAATATACCGTCTAAATTCATAACGTTTGCAATCTATACTATTCACTAAGTATAACGTTGAAAATACATATCTTAAAACATTGCCATATCTTAAAAAATTGCTAATGTAGCATAACATCTAAAATCAAATGTCATAAGTTCGTTTTTCAAAAAAAATAACGGGTTTCGGGACATAAAAAAAAAAATAACCTAAACCTAACCCAACCAAGTCCGATCTGACCAATTCGGGTCTATGTTATGGTTCAGTATTAAAATATATATTTTTTATATGTATACAATTCTACATATATCGTAAGTTTGTGACAAGTAATATTATACATTTTGTACTTCGAAATTATATTCATTCGGCCAGTCGTGTTGTATGTATTTCGATCGTTATAGATTACATACATTATTTATTTAGGCTTTCGACATTCTAGACGTATGTGTATCAAGTTTATAACATTTGATTTTAGATGTTATGCTACGTAACCGTCATAACTATACCACCTTATCTGTTAGTATGAGGGCAAGTGATATGACAGTTTCGATAATCGGAATAAATAAAAAAGTTAATTAATTTACTTACTCAATGTCACTCAACATATAAAAATATCTGATTCATACTTAACGGACCACTGCTGTAATGATTTTTATTTTAATATGTGCGAATAAATTGAATATTATTAATTCGTCCGTAAGTGTGCGCGTTGATGTCTAATAAATGTGTTGCTGTTTATATGTAGGTACTAGTACATCGAAGATACAAACATACATACATCACGCTTGTATTCTCAAATGGGATAGGCAGAGCACACGAAACGCTAGTTAGGCAAAACCATGTCATGTTTCGTGGCCACTTCTAGCATATTTTTTTAGGTTTTTAGTTGGCAGGTCAGGTGGTGACAGTCTAGTCTGCGGCCTAAATATAGCTGAACCTATTTCCTTAGTCGCTTTTTACGACATCCATACAAGAAATGGACAGGTATTCGTCACCACACGACATAACATACGTATACATTTACAACAAAAACTCACAAACTTTTCTCGTAGAACTTTCAAAACTTTACTGAGTTCGATAGACCTTCCACTGCTCCGTTTGTTCTGTTTTCCTAGTAACTAGGACCTTTATTTAACCCCAAAAAGAAAAAGAGGAAGGGGTGGCTTTGTGACATTGTAGCTTTTGAATGGTCGTATTTTGGAGAAGTTTTTTACATGAAATTTCCATCTGTTTTTGAACCTAAAATTATGCCAGAAGTGGCTGCGAAGCGTGAAATAGCCATGGTTTTGACTATTTAACGTTTCGTATGCTCTGCCTACCATTTGGGAACATAGGCGTGATTATATGCATCATTCATTAGATGATTTATATGACAGCAATATTTTTGTGTTTAAGCTTGTTCGGGAGTGGATCTTCCATATTTATGCACTTAGTCTTAGTTTTATATTTTATGCCCATGGTGCTATCACCAAATCAAATGACACGAAACCCCTTCCTCTTTTTCTTTTGGGGGTTAAATAAAGGTCCTAGTTACTAGGAAAACAGAATAAACGAAGCAGTAGAGGGTCTATCGAACTCGGTAAAGTTTGCAAAGTTCTACGAGAAAAGTTAACGAGTTTTTGTTAGATAATACTCACCTATGTTTATACGTACAGTCAAAGAATTTGTACCTTTTTACAAGAAATGTCACTGTGACATACCATACTATTTACTATAAACTGTACACACACATGTATCCTCTGTCTCTGTCTAAAGGTTAGTAACTTTAACAACACTACGAGTAAAAACATTTTTTAGTAACAGGAAGGTGAGATTACCAGCTTTCCCACGCCGGCGCCGTATCAAAACCACGAATCTGAAGAAATGTTGAGATCTTCCTTCCGATTAACTTTAAAAACAAGTCGTTTAGGAGTTACTTCATAGGTTCAAGTGTAGTAGCTTTGGTTGTGCCATTGTGAGAGTAAAGTAACAATATTTTTAAGGAAGGTACCTAGTTTTAACTCGTGTGGCGTCGGATTTAGAATAATAATACTTATCTCTATTTACTTTCGTGGTCTCTGTGAATGTCGCTAAGAAGCGACTAAAGAAATGGGTTGAAGTGCGTTTTAGGCGACAGGCTAGATACTGTAACTATTACTTCTGTCATCTATGTTTAAACCTATTTTTTCGCATTTTATAACAGTATCGTTTATTTTATATTTAGTACAATTGTTTCCTAATTTGGGATTAGATTCATTAATGTTAAATTGCCTAATGATATTTACTTATTATGTTATTTATCAGAATAAGTAATAAATTGGTCATTCTGGCAAACAAGGATATCAGTATTTTTTCCTAGAAATAGATTGGGAAAGTACAGTCGAGTTCATTAATATATGAACAAAACTGAGGGTTCAAAAATATCTATACACCCTTATGACATTGACAATAAGGTGCAAAAGTTTACATGTTTGGCATTTGTCTGCTCATATGTTTATGAACTCGACTGTACCTACCGCATTTTTCTATTACTTAGTCATCAGGGAATAACGAAACGACACCTTAATCCTCAATTTAGAAAAACAATAAAAATAATGAACATCATCATCAATTTCTAGGAGTATTTAATAGACCCTACCCCAGTAATTGTCAATTTAGGAACTTAATGGATACGCATCGGTCAATATTGGAACAATAATTGATCACCAACTGTTTTTTTCTCTCCCTTTGCCCTCTCCTCTTTCTCCTCTTTCCCATCTTTCCCCTTTGTGGTGTTCGGTTAGAATAACACCTCTCCATTTCTTCCACGGATGTCGTAAGAGGCGACAAAGGAAATAGGTTTAGGTATGCTTTAGGCGACAGGCTAGCAAATTGTCATTATTACAGATACCTCTTCCATCTGTTTTCAAACCTAAAATTTATGTAGCAATAAAGTTATGATTATGACAGTAGTCAAGGTTTTGTCTGTGCCGTGTTTCGTATGCTCTGCCTACCCCATTTGGGAACACAGACGTGATTGTATGTATGTATGTATGTAAACTGGTTAACTTGATTTGCTCCAGCTTTACAACCTACACGACTATTATGACCGCCACACTGCTACGCCAAGATTTATTAAATTCAATTTGTCATTGACTTTACTTAAAAGTAACTAATAGAGAACTGCTATATTTCTCTATTGTATGTTAATTACATTTAGAAAAAACTCAACAAAGAGCGTTGGTGGCATTAAAACCCGTTTTCTTTTAACATTTCTGGTGGTTATTTGTCTTTGTGACATTAGGTCAACCACAGCGAAGCTAATGAGTCAGAACTGTTACTTGGAAGTCGCTTTATTTTCAATTTGTTGCTCGGCGACTATAAGAAGTCTTCGGCGTCTAACTTGGCAAGGTTTTAAGAAGTAGTTGCCACGGAAATAGCGGTGCGCGAACTTACTAGCACTACTAAACTTTGTCAAGTAGAAGCCGGGTTTGTATTAGAGGGCAGGCCCGTTTTTTTGCTTAGAGGATTGGCATCGCCATTTAGCGTGGTATGGTAATGTTGCCAGTCTTCTGGACTCACTGCCACCTGGCAGTGATCTAAAGCTCTTATTTACGGATTTAGTTTTTAATGCGTGAAATTGTATTAGTAACTTAACATCAATTTCTACACAAACACGGAAATAAACTGAAAAATAAGGTTTCATCTGGGCATATATTTCATGCATTTTAGGCATTTCTTCTGTTCTACTTTTTTATTTTTTTATTTGGCATTTGTAAATCAATATGGCCACTTACGTAGAGCGTCTATGCACAGTAAGTTTGACTACTAATGAACCTTGGGCAGTCCTTTCAACCCTGGCCGCAAAAAAGGAGGCGTTCTGAGTTGGACGTAGTTTTGCAAAGGAACCAACCCACAAGTCACTTCTTTATAAAATGGCGTAAGGTGTCAAAAATGTGTGGCACTTGGTCATTTCAATGTCATATTAAGCATATTACTTACGGGTTGGTTGCAGTTTGAACTAAGTACAGTCGAGTTCATAAATATATGAGCAGACAAATGCCAAATATGTAAACTTTTGCACCTTATTGTCAATGTCATAAAGGTGTACAGATATTTTTGAATCCTCAGTTTTGCTCATATATTAATAAACTTGACTGTACGTCCAATTATAATTTTGAAGCCAGTGTTGTGTCTGTGATACCACAGCACTAGAGATTGTTTGGAGTTCTTAGGTTTAGGTATATGCTTTAGGCGACAGGCTAGCAACCTGTCACTGTAATACCTCTTCCACCTGTCATAAATCTAAAATTTTGCTAGAAGTGTGTGTGAAGCGTGAAATAGTCATACTCATGGTTTTGTCTAGGTCACGCTTCTTATGCTCTGCCTACCCCGTTTGGGAACATAGGCGAGATTGTATTTATGTTCTTAGAAAAGTTTAAGTGATAATACAAGTCAGTAATAATTTTAAACAAAAAAAAACCGACTTCAAATTAGCTTTATCCTGAAAGGAAACTTCTGTTTATGTACGTATTTACTA
>BHDV01047329.1:107877-157925 GCA_005406045.1 Adoxophyes honmai
AAAAAAAAAAAAAAAAAAATACAGCCGAATTGAATACCTCCTTTTTTGAAGTCGGTTAAAAAGCAAGTTATTCCGAGACAATAAATATCTCATTTGGTCGTATCAGCCCTTAAAGAATATACTACCTAAGATTTCGAGATAGCGAAATTTGAAAAGAAAGTGTCTTATAACTTTTTTAACTTGATTAGGTTATAACCGCATCAGGAGCATTCAGAAGATGACTTTGAAGTGAAAAGGTTAGACTAAAAGGATATATTAAAACGTTAACTCAATGCAACAGGCAGCGAACTCCAAGGATAATGGTGTTTTCCTAAAACAATCCATCATTCCAATTATTTCTAACAACATGAACAATTGTTTTGTAAATCATTTACAAAACCGTGTTTCGCACGGCATTGGTTGCGTGGCAGACACGAGTCATGATAACTGAAAGGTAATTTGTAAATATTGTTTACTAATAATGCTTCCTACTTCTTTTAATAGCCTCGGGTGAAATCATGATGTTACTCATATTTCTTCCGAGGATGTCGTTAGAGGCGACTAAGGACATAAGGTTAAGGAATACTTTAGGCGATAGGCTAGCAACCTGTCACTAATGTACCTGCCATCTCAAAACCTAAAAAATATTGTGCTAGAAGTGGCCACAAAACGTGAAATAGTCGTTTTGTCTATGTAGCGTTTGGTGTGCTCTGCCTACCCCGTTTGGGAATACAGGCGTGATTGTATGTATGTATGTATATTTTGGGCGACAGGCTAGCACCATGTTACACACATGCCAACTTAAAACTTAAAAAGTATGCTAGATGCATGCGTGATGTGTATGCTCTCTGACTGTAGCTCCAACCTCTGCTTTTTTTGTAAGGGACAAAATGAAAAACTAATGTTTTTCAAGTTGGGGACAAAAGTTGCTGTAAAAATAAGCTTAACTAAAAAACCATAGTGGGGAAACAGCGTTTAGGGGAAAAATGAGACTTGAAATTTTGCTATGTGGAATTATTTAGCGGAGGTAATCGTGTTACTCGTAGGTTAAAATTAATATACAGTCACCAGCTTTAATCGGAACGTGCAAAAATATCTGACATATCCTACTGCCGCTATAGAGTCGTGTCAGATATTTTACTGTGTCAGATATTGGTGGTGGTGACTGTACCCTTGAGTATGGGCATCTAACTTTACGCTGGAGATGTCATTCTGTAAAGTAACAGCGATATAATTCACTGCTTCAACTTCCTAAGTATCAATTAAACAACGAATTGACACATCGACACTTCAACACCCACGAGTAAGCCTAGAAAACATCCTGGGTAACAAAAACGCACATTTCATTACATAACATTGAACATACTTATCGTAATGTATCAAAATAACTTTCCTGTGACCTTCCACCTCGCACGTCACGACCTCGGTGCAATTTAATCGAATTGCATATCGACAAAAAGTATCGATATCGATACTCGCCACGCCCCTTGACAATTACAGTCGCGACAAAGCTACGTGCTTCGTTACTGTAAGTTTCTCCTTATTATGTAAGTGGGTAATAGTTTTCTGTGAGACTGTTGACAACTACAATTTTGAAGTAAATGAGATAGGAGCCTGTGTGATGTTGGTATAGAATAATGCGTCTACATTTCTTCTGTGGATGTCGTAAGAGGCGACTAAGGAAATAGGTTTTGGAACTCTAGGCGACAGGCTACTAACATTTCACTGTTATACCTCTTTCATATATGTTTCCTAAAGCTAAAATTATGCTAGAAGTTGCTGCCAAGTGCGAAATAGTCATAATCATAGTTTAGTTTATGTCACGTTTCGTATGCTCTGCGTACCCCACTTGTACTTGCACTTGTATGTTTGTATGAGATAGGAGCCATATCTTGAGAAATAGTAATAATTTGGTTTATGTAGCATTTAATGCGCCCGTCTACTTCTTGTCTCCCATTTAGGAATACAAGTGCCATATCTACAATTTGGTCTAATAGAAATACGCCCAGTGTAACCCATTTAGGAATGCAGGCGTCATATCGTCAATTTCATCCAATAGAAACAGATAGAGCTCAGTGCTTTAGCAAACCAAAAAGCTTGTACAGACGAGTACACCTGCATAAAAGTCAATGTTTTTATTTCTGGCAAAAAAGGTATAATAGTGAGAAGTTGCTAGCCTGTCGCCTAAAACATACCTTAACCTACTTCCTTAGTCGCCTTTTACGACATCCACGGAAGAAATGGAGAGGTGTTACTCTAAACCCACACGGCAACCTACTATCAAATCCGCTTAAACAGTCAAAATCATAGTGATTCGCAGCAGCCAATTATATTATTTCCAACGGTCTTGTAAAACTGTATCACGATCGTCTAAAAACAGTCATTGTGCGCAGTCGCACGGCTGGAACCTTGAATGAACTTTGCGCAACAATAAGTATAATTAATAATTGAATGCCGGTTAAGTAACGCGCATTATCCAATGCGCGTGAGAATCATAACGATTCTGTAACTCGGATGAACAAATAAACACTCTTATTTGATAGGCTTCGTGTTCTGAACTTTCTTGGGACGCCTGATGTTAATTTAAATGAATCCTAAGCTTACTATGGCAACATCTTCCTGTCATTCTGACGTCTAACTAGAGACGTCAGTTAGACAGTGACAGTGACAGGTGCTGTCTATCTCGCAGGTATCTAGGCTGATGGAGGTTTTTTTTCTAGCGATAATGTATTCAAAACGAACAAGAAAATGTGATTGGTTTTCCTTTTTTAGCTAGGTAAGATTACTGTGATAAAAAAGCACTCCACTGCTAGGTATTCGTTATTCGTTTCCCAGTGGGAATACATATTTTTTTTAATCATCAAGAGGTTCATGCTTTAAAACGATGTCTGACGTTGTGGAATGCATTTCTAACCTTCTAAAGAGTAAAAAGTAATAATAAGAAAATTACATAGCATGATATTTACGTGACGTAACTTTAGTTCATACAATTTTTGATGGGACAACTTTTTTTTATCTCTTAATGCCTCTCATTCGGCGCAAAATTTCCTACAAAAAAGGTACCTACTGTTCGAGACGAACATAGAGTATTGTTCTATGACGTTTAGTCAGTTGCACTCTGTAGGCCGACCCGAGAGGTCACGTGTTATTGAACCACATAATGTGTGTTGAAATATAGTTCATTTAAATTTTACTACATGTTTCATTTTGTGCCGAACACCTACTACGGCATTTTTCCAGAGTTCTATTTCCACCTTGATTTCCTACACAAATCTTTTCCTAACCTTATTAAGTATGCAAAGTAGAGGCCACGGAATCGGGAGCCACGGCTTCATTCTTTCGCATTAAATATTTCAAAGTGCATTTGCAGGTCTACGAATTGTAGGGTAGCTGGAAAAGCTTCAATATTTGATTGTCTGAACGCGACTGCGAAAAATACAGTCGGTATTTTGATAAGGGAAAAGCTCTGTAGGCTTAGCACAGTAACACGTGCGACTTGTATCACGCGCGGGAGAGACTAACTGTCACTTACTGACGTTTCTAGTTAGACAATGACAGGTATAGTCTATCTCGTGCTCTGAAGGCTTAGCACGGCAATACGCTCTAGTCGCGTCGCGCGTGGGTTACTCTACCTGTCACTTTCTGACGTCTCTAGTTAGACAGTGACAGCAGGTATGTCGCTCAGGTATATCTATGTCGCGCGTTTCTCTACTCGCGCCCTATCGTGCTAAGGGGACTGGCGTGCTAAGCCGGCTAGTGTTTATTTTCCAACGTGATACAGCGAGCGGTAGATGTGTCAATATTTGCTGTCATATAGTGAAGTAGTTATGGTCTGTATTATAGTAAAGTGCGGTAAAATTGACAATTTGCCGGTATTAGTACGTTACGTTACAAATACCACCATTAAATACTTAGTAACAATATAAGATAATATTTAAAGAATGTAAGTTCCAACCCTGTTTCTATCAACACTTAGTTTAGTTCTCGTCTGAATCGACAAACATTGTTGCTTTACCGATTGTAACATTTAGCAAACTACAGTATCTAACTACCGCCCTAGCGCCACCTACCATCGAGTAGTAGAACTTCTTCTACAAACGTCAGTTCCATCACCAATTGTCAAAATTTAATCCTACATGGCGCCAACAAAGTTTCGTTAATCGGTTAATACAACATCCAATTTTCACTCTGTGGACTCAGTCACCAGGCACAACATAAGCCTGAGACGAGATTTCTTTATTAGGAGTCTTCCTCGGTAAATGAACAGTCAAAAAAATACGCCCCAAACTATTAAAAGTTCTAAAATAGAATCAAACAATAAGCCTAATGTCAAAAGGCTAGTCTCTCGTTAATTTTAACAGCCAACAGCAATTCCATTTTACGATCGTTTTATTGAAACGTCCTTCGTTACTTCAGACCATCCACTCAATCCTGTTAGGCAGAGCTTTGGAATTCTTTCCACGCTTAACCTACGAGGGCAAGGGCAGTGTTTAACGACTTTCCTATTTGTTTCAAATTTAATTTTTAATGCCCGTGTGGTGCCGGGTTAGAATAGCACTTCCCCCTTTCTTCCCGTGGGTGTCGTAAGAGTCGACTCTGGGAAAGGGTTGGTGTATAATATTGTGGGCGATGGGCTAGCAACCTGTCACCACAATATCACGTTTGACCATCTGGTTACCCTTAATTTGCTAAACGTGGCACTGGATTTTTGAATTCATGTGCTCTGCCTACCCCTCCTGGGAATACAGGCGTGAGAATATGTATGTATGTATGTTAATTTTTAATCTAAGGCTAGAAGAGTTTCCTGTGTTCTGAGTCTGACTACCCTATTTGGGATTGCAACCGTGTTGTGCGTATGTTGATTTTTTACACCAGATTTTTTGCTCTACCTACTTTTGCTAATTTTTGTAGATTCCGACCACTGGAAGATTTGTCGAATACGAATTATACTTAAGTACATAAATATACGTTTACACGCATTGCTTAGAAGTTCAAGTTTAATAAAGAAATAGTTTCTTTACGAACTTCAAAATTTTACTGAAATCTCTACAAGTGGTGCCCTTATTTGTGTTTCTCAAGATCACTTTTATGAATCTACACGTAAGATTTTATCCATTAAGTATTCCCTTTTTTCCTAAATTTAGAAGCTTGACAGCTAATTTGAATAATTGTTCACCATTCTTAGAAGATAATGAAATCCTCTAATTTATTTGTATTCATAATGCACCTAACACAGTGCGACGTATCTGGGTGCTTATATTGCAAACAAAAGAGGACTAGCTGTCTAATAGCTGCAATCGAAAGTAACGACAGCGGAGGAATTTCATACTTTCCTAATTGATAATTAGATCTGAACTGAAAATCTCTCGCGAATTCATGAGGAATGCGCTTCTTTTAGCCGATGTCTAGGTGAAATGTAGCGATTTAATAAGGCTATCTTGAATAGCTCGAGTTGCAGTATTAGAAACCTTTAAACCACTTCACCTCTTTGTCATTCCTGGTCCCCCAGTCATTCGTAACCTAACCTAACAATCCAACTTTACACTTTAGGAATAACATAAACTTGCCATGAGTTCGTTGTAGTATAACGGCCGGCCCCGATACTCATCTAGCTATGGTTTGATGTACTAGAGTTAACATAAATGTCATTATCCTATCTGAAGTTAGCTACACCTTCGATAGTGTAAACTATAACTTGTTTAGTTTAAAAAAAAAACAATATACCTATCGTTACGGACAACTCGTAGCACGGATCGAATGACAGCAAATACCTCTCAATTATTTTTGTTTGGTAATACTTTTTCTTCAAATTTTATAATCCGTTCCGTATCGCCGTAATTTTTAATGATGTTTAGGTATTAATTATTTATAGTTACAGACCGCCCTCGTGTTTTTGAGTCGGAAAATCCGTTCTTTTTTCAAAATTGAGAAAAAAAGTGTACATTTTTTTATAAGATGGCCCAAACACGTCGTCCACAGATAGATTAAATGGAATATAGGGATGTGCCACAGACTACAATGGCAAACAAGAGCTGTGCACGTCATTGTCGCGATGACACCGTTGCCGCACAATGGGGTGACGTCGCCGGTCTGTTTACTCTGATACGCGCTTTGTAATGGCTTTTATACGATTTACTAGTACCTACCTACGTTGCTGTTACGGCTACTCGTACAGCTTTAGAGTTTAGAGTCACACTGAACTGGGTCTTCACTTGCATTTATTACAAACATTAGGTGAGTGGTCGTTTCGAAAAACAAGTCTGATCAAAATTCGTTTATTTTTCCATACTTTTTTCCCGACATGGCTTTAGAGTAACACCTTTCCATTTCTTCCGTGGATGTTGTAAGAGGCGACTAAGGAATTAGGTTAAGGTATAATTTAGTCGACAGGCTAGCAACCTGTCACTATTATACCTGCCAACTCAAAACGTGTTCTCTGCCTACCCCATTTGGGAATTTAGGCGTGATGTTATGTGTGTATGTAAGTTTTTCTTAATTATTTCCCCTAAGCATTTTTTCTGTTTACAAGATTGCCAACATTTAATGTCCTTCATATGGCACATGCATTTGTGACTCATTTTTTACATTAAATCCCGATTCAACCAAGCGATAATAAAATGTAGTTTTGCGACTAAATCAATTAGGTACTCATATGTAAAAACATTTTTTTTTAAACCAAGTCGTAATTCATCTCTGCCATTTGATATTAAAATACACGGTAAACAGATCTAAGCGTTATATTGCTGTTGTACAGCACTTTTACAGACGCGTGTGACTGCGACAAACAGGCCGCGACGGAGCCATCCGCTCTCTTTATTACTCATTATCATATAACAGCTGCTAATAGCACTATATTCCGATTGCCTGCCGATTGTAATGGATTTACGAGTCTTAACACTATTTCGATTGTATGTGTAATGTACTAGATTCCTTTTGTGGAAATGTGGAATGCGTTTTTGTAAGAATTGCATTGCTGCCCGTTTGGGAATATTGGCGTAATGTTTATGTATGGACAAATCGTACTTGGAATTTATTTCGGTACTAATTATCTGTTAAATGATGGATTTACATACACAAATTGCACAAACGGATATGGCTTCAATTTCAATGAAGTCTATGAAATTTAAGTTGATGGAAGGCATAGTGTGGCGAGTGGCGACCACTTCGTAACAACTAAGATTGTATATTATTGTATTGTATTGTATGGCTCTTTATTGCACATAAAACAATAAATTACTTACATGGAACAACGTAACAGAAAAAACAATGTATTATGTTATCTGTGAGGTTAGAGAATATTATCGCAGCAGCATAACACAATGATATGTCGTCAACGTACGCTCCTGTAGCGTGTTGTCTGCTTTCAAATTTTATCTTAAGGGGCCGTATACACTTAAATCCAAGATTTCTAACGACAGTCATGTAGTGAACTAAATGTGTTGAATTTTCTACACAATATTCTTCAGAGTACTTATTTGCTTGTGTACTACTGTTTCCGAAGCTTAATATAATAAATTCTGTTCGATAGAAAACAGCAATGTTAACTCTAAAATAATCTATAATTCTGCTCATTGTAGATGGTGCTCTGCTCAATTATAGCCGATCCCTCTTAAACATCTAAGAGTGCATTCAACGAAACGCTAATAAAATCGCTCTACTCGCGAGTTAATCAGTTTTTCATGCGAAAAAAGGGGTCAAAACGACTTATAACAAAGCTTTTATATTCGTTTGGTTAGATGACTTAAGTTTGACAGTTAAATACTCAACTGCATCCACTAACCCACCCAACAACACCTTTTTGTCACGTCACGTGTTTTTGTGTCACTATTGACACAAGCTGACTACCAGTCTAGCGAAGTAGGTACTATTGTGGTGCCGCACTTGTACCAACATCTTGATAATAAAAGTGTTATTATTCTCAAAAAGCTGCAAGGCCGAGCATTGTTGCGGCGGTGCAGTGTTGGTCTCAGGTAAACAACGCATTATATTATATTGTCTAATTAAATTAATCCTTCACGCTACACGGCTGTTCTTTCTAGGCTCTGAAGGCGGATTCAACCGGTTCTAACTGGTTAGGTCAATCGCATTTTGTTACGTTTTTATCGGTTCCAATAGCAGGAAAATCTGTGAGATTGGGTATTTAATTTAACAATAAAAAAAATGATTTTGCAAATTAATTAGACGATTAGATAGTGGTTACTAGTTAGAGAACGTAATGACGCTAGAAGTTCCGGGATCGAATCGTTTGTATGATCAAAAAGTTTACATGATGACATAATTGTAAGATCACAGAATTATGACGTGTAAGTATTTTCAATTAAAATCCTAATTGACATTTTTTATCTGACGAAATCGCTTGAATAGGTACTAACTGGTTTATACTATAAACATATATTTTGTACCTGTTTTTAACTCTAATTCTACTTACTCAACAAAGTGACTAAAATCAACTGTTATGAGTTAAAAAAAAGAACCGTCGAAATCGGTGTAAACGCCTAAAGCTCTGAAGTAACACAAAAAAAAATCGTACAGTCTACTTGAGAACTTCTTTTTTTTTTTGAAGTCGGTTAATACACGTACTTACTTTGGTTTGACATTTTTGTCACTAAGAATCATGTTGGGTATCATTTTCTACTAATTTAGCAGCGCTGAACGCCACTTACACAAATTATAGCGATAAACTAATGTTAACTTACCCATCACAAAGTGCTTGTGCGAAAATTCTGCAAGCATAAATTGAGTTTAACAAATTTTCAAAGTTCATTAACCCTTAACAATTTCCTAACTTGACGCTTAATATGAGAAGGTACTATCGGAGCTATTAGATAATTATACTTGCTCGCCGAATCATAGTTCAAAACTTTGAAATTTGCAAACATCTATTACCGACTAATGTTATAATTATAACAAATTTTGAAATACCGTGTTTGTTTACACTGATATTATTATTATCATCGAGATGTTAATTGTTGTAATTAACAATAATTAGGTAGTTTTAAAACACATTAACTCAATAAAGAATGATTTTAACATTCCTCAAATATTTTGCATGAACACATTAGCTTGATACTCGTATATTAGCATGGTTTTTTTTCAAAGCAGCTTCATTTCGTTTTGAACTACGAAGACGAACAGGAGTAACTCAAGTGTAACAGTGTCACCAAATCAGTGTTTAAAATAACTATAAAAATAAATTATTCAAAAGGCTCCACAGTGTAAGACTCTAGCCTGTAGTGGACAGAAAAAGTAAGGAAACGTCACTTCGTCTTTTTGCCGTCAATTAAGTGCCACAGATAATAAAACAAGTCGGTGTCAGTGGCGCGCCGGTGTAGGCTAGCGTGTCAGCGTATTTAATCTGTGCAATTAACGTGGTTAGACGAGTGCCACCACTAAGTATCGCATTTACAAGGTCAGTGTTATTTTTATGTCTGTAACATCTAGATAGTCCCGGCTACGCGAGATGGACATTATTTTTCAAGATTCTTTATAGTTTTCGAATATTAGTTACAAACACAAAAATTCAAATCTTTAGTATGGATATGAAGTAACCACAGATTTCACATTGTACATATCGGCAGTTAAACTACTACTTACATTTGTTTGATATCCACAATAAACAAATGTTTATTTTCAAACTATGTTATATCAGCACCAAAAAATGTTTTATTAACTATGTAGTAATTTTCTATACAAAGATGAGACTTGTCACACCAGTTTGCAAACAAACAAGACAAAACCAGACTTTGGCAATCAGATGTTAATTAATAATATTTCAAACTAACGTACGTTTACGTTAAGAGCATTATTTTTGAACTATTATTTAACAATTTGTAACGAACTTCATCTCATCAAAAAACAGTTGGTAACGGAAATCTTTTGTGTTGCATTTGTGAAAACATTGGCACAAAACGTTCACGAGATTTGAAACAAAATCATCAACGTACACACATACGTATATTGTTCTTAAGTATTTAATGCCATTATTAGTTTATTATCTACTAATTAGTGTTATCACAGGACAAAAATACAAGGCGACTCTCATAAGCTCTGTTAAAGATCTTTCCAGACCCAACATAGAACTCTGTCACATAAACTGGCATTGTAGAACCAGGAAAAACACCACAACGCGTATCATATTAATAAAATGATTCCGAAGAAATTTAACCACATTTATAGCTATAAAACCTTCCTAGGAACAATTTTACAATAACTTCCTTCAGCCCAAGTTGTACTATTATCTATTCTGTGGCCCAAGTGAAATGCTCTAAAGTTTATAGAAAATACGCGATACCTATTTTTTTTCCTCACATCACTTTGTATTGTCTAGCTAGATATTCGAACAGATGGATAGAAACTGCCTCTACACACGTACCTACTGTAAGAAGTTTTATTCTTTACTGTCAGACAGGGGATGTTATTAATGGCATAGAGGGGATTGCAATCCCAATCGATATCTAACATTAAACTACCGTGAGACTCACTCATCTTATAAAACACGGATAACTCACGTAATAAATCGAGTTTAGCTCGACATGTTTCGGACTAATTCGTAGCCCTTCATCTAGGAGCCGCGGCAGCTGCTGCTGCCAAACGCGAACTGCGCGCCTCGGCTCTCTGCGCGCGACTGGATTTATTACGTGAGTTATCCGTGTTTTATAAGACCAATCGATATCGTTTAAATTGAATCTGATATAGACCTTTATTGCCTTGGGGTAAGATGTCCGTTGTTTTTTTTTCCTTACGGGACCTACCCACCATGGGTAGGTGACAGTCGATGATGATTTAGTTGTGTTAGAGCCTACAAGGTTCACTACACTGCAGAGAAAAATAAGAAAAGAAACCTCGTTTAAATAATAACGATATTAGTATTAAAATGCTTCTAATACAACCTGTTTTATCTAATCGAATTCGCACAAGCAAAAGCTACCGCATCTCTGTTTACTGCAAAACTCGACACTTCCTCAGAAGGCGCGTGACGTCATCAAGATGGCTGACCATGTGTAGGTAAAGTGCAGCGACCCCGGGCAATGTTAATGTCAGTAAGCTATCGACGGTTTAATGTGTTTTAGATACAATTTACGGTAGAACGGGCGATAACTATTAAATAAAAGTTCTGTACGTAAAAATAAATTTCAAAAACGGACGTAGCGTTTTAGTCAAACTTTAAGTCCGAAATTAAATTATTCGCATTTCTGACATTTAGTGTAAAGTGTGCTATGTAGCTTTTGAGCTAATTGCTGTAAAATGAATCTCCTGCCGTTAATATCACACAAATTTGACAAATTATTATATTAATTACACTTTTTTTATCGTACAAATGGAATATCTACTAATAAACTACTTATTTACAGATTGGTACTACTTAATACCATTAATGAACCTGCTTAAAATTCGTTTTCTATTTTGTAAACCATTAGACCTAATTGGGATTAGATAATTACTATTATTATTACTGAGTAATTATAATTAATTAATTCGACGTCAATAATTTTACCGTATTACAACGTCACAAAAAAAACAAAGAATTCAAAATCAAATCAAGTCCTGCTAAATTTAACTTGTTTCTAGTTAATTATATGCTGCATGTGGCTCTTATTTACATACTTCGTGACATTTACGAGCTCTATACATTCCGGCTCCCCTTTTACGAAAGTACAGAGTTTGCTAGCTCCCGCATCTAAAGTTAACTTGTTCTCTGTGGAGGGTGCTCGCCACTCAATGGTCTGGGGCGCGTCTGTTGATTTCCGATCACAACGGCGATTGATCCGACAAACACCGAACACTACCGAACACAGGTTTACTCTGTTTGTATCTGTACTTGGCTACAGATAATCCTTGTTTATTTCCGAAGGAAAATACAGAGGATTAGTTTACACGCGTGGTTTGGCTGTTTGAATGTTAAGTCTTCGTTTGACGACGGTAAAGCACTCTATCGAATTTTATAGACAGGCTGGTTTTGCGTGATTTGTTAGGTCTGAATTGGTTTACAGTGCTTACATCCTGTGCAAAAAAATCTTCTAACTATAATTAGATATGAATATGAGCCATTGAAATTATAGTTTCTTTTTGCTTTTGAGAAGCTGATCAAGTCCTTAGAATATGTATGTCGTGTTGAATTTCTGTAATATACGCATGTCAAAATGTATGTATTCTAGTTATACCTATGTATTTGTTTATTATTGCCGTGTAATGTCTGGTTACCCTGAATTTGCTAAACGTGGCACGGGATTTTTGAATTCATGTGCTCTGCCTACCCCTCAAGGGAATATGGGCGTGAGAATATGTATGTATGTATGTAATGTCTGGTTTCAACAACAACAACTCTCCATTTCTTCTGTGGATGTCGTAAGAGGCGACTAAGGAAAATAGGTTGGGGTGGGTTGTCACTATTTTACTTGGACGTGGCTACGAAGCATGGTTCGGACAGTGTAGCGCTTCGTGTGCTCTGCCTACCCATTTGGGAATACAGGCGTGATTTTATGTATGGTATTTATAATTCATTCATTGGTATTCTTTAGGCGACAGGCTAGCAACCTGTCTCTATTATACTACCTCTTACATCTGTTTTCAAACCCAAAATGATGCTAGAAGTGGCTGCGAAGCGTGAAATAGTCATAATCTTGGTTATGTCTATTTCACATTTCGTGCGCTCTGCCTACCCCATTTGGGATTATAGGCGTGATTATATGTATGTATGTATTTATAATTCAATAGTGTATGAAAGTATCTAAGACTTATGTCTTCTCCTTTCTCCTGCATTGAATCATTATGTAAAGTGCCTACATGAGGTGGACTGATCTGTTAGTCACCAATTACTCAGCATTTTGCCACCTCGAGTCAAACTTAATAGGTATCTCTAGATTCTCTAGTAACGTATCATCGTGTCCACGCCGAGAAAGTAAAGACTTGATCGTCAATCTCATGAGTACTTGGAAAGCTCTATCTAAATGATTATCTGTAGTTTTGTGGCGTTTAAGGCTTTTCCGATTGTTCCATAAGAGATTTTATCTTGACTGAGCGTCATTTGTTTTCTTTTCGGTTTTTTCTTAATTTTTGCCAGTGGTTTTATTCTCAAACGTAACTAACTGACTCGTTGACGAACTTGACGGTTAGCTGTCAAATTGTCAATATAATATGACAGATACTTTTGACAACCCTACGTAGAGCTCGACGACGAATGCGAGTGCTTGTGTCTTGTGCGAAATAAACTATGCCTCTCACATTCTTACTAAAAGTGTCATAAAATTATAGTTAGTTTAATCTCGCGCGCGTTGCAGTGCCCATCCGGCTGCGCCGCGTTCAGTATGGTATACAAAAAAGTCCTGTGTTCAAGCAATCACTCAGTTTTGCGACTTTTAGGCGCTGCGCAGACGACAGTGTTTTGTGCGATCGAGTCTGCGCAGCAATAAATTGTCTGAATGGCGCGGTGACAGCTTCCACGAAACTCTGAATGGAAATTCCTGGAAGCTGTCACCGCGCCATTCAGACAATTTATGGCTGCGCAGACTCGATCGTACAAAACTCTGACGTCTGCGCTGCGCCTTATGCCAAAGTGAATAACTGTACTCCATTTCTTTTATTGTATGTCGTATGACGACTTAAGAAAGACTTAGATATCACTATCACTACCTACTATAAAACAAAATCGCTCACAAAGATCAATTACTTCCATAACTTTACGACTCTAAATATCATCGTTTTAGATTCAGCTCAGTTTTTTTCACTTTCGAGAGTTGTATTTACAAATATGACTTTCAAAATTTTGTGTAGTTATAGCACTATTAGTAACTTATTCTGTGGAAGCACTCTAGAAAACGTCACTGTCTAATCAAGATTGAAAGAAAGAGATGTCAAATGTTTTTTTACGTTTAAACCGGGATGAACGCTCTAGTATTGCTAAAGAAGGTGATACAAACAAAACAGATCTTTAAAAATGTGTACAAAGCGCGAGAGTTTAAAATATTAGATCTTTAAAAGTTGCTTTGCAAAGGCTGCGGGTGATACAAATAGGTAAAATAGATCCTAAAAGTGGTTAAACGATGGAATCGCCTCTTGAACTCTATTTCGCGATTCAATTAACGACGAAAGTGAAGAAAGTGGAGGGAACAATCGCCGTACCATTGTCATATGCAGAAAAGAATAGTGTTTTGTACAGAGATGCAGTCAAGCGCACTTTTTCTCCGACAATGTACGCTCGAGCGCAGTTTGCCGGTCACTTTTTGCAGCTAAAAGGTTTTTTGTGTAATCTTATAAGCTAACTATACAGCTGTAATGGGAGGGTTTCTAATCGTGACAGCGAGCTAATCTGTGATTAATCTTGCTAAGTAACAATGTGATGGCAAACGTAGAAGCATTTTTTGTGCTGCGAGTATATGAGGAATGGGATTCTCTATGATAGAATGATAGGTGGAAACAATCGATTAATCGGTATTTATCGACAAATTGGTTTTATGTTATGAACTAACAGACAGGCAGTATTTCATACTATAGACAAGATCAATACAAGGGCAAGATTAATATAGGTATTATATGTCTTTCTAACCCTGTCGTCACCCCTGGAGCTTCAGATTTTGAAACAAAGTCGTTTACTTGCCTTTAATCTTTGTTTGTAAGAAAAGCTATTGTAGCTAAATTTGAAGAGTAGTTAGCCTCTGTAGCAAGGTGTCTTTGCTTCAAATCCAGAATCACATCTTTACGAAATTTATAAAAAAAAGTCAGCTTATCTGAAATTCGCCACCCGTATCCAGCTTCTAACGCTAAGAGAATGCCTGCGCTCAGCAATGAGCAATTACAGACAGGATTTATATATAATTTCTTATAATTTCCTGTATGTCCAATCACTTTTGTTCACAAGTCTCGGGAAGTGACTGACGGCCGCTATCTAGTTTACGCTACACAGCCTCCGTTGTTAGCGGCCATTGTGAACGTCAGACGCCAGTGCGTTTAGCATTCTGAGATTCTAGATTCTGCATTAATTCTCAGATTATAGATTCTGAAAGGTTGATTTATGGGAGGCGAAACTGACGTTTCGCTGTTGCTTGTGGTGCTTAGAACGGTGAGAATTAACGTGGTTTTTGACTGTAAGTAATTTGGAGACGAATGATGAAGAGTTTAAACTCTAACTATCGAGTTAATAATGCCCTAATGCGGTAACATGCGGTCGACATTTTCAGCCCAAATTCGGTAGTGAAAGTGAAAAGAAAGGTATTCATCATTTAATTAATCTACCGAACATAATGGGCACTTAGCTTATTTTAGTTCCTTAGCTTATTTCGTCCGCAGTTTAAAACTTAAGGTCACTTTACTAATATGAAAATTGTATCCCACATTGTATTTAAACAATCCTTCACGGTGAGGTGTCGGCTTAGAAATAACACTTTCCCATTTTAACTAAGGGCGGCTAGGGAAAACAGATTAAGTTTTGTCTTAAGCGACATGCCAGCAACCTGTCACTGTTGCACCTCTTTTACTTAAAACCTAAAGAATATGCTCATGGTGGCAACAAAGCGTGAAATAATCATGGTTTTCTCTACGTATCGTTTTGCGTGCTCTGCTTACCTCATTTCGGAATACAGGCGGTATTCAAAGATATTTAATTTGCGAACTCAAAATCATTAAGTTTAACCTACAAAAGTGCTCTTTTCGCTTTGATCCATCCAATCGTGAAGTAAGTAATCATAATCACTAATCAGCATCTACTAAAACAGCCGTGATAGCCCAGCGGTTCGAACTGAGGCCTCTCAAGCAGAGGGTCGTGGGTTCAAACCCCGGGCTCGCACCTCTGAATTTTTCGGACTTTATGTGCGATATCAAATTTGATATTTATCACGAGCTATTCGGTGAAGGAAACATCGTGAGGAAAACCTACACACAGCGACGAAGTAATTCAACGTTGTGTGTGAAGTTCCCAATCCGCACTGGGCCCGCGTGGGAACTATCGCCCTAGCCCTCTCATACTGAGAGGAGGCCTGTGCCCTGCAGTGGGACGTATATAGGCTGATGATGATGATGATGATGATCTAGTTAGTGGAATCAGTGTTATGACTAGAAATCACTGAATAAAAACCAAATCTCCACGCGCCGCATCGCGTGCGCGTCAAGGAACCACTCGTATAATTTATCGCCTCCAACTAGATGGAAAACCAGCACAATAGTCGCCTTTTAGACTTTTATGGAAACCCCGACACCATTGTTTGACGTTAAAGTTGCGTGCGCGCAGAACAGTCTCGCTTTATTCTCACTGGTTTTTAGGACTTCAGTCGAATGAAAGTGGATATAGACACTTCATTATATTAAATTAGCTTTCCGCCCGAGGCTTCGCCCGCGTGGAATTCGGTTATATTGCGGTATAAAGCGAACATTCCCTCGGGAACATCTATTTTTTCTGGAATAAAAAGTACCCTATTATTTAATCCGGACGTCTATCTTTACGTCTGCATTTCAAAGCAGTCGGTTCAGTAGTTACGGCGTGAAAGCGGAACAAACAAACACACAAACAAACTCACTTTCCGATTTATAATATTAGTAAGGAAGTAAGGATTTACTAATAAAAACTAGGAGAGGTCACTTCCCAGTCGTGAACGGTTTACGGCAAGTAGGTAAAGGTAGAAAGAGAGTATTATTTTTATGCAACATGTTCGGGAGTGGACCATCTGGACATACTATATTAAATATTATGTGTAACTAGTTGTGTGTGTGTGTAAAAGTTCTAGGTACTTATTTTGAAAGCGTCTTTGATAAATTTTCTGTATGTTATTATTATTACTAACTAGTTGATTCTTTCGTAAAATTCCTGTTGCAAATATCTCAAAATTTAAAATGATGCTAGAACTAACAACGAAGCGTGAACATAGCATTGACTATGCACGTTTCTTGTGCTCTGCCTACATTTTGGAATACAGTCCAGTCTTATTGGAATATTCTCATTGCATTTTATTATAAACATCTACTAAGAGTCTATTTTCCGTATAATAATGAAACTCTTTCTCAATTCCAGGTCTCACCATGCGGTGTCAGTGATCAACCAGTGCGCGACGTCTCACAGCCACGATGACGTCTGAGCGGGCCATCCCCCATCTCCGGGACATCTTCGGTCTCAACCAACAGTATGACACAAAAACCTTCGACGACGAGGACAAGAGCAAGAAGTCCAAGAAGAAGAAGGATGACTTCCGCTCGTACCCCAACGGGGACGTCAAAACGCTAGAAAGACATCTCAGCATGAAGAAGACCATAAGAAAGAAGATTATGCGCGATCTCCAGCAGGCGTTCGTGGAAGACCCTAACGAGTTTAAGGTCGAGAACACGAGCCCTGAGAAACTGAAGGCGGAACTGAGCGCCGAGGCAGTGAAAATCGAGAAGAACGTACGGAAAAATGATCCGACGTTCCTGGATATGCTGCGTGGAGAGACCAGGGGAGAGGAGGCGAGGGAGGAGCAACCCCCTGCCGAGAAGACCAGCTTCTGGCGGAGGCTCACCATGAAGAACAAGAACAAGAGATAAGCTCAGCCTTGTTGACGACCTCCTTCATCCAGCAACTGGCCATCTAGATCTCTAAGGGGCTGCAGCGTTCCCTAACTCTTGTTAAATTCTAGCCAATCACAAACAAGCAAAATTATAAGTTTGACCAATTAGAAGTGTTTTGCAGCTGACTCTAATTAAGTAAGATTTTTGAGGTTCCAATTTATACGGTTGCATCGTGAAATAGTTATAATGTTGATGTTTAATTGGACTTGTAACTAGACTGTATTTTGGGATGTTGGCATAGATTTTAAAAAGACCACTTTTGTACTTATTCTATGTCAATTACTCGGATAATATTTATTAATATTATTTAGTGTATTGTAAGTTTTGGACTTCGATGTGTACTGACTATTCAACCGTCTTTTGTAAAAAGAGCTCGTCTGTATGTATAGAGTTCCTAAAGATAGTTAAGCGTATCTGTTTGTGTTGTTTGCTACCACACTGCCTATCTTTGACACTTTTAAATGTAACTTTATATCTAAAATGTTTTAAAAGCGCACAATTTTCAACTGAAAATACCTAATTGTTTAGACTTCTGTATTTCAAATGGCAGTATAATATGTATGTATTATTAAAAATTGTTAATAGCTGTCAACTCTGGTATTAATTTTAATGGTAACACTTTAGTGGCTCTGGCTCCTCCCTATCAGTGCAAATTCGGTGATAGTCGATAGAGAAACGCTTTTGTTCCCGCAATAAGAGTGAAAGAGATATCGAGGCATCGGAAGTCGTCGGCCGGGCCGAACCGAGCCGAACTTCTCCGAACCTTAACGTTATATCTCGTGTTGCGTACATACATCCTATGGCCGATTCTTGCCGACATGTGTGGGGAGACCATAAAAACGGAGTTGCAGCAAAATGTAAATATTAATGTCAAAATATATACCTACACAAAACTCCTAGTATAAAAACGTGGCTTATAATTTCTGGCTTTTGCGTCAACTTGGCATCTTTGACTGTAAATTTTAAATGTAAGCGAATAAATAAAATAAACAAAATAAATTACTTAGGTTAAAATTTTGTTTTGTCAAACGCTTCATTGCCTAAAATGTTTGCTAGAAATTTTATACACAAGACTGGTTAGGACGACGGCAGCTCTATAGTTTATTAAATTAAGTACAATAGTTTTATTCAGAAATTTATGATTATTTTATTAATTAATAGAAAATTAATGGCGGCTTAATTATTTTTGAATTTTATGGTCTGCTGTTCTTTATGATGCATAATAAGTAATTCTTATTCTATACGCTAGTTAAAATGAACTGAGTAACTGCTATTTACTTGAATTCACTAGTAAGTAGTAAGTCTGTTCTGAAATAGGAAGAACCAGGCAACCAGGGCATGTCTAATTCAAACATGCCCAAAAAACAATGCATGCTAACAACGCCGTTGATAGTTTTGTCCGTGCAGTTCGAATAAAGCCCGCTATTTGTTAAAAATAAGAATAGAAGAAGTAGAAAAGACTATGTTCTTTCCGAAACTAAAAGTTCTTTGAGCATTCTAGAAACAAGAATGTTTCATTTGTAAGTTTATTACAGGATCATCATGATTTTATTACTTTAGCGATATTAATCTCGCTAATGTAAAGCAAAAAGGGAGAAACAGATTTTTGCTCTTTTATACGTCTTAGGACGTCAGATATTTGGCTGTGATGGTGTCAACAAGACATTTTCTCCCTTTTCTCGATTTTCAGAAATACAGAAACAGATTACAAACACGAAAATGTATTTTAATGCTTATTGTAACGATAGCATTAAGCAGAATTCCTTCAAAACTAACAAAATATGGCGAGAAACGAATTCTTTAATATTGTTTGTACCTATCCCATATATCGACAAGTAAGTAGGTATTAATATTAACTGAAATAGTTGACGTAAATAACCCAATGTTCGACAGCTTGGAACCCATGATCGTCACCCAGCTTTTCACTTTTATAGCATAATATTGGATTAGGTTTAAAAGTGTCGATCATTGGTACGTCAGTCGAAAAAAAAGCCTGTTGTCCTACAATCCGAAAAATAGTATTGTTCATGGAATTTACACAATTTGTTCTAAGGGTCGAGGCACTTTTGAACATCTTTTGTACCTCTATCGGGTCACAGCAAACTAAGTGAGGTTCAGGAGCGACAGCGCTCCCTTTGTTGTAAAATATCTCGTTCTACATTGTGATGTAACCATAAGTCGTTTGTAAAAGCTAGTTTATGCGTGTCTACTGTCAAGCACAACCTATCTTTAACATTCCATGGCACATTAAGATTAGCGTTATTTTCACCTAATGTCGGACCGTGCCACGTTGTGATTGGTCGATTCGCCGTCAAAGCGAAAGCTGACAGTCTGTTGACCAATCACAATTGCGGTCCGTTGGTGAAAAAATCGTATTGAAGACTAATTTTCTAATAAATGCAACTATGAACCGACATGTCATTTATAAATAATTTGGAAATATTTTATAGCAAAATACCTAGGTAGCTGTATAAATTAAGTTTATACTTACCGTTTTTACTAGCAAATTTAAATAGAAGACGAAAGGAAGATGGATTTAAAAACAAAACCTTTAAACTAACACAATATTGTAAAAATAGTTTTATATGAGTATTGCAAATTGCAAACGAAAAACATTTAAACCGTTGTTGGTTGTTATTGACAGTACCCACATGATTAGACATAATAAGTATCATATTTCGTAAGAGGTAATTGTATATGTAGGCTGGTGGCAATTCCTAACAGTTTGTTGTGACAATTTTAGGTATTATATTGCAATATAAATAATTTTACAAATTTATCTGACTTGTTTATTTTCCCTGTACCTACCATTACATGAGTTTACAGTGACCTTATTCGCCAACCACGGCGTAAACTATTTGTTGGAGAATTTCACAGTGCCTCTAGCGGTCACTAGTGGAAGTAAATATCGGTAGTATCAAAATTACCTATCGAATCTTAACACTTCGCGACTAACGTTTTGTAGCTGAACGTCTTGAGTACCTATTCAAAACGATGATGGATTCGATAACGATTTCGTTTGCGTCGTTTGCGAATTAACGCGGAATTGTATGGAGACGTGTCGACCGCGGCAGTTGTGCAAACGTTACGCTGGCGGCGCTGTCTCAGTTTCCAATTTCCATACAATTTTGCGATAACTCGCAAACGAAATCATTATCGAAACCATGATCGTTTTGAACACACTAGACGCTCTGTTACGCGAGTGAGAAGAGAGATTCGTGAACGTTTCATTTAAATGAATAGATAGTCACTTATTAGGGTTCTATACCCAAAGGGTGAAAACGGGACCCTATTACTAAGACTTCGCTGTCCGTCCGTCTGTCACCAGGCTGTATCTAAAGAACGGTGATATCTAGACACTCTAGACAGTTGAAATTTTCACAGGTGATGTATTTCTATTACCTATAACAACAAATAGTCCCGTGTGGTGCCGGGTTAGAATAGCACCTCCCCCTTTCTTCCCGTGGGTGTCGTGAGAGGTCGACTCTGGGAAAGGGTTAGTGTATCGTGGGCGATGGGCTAGCAACCTGTCACTGCAATATCACGTTTAACCATCTGATTACCCTAAAATTGCTAAACGTGGCACTGGATTTTTGAATTCATGTGCTCTGCCTACCCCTCTTGGGAATACGGGCGTGAGAATATGTATGTATGTATGTATAACAACAAATACTTACTAAAAATAACACAACATTATTTACGTGGGGCTCCTATATGTACGAGCATAACAATCGTGATTTTTTGGTGTTTTGAGTCGATCCAAATAACGGTGTCAGGTAGACACTTAAAAATATTGACAGAATAACAGTTTTTTGTACCTATAACGTGTCGGGATTGAATAACACCTCTCCATTTCTAACGTGGATGTCGTAAGAGGCAACCAAGGAAAATAGGTTTAGGTATGCTTTGGGCGACAAGCTAGCAACCTGTCACCGTTCTACTTCTTCCATGTTTGCAAACCTGAAACTATGCTAGAAGTGACTGCGAAGCGTCATAATTAATGGTTTTGTCTATGTCTCGTTTCGTCTGCTCTGCCTAATCCATTTTGGAACGCAGGCGTGATTGTATGTATGTATGTACCTAGTATGTGATTGGGCGATGAATGGTACCGAACCCTTTTGAGCAAAGGAATGCTTCACAAAGTTCTTAGTTCTTAAATTAGGTATGAATGCCTTAATAGGTTTAGTATTTAATTTTACTATGTAATATTCATATTTCAGTTACGGCCCCTTCAAGCACAGGAGACTGCCTATATATGGAAATAAGTTTAGGTATGCATTAGAGTGGCGACGGGCTAGCAATCTATCATTATTATACCCATCTAATTCCATTTATTTTAAGCCCAACAATAGAAAAAATATGCTATATGGATAGAAGTGACATCTGAAACGTTGTATGTATAGGTGAGTAGCCATGGTTTTGTTTATAAGTATCACATTTAGTGCGCTCTGCCTACCCCATTGGGAACACGAGCCTGATTGTATGTATGTACTAGCTTTTGCCCGCGGCTCCGCTAGCGTTAAATTCGGGGTATCACAGAAGAGATAGCACACATACCAATTTTATAGCTTTCTACATTGAAAACTTCCACTCCTCACTTTAGGGAAATGGGGGGTTTTGAAGAGACAAAATGTAGCCTATGTCACTCTCCATGCCCTAAACTATCTCTACCTAAAAAATCACGTCAATCCATCGCTCCGTTTAGCCGTGAAAGACGGACAAACAAACAAACAAACCATAGAGGATAGATCTATCATCTATCGATCGGTTATCGATTGATATCGATCTATCATCGATCGATATCGATCTATCAAGCAAACTATATTTTTGTTTTCCCTCGGGAACATCAATTTTTCCGGGATAAAAAGTAGCCTATGTCACTCTCCGTGCCCTAAACTATCTCTACCTAAAAAATCACGTCAATCAATCGCTCCGTTTAGCCGTGAAAGACGGACAAACAAACAAACAAACAAACATACTTTCACATTTATATATTGGTACGGATTTGTGAGTACCTATGGGTTTCTCCTGGAGAGTAAATACCTACCCTACCCTATTTCCTTTCTAGGGACTCCAGCTATTATTTTATTATATCGATTCATCAAAATGCTTTAACTACCTATCTTGGCCATAGACAGATTTATAATCTTAAACTAGGGATAAATAAATCATCAGATTCAGATATTGCGACTAATAACGCCATCTACACCAGTCGAATAACAACACAGCCCGATACTGTCGATCGATGCAATAAAACTGAAGCAAAACAGAAGTAAGTATTATCTCTATTTGGTAATGTTGAAAAATTATCGGATAACTCATGTTTAATAAATCGAGTTTAGCTCGACATGTTTCGGACTAATTCGTAGCCCTTCATCTAGGAGTCCGATCTCCGAGTTCGAAGACGGTTTTGAATCTTCGTACTGCGTCAACAGCGAGCGTGGAGGTGCCTTTACAAAGTGATGTAGTTAGTGTTGTGTGCTACCCTATTTTTGACAATAATATAAATGACGATAATAACGAGGGTAGTCGTGAGCCAGTATTAGTTTCGTCGAGCACGAGCAGTCGCGCGAAGAGAGCCGAGGCGTGCAGTTCGCGTTTGGCAGCAGCTGCTGCCGCGGCTCCTAGATGAAGGGCTACGAATTAGTCCGAAACATGTCGAGCTAAACTCGATTTATTAAACGTGAGTTATCCGATAATTTTTCAACGTGAGCGAGTCTCACGGTAGTTTAATCTCTATTTGGTAAGTATATAACTATTTCGTAAAATTCGTTACGAGGACCCTAGGGGGCGTTGATATTTTTAAATGTCAAGTATTTAGTGGCAGCGTTTAATGGTGATTGTAGAGATCTAGAGATATATAGATACATACATATTCTCACGCCTATATTCCCAAAAGGGGTAGGCAGAGCACATGAATTCAAAAATCCAGTGCCACGTTTAGCAATTTAAAGGTCGCAAGATCGTTAAACGTGAAATTGCAGTCACAGGTTGCTAGCCCATCGCCTACAATACACTAACCCATTAGTAGAGACACGAACTTGTTAAAATTATAATATTTTTAGGGTACTAGTTTTCGTTAGTAAATATAGATGGCGTTACTATCGTTTGTATCTGTCTCCCTATTTTTGGTATATTAAATTTGATCGTTAATCGGACGATTATCTAATACATAAGTCATTAATTAATGTCGAGTAATTGTTTATTTTATATTCCTGTACTTGTGTGTAACTGACCCCAGGTCTGGTCTGCCTTACCATATCAGAATCAGAATACCTACCAATTGTTGGTGATGCAGTCTCTCCAGCTCTCCATAGATGTCGCCACGGTGTGCCGCCTTTATAGTATATTTTAATTGTTTCTTAGTTTTTAAAATGTGAATCCGATTTTGTATCGAAGAGAGTTGAATTTTAAGTAATTTATCGTTCGACGTGATTATTAGCTAATTCATAGAGGAGCATATTTTGATATCAACTCAAATCGGTACAAATCGGCTAGCACATTTTTCGTTCTTTTCCACTTCACTTTATAGTACTAATTTAGATATTCTGGACAGTAATTTTCACTTGTAGCAATAATTATGGAGATTGTAATGTATGGAAATATGAACTTCAATCTATATTTTCTTTCTACATGTACTTTCTTTCAGTGAGTGAATTATTGTCCAGAATCATTAATCCTGAGCCTTTAGTATGATCAATTGGAATAGTACGGCTTTTTAGACTTATCCGATTTTCTGTGTCCGTAATTGTCATACAAAATTCGTGCATTTTCCATGCATTCAAAATTAAATATTTTCAAGTATTGTCTTAAAAGTGTAAGTATGCTCATGGCAATGGACTTCAGAAATTCAGGTAAGTATTTTAAGAGTCCTTATTTCAAGTCAAGCCTCACAAAACTATGCTGAATAGTTGATACTGTTCATATCAATAATTTGGAATCATTTTTAATTTGAGATATATTCAGCTCGCTTTTTGAAGCTTGGCTGTTTCCGTTGAAGTTTATAAGCAGCCAGTAACAAAATATAAGTACAATTTCAATTACTATACTTATTTGATCAATTATTGCCTAAATTGTCAAGTACTTAATTAAACAAATTGGTACTGGCTGCTTCCAAGGTATAAGAAGTAAGCGAATATTTAATATATTGATGGGTTAACAACAAATTCAAAGTTAGTTTGTTAACTTTAAATAACCCAATAACATATCAAATATTTTCTTACTTTAGGGATTGTATGGTAATAAAACGACAGGGTAGGTTTTAAATTGCCAATATATTTATGCAATATTTCAAGAAAACTTTGTTTTTGATGGCCATCAGATATTTTGAAGGTTTTATTGTTTTAGACTTTTTTCTTGATATTTTTCTGTAACTGTCAGTCAGTCTGTTCTATGTCGAATTATCATCTGTATTGTAAACATTAAAGGTAAGAAGAGGAATAGTTTAGACAAAGTATTAGATTTTATTTATTTTATTAGATTTTTTAGCATGAGGATTTTTTGGAATTTGCATGAGATTTGTTTTTAAATTGAAATGATAATTATTTATTTGTTATTTGTGTTATTGTGCTTTCTGTTTTAATCATGATTTAGATTTTATCATTATTATTAGGATTTAGGTCAAAGATTGATTGATTGTTTTTTAATGGTTTGTTTATTACTTCATACAAACTAAGTTGTATACTTCGTTTCAATATTATTTTTCTAATTATATTGCACAAGTATTATTAGTATTATTTTGTAACTTTATATAATTTTATAACTTATTGGTTTAAAAAAAATGCAACCTCTTTATGGCAATTAAACCTTTTTTTCTGTATTGTTTTTTTTCCCTTGGGAAATCATATTATTATTATTTCGTTTCAGTATTTATTTAGTTTATTTTTGCTTTTTGTATAATTTTCATTTTTTATATTTGTAATTTGTTGATGCTTGTTTTTGAACGTATATATTTTATATTAAATCCCATTTCAGTATCGACTAAAATGGTTGCGCTGACGCTGACAGTATATTTCAACTGACATAAAAAATATTTGGTGTGTAGTATAATAATGAGAAGCACGTATTCCACATTAGAATAGTGCTTAGTTAATTTATAGGCTTATAGAAGGGTTTTAACGACGGTACCCTAATATATAATGCCTTTGATAAAAGAAAAGTGTATGGACTTACCCCTAAATAAATAAAAGTTACTAGGTATCTCGCTGTTTGTACTTAGGTAACAGGTAACTCTACCTATCCGCGATCCGAGACGAGGTTGACTATAATAACTGTAAAAAGATGCTTAATTAAATACACTACAACTTTAGCTCAAGTTCGATTAAATAGGTATGTATGTGGTAAGTAGATTTGTGGAACAATACTAACTTACGCGTAACTTACAAGTCTTAATATCCTGTCATCTTTTACGGTGAAAACCTGAGTAAAAAATGGGGAAACGTTTATTGTCGCTGCAATGATGTGAGAACTGCTCTTTTCCTCCTCTCTCTCTAAATCGGCTACCTCAGGAAAACGACACGATCAGGTATTGTGCTTACTGGAAGAGATTCGTCATAAAGGGCAAACTTACAAACTAAAGATTTCAAAGTATTATATGTCGTATACAAAAAGTATACATTAATTTTAGTGAACGTAGTTTAAAAATGTATAAGTCGTGAAACCAAACATTTAAATAAAATATGCATGTTCTACAGAACGTAACAATACATAAATTATATTTCGTTAAAACCAATTAGGCGAGTGAATATTAATAAACGATGCAATCTAATATCTATTTGATAAAAAAATGTTATAACGTTTTCAACACATTTTACTTACTGACATTTACCTATATTTCATTATCCTCTCTACGTGTCGACCTCAGACTTAACCCATTAATGGTCAAAAGGAAATTAGCAGATTTTCATCGAAAATTTGTTGATTTTATAATTAAAGAGGATACAAAGAATCAGGAAATGAGAAAAAAAAATTTTTTTTTTTTAAGCATTTTTGCAAGTTTTCTCACCTTTTCGGTAGAGTTTGGAGCGACGTTATTGTCGACAAGGTGGAAATGTATTTATTATTATAAAACTGTACCCAATCACATTACATTTAGCGTCAAAATTTTAATTTTTTCCCTTAATTTTAAGTGTTCCCAAATTGGCACAGCGACCAAGAATGGGTTAATGATGTGTACCTGATCAGTGTCTAAATGTCTGTTGCAACGAAACGTTGTCACGAGCGAAACGGAGGATAATTGTATACAATTACAATCGCCTTCTACGTCCCCGCGTTCTTAATTTTCTCTCTTCTATCGACTTGACGTTTGCAAAAGCGGTTGAATCTAAAAATCGGACTGGAAAAGATGGCATTTAGGGGTAGACTTACAAACTAAACACAATTTTGATTCAAAAGAAACAAAATATAAATCAAAATTTAATTAAAACTGTTACTCCAATTGTTGTAAGGTCTACAAAGATAGAGCTGATTCTACATATAAAAGTGTAAACTCCTAGCTAGTTTATTTTTTGCACACTTTTTATTTGTATAATAAATTATTTACTGTCTAAGGAGTTGTGCTGGAATATTTGTGAGGTTTTTTTTTTGTAGCTGTTCCTTGGTAGACCTATTCTTCTAACAAAAGGATTAAATAACTATGTATATAAGGTGGTTACGATATTATTTGTTCAGACACAAGCGTTATAAGAAAGTAAAAGTAGGCTTTAATTTCTTTTTTTACCTGGTTAGTTATATAGAGTGACCGATGACTGCTAATCACTTTAGTTCTGGGACAAAGCGACCATACATGAGTATGTTACTTTGGTTCTGCGACGAATCCTTAGCATATCGAGTTTTACCCCGGATATGTATCCGCTAGGCTAGAAACTGCCAGTACGTGACGGTGGTTTAGAGCTAAACTGAAAAAGATTTGTTTAAGGAGAAACTTACACTCTAAGATGAATATCGTAGTGATATGAACGCCGAACTCTTTTCTGGTGGCTATTTATTTTAAACTGTTAACATAAGAATTATAAAAGGCATTATGTATTTCCAGTTTACTAATGACCGTTTAAAAAGACACAAGAAATACTAAAAATAATCATAAGTAGGTAGTATTTTATTTAAACAGACAAATTATTACTGAATGTTAGTTGCGAAACTTTATAAATAAAAAATGTATCAAAATACGTAACATAAACCATTATCTTGTTTTACCTGATAGTATTACACGAATAATCCATTGACGCAGCAGTCATATTTATGCGACCGCGAAAATGAGCCATCAACATGATTGTTTTTTTTTTACTAAAGTTCTCCGACAACTCCCATCAAAATATTTCTTTAAAAAGAATTCTGCTTATACCAAAATGTGGCAATGACGACAATTCTATATGATACTGAAAGAGACATATTTAAAAAAACTTACAGACTAGAGGATAATGTAAGTTGGAATAAAACAATGTGGAAGCGAGCATCGCTGTAAATTTAGGATGATTTCATATTAATAGAGACGGGGAAATATATATATTTTTTTCACTTTACTCAAATTTTCGAGTGTACCTAGATATAAAACGAAGTCAAACATGGGGACACTAAGGGAAACATTATTGATATATATATTGAATAAACGATACATGGAAGATCGAATGTATCTTTTTACCTGATAAATTACACCGACTACCCAGTTTAAGCGTCGCCTACACCGGTTACACCGCATTCGACTGCGTAAGTGATGGTTTAGTTTAATGTAGTTCTCCGACAAATTGCTCCGGTATCATATTTTGTACGGCAAATTCTGCTTCTATCAAAACGTGGAAAGGCCGTCGGGAGTGAAAATTACTGAAAAAGATATGTTATAGACAAACTTACAGCTAAAATAGCTCTGCTGATATCAACGATATTTTTATTTCTTCACATGTAAGGCGTTAATGTACACAAGTATTTAAATAGGTTTAAGGCCATTATTTTGGCGTAAATATTGGTCAGATATATTTTTTAACAATAATATTGTATAATATTACTTATTTCAAACGTCAATATCACAGATTAGAATTTGCAAAATCATATAGATTTTAGGTTCTTGAATCTAGAATCGATGATAGATCAGTTTTTTTTTTTCAAAATTTTCCCTTCAGTTTTTACTAACTAACGTCCTGGCTAATTGAAACAAATGTTTTCTTCAAATGTAAGTACTGTTTCATATTACACTTAAGTTTCTATATTTGTTTGATACTGCCACAGATTTAGATTCAAATTCAACCTGACTAACACTTTTAATTTTGCAGATTTACATGCTACACGTGCACTAAATGCTAACGGTCGTACAAAATAATGAAAAATTTGTTACTGACAAAAAATAACAGATTATCCAAAAAATTAATTTTGATGTTCTCCAAGATTTTTTCTATTCAAGGGACTTACGGATTAGTATTGCTGAGAGTTGAAAATTTAAAGCGCTGCCTGTTGAACATTGGATGTACTTAAATTTTTAAGTATTCTGCTGATAGGTTCTAGTTCATAATTTTAATATCATCTCTATTATTCTATGACCACCTGTGAATAATTTACTGGAAGAGACTTTGAATTAGGTCAACTTACAAGCTAAGGTTATAAATGAAAATTAACGAATATATGTATAAAGTTATACAATAAACATATAGATCTCTGAGAAATGTATATATTTGACAACAAAACGATATACATAATACATAAAATCTAACCAAAACGTTTTGAACAGCGATTTGTCTCAAGAATGAGAAGTAAGAATAAAAAACAGGTACTAATGTGAACTGACATGCCGTGATTAAAAAAAATCGAATGGTTTTATCCCTGAAAAAAAATCTACATTAAAACAAACTTAAACCTAAGAAGTCAAGATAAAATTTTATAAAATTATAAAAAAAAACTTTTGGTAAAATGCAAATTTGGTAGAAGTAGGTACTGGCAGAATGTGTAAAAACACGTTTCTGTCATAATTAGGTAGTAAACTTTTTGACAATCGTCAATATTTCAGAAATATGTTTTCGAAGATTGTGTATACAGATTATATTTGTGCTATATTTGGTATAACTTTGGATTTTTAGTGTACATTTCCTTGTTATACTCAAAATAATCATTCTGGAAGAAGACAGTAGATATACAGTTTAATCTTGTTGCAGTTGGGTGATTTGAAATACACAGTAGAATTGAACTCAATTTGTATAATTGATCTTTTTTTGTTAGATTTGTATTAGAGGTCAATTATAAGTTTCATGTATCATTATTTCATTTCATCTTATCAGTATTTGGTATTTTTTGAGTCTACCAGCGCTTCGTAAGTGACCATCCATAGAGAAGAAACGCCGCAAGAAACTCCATGGGTAATCTGTTATATTGAGCTGTTTATTTTATTTCTAGCCCATTCATTTTGTTTTTATTCCGTTGTACAACATTAAAGGAGTAGTAGAAGTATTTTATATGATAAGCTCCTTTCACGATTATGAACTTGTAACGTTCGTGGAGACGAGACTTTTCGTATAATATGTATGCAGGTCATCAGTCGTAATGTCGATTAAGCAATTCAAATTGCTGTACATGTAATTAAAAGTATAACTCATAAAAATGTGCGGATAAGGATAATCCTACCTTATAACTCTCTATTAACTTAAGAACTTAGGTAACAAAATAACTTTCTATTCTATTTTGAAGCTTATTTTACTTTCTACTATAACTTAAGACGCTAAGACGCTATCATATTTATCGTAGAAACCTACTGATAATTACTTCATATTTCTTCTTACCGTTTTTAAATAATTTATTTATATGACATGTTTAGTTGTGTTTGTGAATAGTATAATAATAATAATATGAAGCTTAATATTGATAAAACCATACCCTCGTAGGGCGTCATTTGTGTATGTACTACGTTTATATTTTCTATGTTTCAGTGTATTGTGACTTGTAATAAACGACACTCTTCTATTTAAAATAACGTAATTAAATATCTATATCGAAAACAGTAAACTTAAAATTATTCCTGTGATTCCTGTGACCTAAGTTTCAGGTACATAAAGCTTAAAAGCTCTCATTCCATTAATAAATACATATAGCAATGTGTCTAGACCCAGACTACAAGATTTTTGTATTACCCTTTAATATTCAAATGATTATCACATGTGATCTTTGATTACCTAACTGAAAAGAATATAACTTATTGATAAAGTAGAATCAATTATTCTTATACTTATTCTTATATCTTATAAGATTTAGCTATTAATGAGTTTGTTCCTACCTGCCTATGTCATCGCCCGGTTCTACCTTAAAATTAATTAGTAAAATTATATGAAACTACCTATACGAAAACCTGTCAATATTTAAATCTAAACGCAGTTTTTGTTTTTCTTAAAGACCAAACACTACTATTTCCTCAGAATAAATTCAAAATACTCTTAAATACTACTTAAACGTACGTATGTACCTAACATTATTTAGTGAGTAAACTTCCCTATTTGGTTGTCGTTGGATTTGATTCCCAATTAAATTACGTACACATGCCGTTATCATTTAGAATTAATTAAAAGTTAATGTCCCTCAGAATGTATATTTATGGTTCTCTTATCTATACTGTTAGGTATATCATATAAAGGTCACGCACGCACTGAAATAAAATAAAAAAAAACCTGAAACATGCTTTTAGCACAAGTGCTTGTTACATTTCGACCCCTTAAAAATAAATTCATGCCAATTCTTGCTACTTTAGCATTATACATTGTTAGCAGCCTATATACTTTTGAGCATTGACAAAAAATAGATGATATATAAGAACACTTGGTTCTTCCCACAGCATTGATGGAGTATACAAATGATCCCGCCCACCAGAAATTAATGGAGTGCAAAAAAATTGTTTCATAGTAAATACTAGTACGTTAAAGTTGTATTTATATACGAGTAAAAAACGTTTTAATGTATTGTTCTAATGCGTTGTTATATTTCAAGTGAATTGATTCGACGAGCAATTAATAAATATGTACTACACTATTTAGAACTTTAGCGCAAACTGTTTTCCAACAAAATTTTCTACCTAAAATAAATAAAATTTAGTTAATATTACCTATTAGGTATGTAAGTATGTAAAAATTACAGTAATATATTTTCCAGTTTCCGAGACCGAATGTATGAAAGTGTTGATTACACTAATACATATTACTACATTTCATTATAAGAGAAAAGTTTGCGTATGATGGATTGTTTGTTTCATCATTTGGAATAGTAACGTTAGTTAGTCATAATTTAATAATATATTTAATTTAAGTATAATTAATACGATTGACATTATTTTTATATTTAAACTTATTTATCACTTCACCGCAGAATGTTTTTGTACTTAACACGTAATTATCTGAAGCCATTAGTGGTTTTATAGAACCTATCCTTATTTTGCAAATGTTATTTACATACTAAATTAATAACCAATTATATAATAAATTGCTTTCCAGATTTTCCTGTTTTTGCATGCTTGACATACATTCTTAATTAGCTGTTTTGCGTGACAAATTTGAAGCCAACAAATAATTTATCCACAATTATGAGTACGTATAATTTACGCTGTTATTAATTTGTATCAATATTTATGGTAAGCAAACAATTCTAAAATAAATTTGAGTGGTGCAAACGTGTACACATGCGTTAAATTACGTAAGTGCAATGTTTAACGTGAATAATGTACCTACTTCCATACACATTTAAGAAAATGTCGGGATGTGACCCTTTGACAGAATTGTCAATATATTCAAAAGAAGCGACAATTATATCAGAGTGGTGCTCCTCGCAGTCTTAGTCGTAAGTTAGATAATTCTCGGCATTACAGCAAACTTTGTTAGTACTAAATAAAGAAAGCCTAAACCAATCGTTAAGTCACGCAAATTATCAACAACACCAAATAAATTATTTTACATTAATTAAGAATAATCTCCTCTACTGTGTGACATAAAAATATTTTCAACATTTGTTACACTTTACACTATTTAGATATCACAGCAAAACGTATGAAAGAGGGGAAATGTAAAAAAAAGTATACATTAACTTCTATGCTTTCAAAAAAATGTTACGATTGAGGCTAAATTGCATTCAGACGTAACAGCAATACGACATGAAAAATAAAATAGATAGTTATTTTACAGATTGTAGTTACAACGTTCCTTTGGTAACGTGTTAAAAAAGCCATTATTAAAACCAGAATATTTGAACAATATTAATACAATTAAAAATTGTAGAACAATAAAAATGCGCAATCAGGGCGCATAAGCGCAGACATTTTAAATTGAGATGCGTAATTAATTACTTAGGTTTTTAGCCCACAAATGTCGATTAAACACAGCAATACCCTTGATTTGCAAGTAGGTAGTTAGATGAGTTTTAATTTATTCTAAAACATGGCACGCAAGCTAGAATCCTTTGCTTTAAAGTCGATCAAACCACGATGCAAATATTCGAGAGCCCTCTGACTTTTTAAATCTCATCATTAACTTCCACAATAGCTAACCGTATTTTTTAACTATAACTCATTTGTTTGTGATCTGTATCATCAGCTAACTTACAATTTTGTATGTTTACAGTGCTAACTATTGTGAAAGATAAAGATTTCATTTACAAAAGTCAACGAACTGCCCAACACACGAAAGTCCTAATTAGGCAAAGAGCTAAAGCCGGTAGTAACAATGGCACAACGACATGAAGAAGGAATTCAATTTCAAAACGAAGCCAATTGATTGAAAAAGGGTTTCAGCATACGGACAAGCTCATACAACACACCAATGTAAATCTAAAATTGGGTTTCGTGTTTCGTAAGCACAAACTTATAAGCCAAGGTTCCCCACACAACATATCGGGTTCAACAGGATAAGCTCGCGTCACTACGCCTAATATCCAGAATGTGCGTTACATACAAACTATTCATCGGAACATTGCGTTAGTTGTGGCAAAAAATAATATACTTTCTAGTAAAAGAATGCCGTGAGACGAAAATGCATAGGATAACCTAAACGGAGTAAATACATATGGATTGGTCGAGTGTACGAACGTTTCATCAAGTGATAGGTGGTTTTTATAAAGAAATAATTATATTGAACTCTAATTGTCGATATCACGTCAAATGTAACATTCGTGCACCCTCATTGAGGCATTTAAGGCAAATTATTTGGATCAGAGATGAGAGTTGCCTGTGTACAAGATTATAACAACGAAATCTATCTGAATTATAGAAGCAAGACAATATCTACACGACTAAACTGAACACTTTACAAGACTATTGCCACAAATGCGAGGTATCTCAGTGTAGCTTGCAAGAAGTAAAAAAACATTATGAAGAAATACTCTTTTTACAAATCTCACACGTAAATTAAATGGGACACACTCAACATTCAAACAGCTATCTTGTTAGCCTTGTATTAAGGTTAGACAAAAATCACAGCTCTAATATTAGATTAGAACGTGGTCTTTAAATGTCAAAGCTCGCTTTAGTTACGATGACTGGGAAATGAGACCAAAATAAGAGTAGTTTTCCGACTAAAAGACATAAAATACATAATGCACGTGATTAAATAATTTCCTAAATGTGATATCAATATCAAGCACGTTATTGTCTTTCATATTAACTTTAATTTTTACAAGCATACTAGCAAGACTACATCAATATGTAACGAATTCACATATAAACGTCAAAAATAATTATACTTCCAATTATATTTTGTAGTAGTGCCGTGTAAAAATCTTAGTACCTAACTTATTAATTCTAGTCTAACGTGTAGGTTATCTTAAAAGTTTATGATCACTTAACTTAATATATAATAATATAAAAATAATTGACTACCTACTGTGGTTAATTAAATCTAATGTAATAGTTTCAAAAGCGTAATAAATAGAATAAAATTGCATCGTGATGTCATGTGCATCAGTATGAATAAAAACCTAAATTCAGTCCGTATTTTTACTAAAATATTCACTTCATGTTATATGAAAGTCAAATAATTTACATTGACACAATATAAAACTTCACACCGAATCACTTATAAAAACTCACAACACTAAGACACATTTTTCATTAGATAGATTAATTCTTTGTGATAATAATGATGATAATCTTGTATGCATTTTGTTTTATTGTATTAAAAATTTACTAAAAAAATTCACTACATGACACGAAAACTAAAATATCACTTTGGGATAACTCAATTTTTGCACTAAAAAAGTAAAGTCCCACTCTAAATTAGTTTTCACTGAAACGCACATAGACTTTCAAAAAACCACTTGGTATAATTGTCATGTTTGTTAGTGTTAAAAAATCTATCTATATGAATATGTACCTACTGATTAAACTTCTCTACTTCTTCACTATTAAAAACACCATTTTAATTTACCTACCCCACTACCAATGCTTTGATATCTAAAAATCTTGCAACTTTAACAGCACAATCCACTAATCAAGAAGTTGATATCTAGTTGTTTCAGAAAAACCTCACTATAACGTTATTAACGCAACTTTCGCGTACCTAAGCACATATTATTAAAAAAAACACGAATCACAATCAATCTGCCAAGTTAGTTACCCAACTATACTTATATTCATAAATTGGTCGCATTTTGCAACCTTTTTATTTTATGCCTGAAACATACGAATTGTTAAGTTACTTAAACAAACTCTTCAATTACTTCTTCGTTTATATTTAATTTACGTTCATTAGTTCATGCTAGATTCGGGATCCGGTAGTCTTCTTAAGTTTTTATCTATTAATAACTTTTCCTATATATCAGTATAAACCGTTCTTTGCTCAATTAACTCATGATTTCTTATTAATTGTTCTGAACTGTCTCAACCGTTGCACTCCACTGACCTACTTTCCGCATTGCACTTAACTTTCTACTATTACTAATTTCACTGGCGTTTGTAAAATATACGCGTGAACTATGAATTACTTACTATTTATTAACTGGACTAATATCACTTCGCACTTCTAACGTAAAAAGTTTTTCATTGCTTTCTTTTGTTTTATATCCTTTAATTTTAAACGACGCGTCAACGCTTAATTAATTGAATGTTTTTCGTAAATACGTCTTCCTCCCTCAGTTTAAAATCTCTTACGTCTTTTTTTCTTCTCTCAAATTGTATTCATTCTCTAAATTATATTAATGATGCCAAACAAGCTAATCATTCCACTTTACAATCTCATAATGATTTTAACAGCTTTTGGATTTCATTTGTAATCTCATTTTTTCTCATTTGAACTTGTCACTTTTCTCCCGATTTTAGCAATACAATATAACTTTAGTAGCCTTTAATAGACTAAATTCTCTATGAACTAGTTCACTTGACCACCAACTTGTACAACCACTTCAATTCTCACACTAACACTCAAATCCTGGTTATCTTCGTCATTAAACTCACTTATTATCACTTAACTTTTATGATGAATTACTTGATAATTTTATTTTCATGATCTCACTAATTACATTTGAATACGACAATTTAAAACTAATGTTTTATTTTCAGTATCTACCACGAACGAACATTTGAATGTTTATGTCAATATTTTATACCACATTTATCCCTTTCAACGCTTTTTACACAGTTAAGTCTCACATATTGAGGTTTATAAAGTAAGGTAATATCAATTACTTAAAAAAAAATTAGACACTTATCCCAAGAGCTAAATACCCTACAGCAATATCATAACTTTAGATAGGTTTTTCAAGCCAAAAACTCAGCCTACTTTATGTACTTAATTATTTTCATGACACGTAATTTTGTCTACTATTTTCTTAATTTCTTTAATGCATCTCGTTCTGTATAAAGTTTACTCCAAGTAAAATTTACGTAACATCTATTGATTTTTCCAACGTAGGTACCATTTTTATAATTTTAATTTACTCCAAGATAGACACTTAAAACTAACTATAATTATTTAAAATTACATTTGTCTACTTTATTATTATTCCCTTATTTGAAATATATCTATTTTACTAATCTCACACTCCTAAATCCTAAAGCTTATTCAATTCTCCTAGTTTTTGTACTGCTGTTTGCTAGCTTTCTTCACTTTTTAAATCTTATATTTAAAGCCTCTTTGCCTTCAATCTCTTCTAATGCCTTTGACACCTATTTGGTATTTCATATTTATATGTATCTTTATTATTCGTTTATATTTACCCACTAAACGCTCTTTTTTATGGAGTAGCTCCTTAGTTGTAAGTTTTTCGTTCCTATAACTTTAAGATTGTTTCCTCCTCCTTTCCTTAGCTTAACCGTATTTTTATAGAATTTCTCTAAAGACTTCATATATTTCAGTAGTTTTTTAAAGATACCTCTGCCTCTACTACGAATCCATTATTTCCTGTTAGACTCTACTTAGCCTTTAAACTGTTTAATTTGTCCTATCTTTCTACTTTACGCTCCTAATGTTGTGTCAATTTAATTTGATTTGTTTGTACCTATGTTCTTAAGGCTGTATCTGCTTTTGCTCACTTGTTTGCGTTTTCATATATTAGTCAACTATAATTTTCTACAATATTTGTTTGTAATTTCTTACATCGTTCACCGAACTTCGTATCCGTATCTGCATCTTATTTGTTGTTTTCGTTACTATCTTTTAACATTTACCTGCCTCCCATCATCGTTCGTATTCTCATGAATCGCTCTCACTTGTCTCCCTTGTTTACCTAAAACTTCAATACTTCACCCTCCCAATACTTCCTCTACCAGAGTTAATCGTATATTTTTTACTAATAATGTCCTATATACTTAATTTTGTTAACCACTGCCAACTTAACCAACTTGCTTACTGTCCAAATTTCTGTTCTAAGATGACCTCAACGTTGCTTCATCTGAACTTCCTACGCTATTCTTATCTGCCGACGTCTCTCTAGTTACTTGATACCTTCTAATTCTACTCTTAAGCTTATATATTGTTTGTTTTTTAATTCCCACTCCTTATATCGGTAATTTCTTACTCTATTTTCTTTATCGTTTTTGTTATTTTTAGCTCAAGTCTTTCTCATATTACATCTTAAACTCGCCATATTCGCTTGCCTAAATTATTTAATTTCATTTTCTTAACAAAAAATATTCAATTAATTTATAACCCTAAAAAAATTATCACATTTTCTATCTGAGTGTCCAACTAGCGTTCATTTCTGCAGCCACAAAGTTTCCTAACTTGTCTGCTAAGACAATCTCTCTACTAGCTAAAGTTGCTGTGTATCACACCAGCTTAACCATAATCTCCTAACCTGCCTATCTGTTCACTACACCATACAACGATAGCACTATGTCTCGTAAAATATTACTTCTCCTTTTATTAAGATATAATTCCTAACTCTTTAGTCTTTCTCATACAATGTCATTTTTGACTATCTAAGGTAAACTGGCCTTACTGGTCTTCTCACGCTCAAAACAGGCTTCTACGCTTATTTTACTTATTTAGTCTAAACACCTCATATTGATAGACTAATATCACTTGCCTAAATTTGGTTTAGCTTATCTCTATCTAATAAATAAGTATAATAAACTGGGTTTAAGTACTTCGATATACTGACAGACTTTTAGGTCAACTCGCTTTTTGAAACTGGTGTTCGCTAAATCAATGTGCTTCTACGCTTAATGTACTAATACTCAAACTAAGTACCTAAAACTACCGACAAACTCCTACTAGCTCGCTCAAAGCAACTCTTGCTCACACCACGTCACTTCTTATCTTAGACAAACTCTTTAATCAACTGGCCTTCGCTCACTCAAAATAGGCTTCTACGCTTAATTTACCTAATAAACTAAAATACTTCGTCCTACCGACCGACTCCAAAGACTCCTCCTCACTCGCCTGAACTAATTCTTGCACCTAGAGGGCCACTCGCTTTTTCAAACTAACCTTTACTCACTCAAGATAGGTTCTTACGATTAATTTTAAATTAATAATTTACTTTATTGATTTAACTACTAGCTACTGGCTACCTAGTGATTCTCAATCACTCGCCTGAACTAATTATCATTAATCTCTGTTTTAGGTCAACTCGCTGTTTTGAACTGGGCGTTGCTAGACGCTTACGCTTACGCTTAGTTTACTTATTACTTAAACTAAGTACATCAATGTACCGACCGATTCCTATTAGCTCGTTCAAAGTAACTCTTACTCACATAACGTCACATCTCTCTAGTCAAACTTTCTATTTTATTAGTTATCCAACGGCCTTCCCTCACTCGAAATAGAGTCATACGCTTAATTTACTTAAATTATCAACGTACTTCGGCAAACCGACCGACTCCTAATCACTTGCTTGAATTAACTCTTGCGTCTCTCTGTCTAAGGTCAACTATCTATTTTAAACTGGCCTTTATTCACTCAAAATAGGTTTCTACCCTTAATTTATCTAATTAATCTAAGTACTTCGACATACCAGTAACTCCTACTCACTCGCCTGAACTAATTCCTGCCTCTCTCTTTCCTAGGACCACTCGCTGTGTCTAACCGACCATTTCTCACTAATAATAGGTTCGTACGCTTAATATACTTATATTATCTTGCTAGATACTTCGACAAACTGACCGTCTTCTGTTCATTCAGCTGTACTAACTATTGTTTCTCTCTGTCTTAGCTCAACCCTCTATTTTAAACCGGCCTTTATTCACTCAAAATAGGTTTTTACGCTTAATTTACCTAATTAACCTAAGAACTTCAAAGTACCAACCGATTCCTACTCACTAGCCTGAACAAATTCTTGCTTTCCTTTTTCTAAGCCCTAGAACAACTCGCTGTTCCAAACTAACCTTTACTCACTCAAAATAGGTTCCTAAGCTTAATTTAATTTAATTATCGCAGTACTTCGACAAATTGACCGCCTCCTACTCACTAACCTGAACTTATTCTTGCTTCTCTCTTTCCTAGGACAACTCGCTGTGTCAAACTGGCCTTTACTCACTAAAACAAGTACCTACGCGTAATATCCTTGAGTATCTATATACTTCGACAAACCAACAGACTCCTGTTCACTCGCCTGTACTTATTTGTTCCTTATTCTTTCTTAGGTCATCTCACTATCTTAAACCTTGCCATCACTCGTACAGGGTACACACCTACTGATTTCTACTCACTCGCCTGAACTAATTCTTATTTCTCTCTGTCTTAGGCCTAACTCGCTATTTTAATGTGGCCTTCGCTAGATTAATGTATAATTTAACGCTTTATTTACTTATCACTTAGATTGAGTACCTCAATGTTCCGACTGCTCGCTCAAACTAACTCTTACTCCCATCACGTCACTTCTCTCTATTTTAGACAAACTCATTAGTTAACCAACTAGCCTTCGCTCACTCAAAATAGGCTTTTACGCTTAATTTACTTAAACTAAGTAGCTCTATGTCGCGACCGATTCCTACTAGCTCGCATAAAGTAACATTCGCTCATACCACGTCACTTCTCTCTATCTTAAATAAACTCACTATCTTATTAGTTAACCAACACACCTTTGCTCTCCCAAAATAGGCTTCTATTCTCAATTTATTTCGACATACCGACCGACTCTTACTCACTCGCCTGAACTAATTATCGCTTCTCTCTTTTTAGTCAACTCACTGTCTTAATCTGACCATCGCTCACTCAACGTTCTCTACGTTTAATTTACTAAATCTATCTAAGTACTTCAACACGCCAATCGGCTCCATCTCACTCGCCTAGTTACTAATTCTCGCTTCTCTCTGTCCTAGGTTCCTTTTTGAAACTGCCCTTCGCTCGCTTTAGGATTTTACGCTTCATCAATTACTTAAACTAAATACCTCAACGTACCGACCGATTTGCCTCCTCTAGCTAACGCTATTCTAATTATTTACTCTAAAATAAAATTAATCTCTTACTAGCTAACCAACGGGCCTTTTCTCACTCAAATAAGTCCTAGTACTTACAAACTAACTAAATCCGTACACCAACCAATAGGCAAGAATCCCTACCGAATCATTTACGCTCTACCAGATATGTCTAATAATTTTACACAATGTCCTATTGGCGCGCCTAAACTACTTCTCGCTCAAATCAATTAAGTCTTAATTGATTTCTTATTTAGTCACCAGAATTAGTATATCCAACTAAATTACAGTTGCTACCTTAACTTCTTTCTAGGCACTTCTTAGATTAATTTTGGGTCAAAAACTTCGGTATCGTTCTTCAAATTTGTATATCTCAAAAGAAAGATCTTTTAATATCTTCGTTTGCTTGTTTCTGTATTCTTATCCTTTGGCATCATGTATGTATCTAATATTTGTTGTCCAAGTGGTTTCATTTCGTTTAACCAAGCTTTACACTTTAAAACATATGCTATGATTTTATGTTACTAATTATATAGATAGTCCTATTTTACATTCTTCGTATTATAATTTTACAGGTATTGCATTCAGTATTTATCGATTCCTCTTATTTTTATTGTCTTCGTCTATCTTCATTTTTCAATTAATGTTAAACATTTCCCATTTAGTCTCATAGAAATAAATGTCAGCAAAGAAAACTGCAAGATTTGACTTTTCTCCCATTTTTGACCATGTTTTTAGTCAATCATAGTTTAAAATAAAGCCATCCTCGAATACATTTGCAATATTTTCGCTTTAACTTTTATAATGGTTCAATACTTTTTTCCGAATAGGGTGCAAATCGTTGCTTGAATAATTTAGTATTCTAAGCTGTTTCATTACAATCAGTGTTAATTGATTTTCAGCTTTTGGAGAGTTTGTGGTTTGATTGGTTTCAAACTAAACCAACAATCTGAACAATTTTGAAACTGAATATAAAACGTTTAAATAGTTTTACTTTTGTTTTCCAGGAATCTGTAAAAATTGGTTACAATTACAGATTATTAATTCATTAAATTTATAGGTAACTCGCAGTAAGATAAAGTGGTCTTGAATAAAGGCGTTAAGGCACTTTGAGGTATTCGTCAGTTTCATTTTTCTCTTTTAAATTCTTAATATGCAAATATTTTTTGTAGTTAGTATCTGGTGTAGCCGATATTTACGAAGGTATCTTAATTAATTCAATATAGTTCAATCGTGAAAACTTCGTGGTATGAACATGGTTTTCCGAAAACTGTTTTATTCAAAAGTATCATTCCTTTCAATATATTGCTTATTTCATCAAAGTTTGAGTCAATTTGAGACTTCGAATTGCGTTTACCTATTCTTTTATACATTCAGTATATTCATTTGTGTATTGCTTTACAAACAACAGCTAGTACTAAACGCTATCAAAATAGCTACTAGTATAGGAAAAATAATCTTCGTTGTTGGTATTACTTTACCGTCTTTCTTTATTTGGTTTTCGTAGTTTATCCAATAATAATTGTACTTTCTAGACAAATTTTCCAAAAATTTAACAAAACTTAATATCTTATAATTCCAAGTGCCTGACTTTATTCATTCTGCACCAGCTTAATACAATATCGCTTTTGCACTTTTACTTTTATTTTAAAAGGTCTTGGTTTAAGTTTAAACCTAAACTTGGTTTTTAATATGAATAGTCCATTATCGTCGATGTTTTCTAATCCTTTAAATGTAACGTTGTCATATTATAATCATTTATCTTCTGGCCGTATCTCTTCTTTTTCAAATAAAACTTCTTTGTTACTTTTATCATGTGGTAAATGTAATTCTATTGTTACATTGTAAAACTTACATTTAAATTCATTCATTCAATATTTGATCTTTAATTTGCATTTTCCTTTAATGCAACTTTCAATGACTAATGAACCAAATCCTATTCTTAGTTTTCTTAGTTAGTTACTTAGTTTTTGTTACTTAGTTTTTGTTCCTTAATTGTTTAGTTAAATTATGTAAAATGCTTCTTATAGATCACAGATATGCCTTTCTTCAAATTTTGTCCTTAAAAAATTATCTTGATAATGATTGTTTTCAGTTTCTTATCCTTAAACTTCACACACTAGCGATGAAATAAGCTGTCCAAATTAATCTTAAGTGATTATAATCCTTTTAATGTCACATTAAATACTGATGAAAATTAGAAAGCACTATTACAATTTCTAAAATATTAAAATACCATATTGTATATTGTAAAATAATCGTTCTCTTCTTTACATTTCAGAACTAAAAATAAGGCACTAAGCGGATTTAAAGCTACTAGGATTATTTTAATCAATAAACTACCTACATAATATTTTGCTAATCATTCATCATTCAATAGAGAGTAATTACGAGTATCACAAATCCATTTGTTTACTTTTTCTAAATATCTAATTCTATCTCGAGGTTTGAAACTGAAGATTGAGTCGGTATACCTATACATGACATATTTTATACGTACTTAATTAGTTTCCTCGGAAACTGTTTTATGTATTCACGAATTAAGTTAGTAATTCACTAAATCTAAATTGCCTTTCAGTTTAAAATGCAATTAATATAATTTATTGAAACCATCAAAGATCGACTGACTGGTAATTTGTTCATTAACTTTTGATCAAATGAATCTAATTTACATTTTATTGTAGTAATTTTTTTTTAATTCCTCTTAACGAAACCAAAATTTCCAATTTTCAATTATCGTTTTCGACTAATCTGTAAAACTGATAAAAAGAATCCTTCCTTTTTTCTTACTCGTTATTATTTCAAACGTCTAGGGCTCGTTTTACTAAGCAATTTTTTTCTCAGAACCGGGCAAGGTCATATCTCTTTAATTATAATCTACTGATCATGTTCCTTCTTAACCTTAAATGAGTTCTATGATTTTAAATATCTATTAACAATACCCTGCACCGAGCGGGCATCTTAAAATTACTAACTACCCAATAACAACCTAATAATTTTGATTTTCACTTCTTTGTTTTGAAATAATCATCTAAAAATTATTGATAAATTGATGACCAATAATAAACGTAACACCTTCCAAGGCAAGATTTGTGTTTGTTATCATACATAAGTAGTAACTAGGGACCAAAATCCACCTACGCATCAACCTAAATCGTCGCCACGTCCTGACTAAAAATATAGGAGACTGAATAAATACATAGGTAAGTAGGTATTATCACGTCTAGCATATGAAACGATCCGTCTCTAAACCATTATTGTAGAGTTTATATTCAAAATAAGCACTAAAATAAGCCTATAAATCACAACGACAACCAAAATCAAAGTAAGTACATATTTAAGTTTGTTTAGGTATCTAAGTATTAAAATTTTCCTACATTAGAATTACCTATCACCCCTTCGTCATATTTAAGGCACATTTAGGTATCAGTTTTGTATATTAAAAAAGATCACTTAACTAAAGTACTTTTGTATTTGTACACATTTTCTTAAAATATACCCTATGGACCTACATGGACCTGCCTAAGCAGTAGGAAATATGATTTTGAAGCTTAGATACTAAAATTTACTCTTTCTAGTCTCATGCCAATCGTTTGCAGTTAGCAAAACTTCCGTTTCCGATCATTGTTATCGAACTCAATTGTTTTGACTGTAGCCTTGTCAGTCGTTTCGCATTTCTTATTTCGTATGTTCTTAAGTATAAGTATTTGAAAGTGGGTTGAACCCATTTACTTAGAAATACTAAGTAAATAAATAATACAAGAATAGCTATCGAAGCTTTAATGTAAATTCCTACTGTTTACTTAATCCACTGACACTATTTGACCTTCAAACTTAACCACTAGACCAGTACTAATAAGATAAATCTAAATTGAGGAAACATTAGTAGAAACCTGCCTTATAAACCCCAAGGTCAAGCTTCGAAAATAACTGCGTAATAACTAAAAACACCTCCCTGTTACTGCGTATTTCTAGATACTACTTAGTGACAAAACGGGCATTAAAATAAACACGATATTGTTGGCAGGTAACTACTCGTAAGAACACTAAAAATAAGTTTGTTATGATACTTTATCTCTAACACATACCTTAGATATTATCCTCCTGAATTGCCTTGATTATCCGCTTTATAATTAAAAACCGGGCGATGACTGCGCTGATTATAATCCTCCCTGACTTCGCTTCCAAATATCTCCATAATGCGAAAATTTGCTGATATTCCCTTATAAAATACCTTGGTTTCTTTAAATTCTATTATTACTGACTACCTCACTTCAACAGTAACCTTCTGGGTCTGGCGGGGCAGCCGGCATTCACTTCTATTTATACCTTCCTCGTACCGACGTGGAACATTCTCGAGACTTCGAACACAACAAAATTCAGAAGTCGCTTTACCCATCAAAATAAGTCGAACGAGCGGTGTTATAAATATGACCGGGTTCTCAATGCAGTTATTTGTTACTATCCTTTTCGCACCATAACGTTTTAAGGTTAGCGGAACAGAGACATGAAGAGAAGGGCGCGAATATTCGAGAATCAGCTAGATGCGCATGCGTGAATTTACGCCGTGAAGAGTAAAGCGCCATACGTGGGAAAGAGTGGGAACAGTGGATCATTCTGGAAATTTATCTCCTGCTGCGATCAATAATGCCACGAAAGTGCAGTGGAAAATTTTGCGGAGTAGGTATGTATAGTTTTGACGCATTATGATCATTGCGTCTCTACATACTAGCAATACAACACCAATTTGACTCTACAATCGGTTCATTTCCATATTTGTGCTTTAAAACTTGAACTGGTATCTACAGCTACTGGTCGGAAAAAGTGGAATTGTTAATGTTGTTAATTTATATTCGCACTTGTAAAGTATAAGGTTGTTTTGAAATACATTCTCAATGTAAATACAACCAAACCAGAACTTGCATGTCGGAAATTGCTTTTTATCAAGCTATGTAAGACTGCATGTCATGTGAATTTCCACATGCCAAACAAATTTTATACATAAACATCCATTTTACTCAAACTTACGTAACACACTTTTCCTAAAAACAAAACTAAGAACTGAAATTATCCCTTTTCCGTCTTATTAAACCTGCGTCTTCTACTAACTTATCTGTTTAAATATTCATTGATAGTTCGTAAATATTATCCTTAATCCCTCTTGATATTAATTAAATGCTAAAGTTGCTTTGTCTGTCTATAACCTTTTCAGACTTCAACTACTGAACTGATTTTAATGAAATTTGCTATGAAGACAGCTTGAGACCCGAAAAAAGATTATACCTAGATTACTTTTTATCCCTGAATAATACAGTTCTGGAAATGCAATAATTGATAGCGATAAACATAGGTATTCTACGCAAACGAAGTCACAAGCAACAGGGCTTTCTCCTAGGCAATGATGATCTTTCCGAAGCGCTGGTAGACTAGAACATGACGTAGTACTCTTAGGGGAATAAGGCAGAGTTTACACGAAGCCAGTAATTCAGGCAGCAAATGAGCAAATCCAGCGTTGGTCAGTAGGCTAGAGAAATTGACGGGCGCTCTATTCTCGCAAGCGTCGAGACAAGGCTTGTCTTCGTGTAAACTATACTTAATTAATTGCATAAATAAAGTTTTGAATTTGGAATATAGTCAAAAACTAAAGCGATCATCGTCATCGATCAATCATCACATCAATATGATCACACATAAATGTATCTATACTGGACCCACAGCAAGTACAGAGTCAGGCTCTTGACCGGTTATTCGCGATTTAGCACAGAAAGGCGCGAGTAGTAATGCGCGCGAGATAGACTATACCCGTCACTGTCTTACCAGAGACGTCAGAAAGTGAGAGGTAGACTATCCCACCCGTGTTGCCAAGTCTTCAGAAACATTAAAAATTGTTTTTGAATTGCAGGTCACTGTGGTCCCACCGTGGGTTCAAGCTCAGAGAGCAAAAAAAGTACCGTTATCAATTTCGCAGTACAATAAGAGCCCCTTTAGTGCCCCTCTGTAAAAAAACTTGCATACATACAAATGGGATAGGCAGAGCACTCAAAACTCACATGCTGTAGTCAGTTTCAGCGTATTGTTAGGTTTCAAGTTAGATGAAAGAGGTTAGGTAGAGATTGTAGCCTGTCACTTAAAACACATCTTAACTTAGTTATTCTTAGGCGCCTCTTACGCAGTGGCGTAGCTAGGTAACCAAGGGCCCTGGGGCAAAACAAATGGGGCCCCACACCTATATAAACTGAATATTGTGGCGTAGCTACAGCATGGGCGGATATTGTGGGTGTCACCCCCCCCCCTCCCTAGAATTCGATAGAAACGGTTCGAGGGCCTTCTGAGCTTGAGAGCCCCGGGGCACTGCCCCGCCTAGCCCCTTGATAGCTACGCCACTGCTTACGATGACCAAGGTAGAATAAAATTGGAGAGATGTTATACTAATCCCGAAACAACTTTGACAACCAGAAAAAACCGAAACAAATTTATTAGAATGTATTCATTTATTTTAGGTTAACGGTTTTTTTTTTTTTTTCTCTCTCAAGTTTATTTGTGTGTCTACTCTAATTTCACATGTTTTGTCAATCGCTTAAAGGTCAGCAGGAAGAGATCCCTTAAAGGATATGTTCGCCTTTATACTTGTGTTTTGTTCTGTGCTAGTTAATTTGTCATGTTTATTTTGTACAATAAAGAGTTACATACATTTTATTTATTACATACTTTGATTAAGTACCTACGTAGGTACGTAGGTACCTACTATAATCAAATTATCTCTTTGCCATTTTTTTAGCTACCTTACATTACACCTAAGTTGACGAGTAACTTGAGATATGGGTGTTTTTAACTCCCGATTCAAATTAAGTAGCGCGTTATTAGTTTGACGTGAATCTGTCAGTATGTGGCGTCGTAGCTTTCAAACATCGAGTCATTTTTCATACGGTTTTTTCATTCGAAAGCCAGTTTCCTCGGAGTCATTCTCAGCGAGATTTGAATGAGATCAACAGTTTTAAGATATTGTCTTTAGAAACTAAAATTAAATTTCGAAATAAAAATTTGGCTTTGAACTTTTTTAGTTGATAACGGGTAATGTTGCATTAAATACATACATACATATTCTCACGCCTGTATTCCCAAGAGGGGTAGGCAGAACACATGAATTCAAAAATCCAGTGCGACGTTTAGCAACTTCAGGGCATCCAGATATACGTAAAACAAATATTTCACAACAAGCAAAAATACTGTACGTATATTTCGTCAATGTATTTGTTTATTTCACAACGTTATTAAAAACCCTATGAGAATCACAATTCCTTGGAAAATCACACAGCATTGTGATATTGCTGTTGCCAACATGTGTGATGCGATGTGATGTTGAAGAGGTTCATACATATGAAAGCAAACCCGTGTACTGAAGTAGGTAAATTGTTTAACAATTTTTACACATATCTATGTGTGTGTATCAAGTCACGTGTAAAAGTAACGCTTCTATGAGTTAAGTTGAGTTTGGCAAATAAGTCCGTAGGTAATTAGGCAGTGTTTCCTCTATTTGACTTTACTTAGCTGCAAAAATAATAATTAATAGGTACAGTCAGCAGCAAAGACATCCACAGTAAAAGTGCCAAAAATATTTTTACTTGCTCTTAACGTCGTCTGTACCATCGAACCAATTGATTCCTGACCCACTATAGAATCTATTAACAGTAATCGTCATCGTGACATCGCATTGCTCGACAAAGAAAATCTTTAATACGTTTAGTGTAACAACCGTTCTGTGGTGGGTGTTTTAAGACTTTATTTTAAGCAACTACCTTATTAGACCTCTACAAAGGCCGATGACGTCAGATTAAATTATGACGTCACGTTAAAATTGAGTCAGCCATTTGAGGTCATTAAATTTGACGAATCTACTACCAATACTTAAGCATTATCCTTCGACGTGTCAGCGAAATTACAAAACATTGCGAAATAGGTAAAACAATGCAATATTTTTTAACTACTTAATGAAAAACTCTTCAAAAATCATATATCGTACTTATTTCGGAAGGTGTTGAAAGGTCTAGTGAAAGCAATTAATTATTATTTATCCACCATAGACGTTCTAACGTTGTCACAATAAACGCTATTAAGATTTTCCCTTATCATCATCATCAAGCTATGCAATGTCACTATGAAGTTCCATGGACAGGTATTAATTGTATTCACTGTACATATATTTTTGACATCATCCAAAAAGTATGAAATTTTGTAGTTTTTTTATTAGTTACAAAGTATTGCAAAAAAAGTTGCAATATTTTACGTACTTATTTCACAATATTGTGTATTTTTGCTGACACGTCACAGGATGATGCGTAATTGTAATAGATTTGTCAAATGACCTTGGTTATGACTCATTTTGACGTGACGTCATGATTTTATATGACGTCATCGGCCTCTGTAGAGGTCTAATTAAGTAGGTAGTTTCTTAAAATAGACTCGATACAATGCAATGTACATAAACGCTGTATAAACTAGCTATAACGCTGTAAAAACCCTTCTACAGGGTGTAACGGGTGTTAACTAGTCACATGAAGGTTGACTTTAAAAGATCACTTGAGATTCGCCATCTTGTTCGTATTCTTTTAATATTTTTTGTACAATAAAATAAAATGTTTACCTACTTTACCTACTCGAATTGTGCTGGAAATTAAACGTGAAATAGTCATGGTTTTTTCATCAAAAAAGGTTTCTTGAGTACATCTGTAGAAAATCGTATCCTTATATTAAATTCAACAGCTGTCATGTGTTGTGTTTGTGTGTACATAGTACGTATATGTACATGTCTCTACATAAACAAAGCGAGAATAACAAGAGACCACGGAACAAAGACTCATCGAATCTTTGAAACCAGTTTTTTCACACTGTTAAATCGCAATGAATAGGTGTCTAGAAAGGGGCCATTCCCCTCTAGAATATTGTGAAAATAATAATACGTGTATCGACAGCTGGATCGCGTTTGATTTTTTTCTTAGGCGATCCCTACCATGAAAATAATAATACGTAAGTGCTAGTATTATGTTGGGATCACCAATGTGAGAATAAGACTCCAATAGAAACCTCTCTCCAGGCAGATGTTATGCCTGGGGACCGAAGTCCAACAGACATTTAGACAAAGTTGGAAAGTTCTTTGAAACTTCGTTAGCACAGTTACAGTTATAATGATGTAGATTACGTGTTTAGAAGAAGTTTTAATGTCGTTGTTAAAATCTATCATAACTACTTAACTACGTCCTACAATTCCTACACCATGAAAACTTTATAGAGGTACTAGGCATCGTTAAAAACTTGGTTTAGTAAAATATCTTTATTTTTAGTAATTACTTAGATAATGATTTTTGAGTCGAGCGTAACATGTTTTTAACTGACTTAAAAAAAGGAGGACGTTTTCAGTTCGGCGCTTTTTTCTGACTGTACATTTTTTATGTAAGTATACCTATTTCCTTGGCTGTTACAAACTCTAAATGTCATAAAAAATGGTAATGCGTAACGATACGAAAAAAACAAACAAAGATGAATTAAGTACCTATTGTTGAAGTAGCAAAATCATAGCGTTTCAGTTCTTTTGTGAAAATACAGCAAAACTCTAAAGTATACTACAAGATAGAGCCTACGTAGTATACTGCATATGCGATGTATTTTATTTTTAACCGACTTCAAAAAGGAGGAGGTTCTCAATTCGACCTAATTTTTTTTTTTTTTTTTTTTTTTTTTTTTTTTT